>JPSZ01000002.1:791138-1305237 GCA_002161795.1 Curvularia sp. IFB-Z10 | reverse complement strand
ATAACCTGTAGAAGTTTGGAAGCAGAGGCTGCTTGTTCTACAGCAGACTCAGAGGTAGACGTTGCTACTTGTTCTACTATAGACTCAGAGGCAGATAGGAAGGTTCTAGAAAGAGAGAGACAAGATATGTGCTAGGGGAGAGGAGAGAATTGAATTGACTAGAATAGATCAGATTCGCGTGACCGTTCTTCTCTGATCTCTTTACTCTATGCTCTACCTCTGAGTCTACTGTAGGACAAGCAGCCTCTCTTCCATATTTCTACAGGTTATGAGCCCGGAACTCGCGATAAGAGGAGGAATGTTCTAGAACTATCTAGCCAGGAACGCGGCATTTTCTTAGTAAGAGCTAGTACTATTTAGGCTAGTCTCTTAGCAAGAGCTAGGGAACACAAAACGTAATAGCAACGTCTACCTCTGAGTCTACTGTAGGACAAGCAGCCTCTCTTCCATATTTCTACAGTTATAGGATCTAGAGAAAGGTAGATAAGAGAGTAGTTAAAAGCTGTATCCGTAAGAGGTAGAAAGGATACTCTAAGTTTATATTCTAGGGCTACTTCTCCTATTATAAGAAAGGTTCTTATTATATCTATTAGCTAGAGATAAAGGCAGAGAGAGAGGACGCTACTAGAAAGATTAAGCAGCTAAACGCTAAGCTTAAGCCTCTATAGCGAGAGGAGTGGGAGCTGTTAGAGTCTATAAGAAGGATAGGGCTGCGTAATAAGCCTAGTAGGAAGCCTTAATAAAAGTAGATAGAGAAGATGGGTAAGCTAGAACGTAAGTCTAGAGGTAGTATTAACTAGTAGAGATACTAGAGCTACGTTCTAATTCTAAAGCTACTTCCTTTCGCTAAAGAGTGTCTCTAAGACAGGTCTTAGATAGTAGTAATAGAGGATAAGGTACCTTCTTATATCTACTACTATTAGAACGTTATCTATTATCTCTATAACGTTAAGAGACTGCTTTAGTATAGTAACTTGCTAGACTATAACTATATTAAGCTATACTAGTTCTATATAAAGAGAGAGACTATAAAGAAAGAAGCTTCTTAGTTAAGAGTAGAGGCAGTTAGAATCTAGCAGAATTGCTAGAGAGACCTCTTATAGCTTAAGATCTAAGCTTAGATTAAGCGAATTCTTATATATATCCCTAAGATAAATAAGCTACAAGGTAGTAATAATTATATTAAGGGGAGAGATAAGCCTTGGTCAAGGCGGCTAGACTTCGGCTAAATTATCCTTAGCAGACAAAACTTTTAAAAGGCACCTCTGTATAGTAAAGTAAAATACTAGTATAAAGATTACTTAAAAGATAAAATAAGTAAATAAGTACTATAGTAGATTAGGATAACTTAGCTATAAGCGCTTTATTAGTAACTAGAAATCTTATTAGATAAAGATATAAGTGATATAGCAATATATAGGAAAGCTTGATAATTAGATTATAAAATAATTATAGAACCTATTTAGGTATATAATATAATAAAAAGGGAACTATCTAGGCCTATAGACTAGATAGTTAATAGAGCTAAAATATAGTAATATTTAACTAAAAGATTCTACTAAGTATATAAAGATACTATATATTAGGCTAATATATACGTAAAAAGAGATAACTATATAAAGATTATAGGTTCTAACATAGTAATAGTAGTATGGTAAGTATGTGAAAAGTGATATTACTTTATACATCTAATAGGAAAAATTTTTAAACTTGTAAGAGATTATAAATAAGAGAAAGCTAAGTATAAAAAGCTTTGCTAGGTTAACTACTAATAACTACTATATACATACTATAGAGATACTAGAAAATACAGCTAAATTAGTAAAAATAACTACTGCTACTACTTATATTTATAGAGAAATAACTATTAAGTAGATAGTTACTATATCTATAAACTAGAAATGAAGAAAGCCTATAAGAGACTTTTATAGAAAAACTATAGAAAGAGATACCTCTTCTGCTAATAATACCTGAAAAATATATACTAGATATAAGATATCTACTACAGTATCCTATAGTTAAATACTTATAGAGTAATATACTACCTAATTTTTAAAGTAAAGAAGCTAAAACTAACAAAAGAGATTATAAAGTAGAAGATATCTTATCAGAATATATATGTATCAAAGCTTTTATTATAATAATTATTATACTAACTATAATAATACAAGGTATAGCGTAAGATATTTTCTCTAAGAAAAGATGAGGTTATAAAAGAGATAACTCTCTAGGCTAAAGAACTTAAATACTACTAAGAATTAGGTTATACTAGTAGAGATAGTTCTTAAATAACCTTTAGAAAAGTATAAAATACTAATAGTTAAAGTCTATAGTTAAAGATAACTATATATATATATAAGAATATAAGTTACTAGTAATTATTTCTTTCTTTCTTTTATAGTTTTACCTCTGCCTCGCGTGTAGCGATCAGCTCTTTAATATTTTCTCAAAATAACGGCAGGCCGCCCCCTAGCCTGCTAAAAATCGAAGGTTAAAAAGAAGACTTTATAGTCAGGGTGGCGACTTAAAGAGAGTACCTACTTAAGGTTCGGAGCTTCGGCACTCTGTACTAAGCTCCAAAGCGAGCGCTCCACGTTTCGAATCTAGAAACTATAGTACATTATAGAACAACAACAACAATATTACTATTAGGCTTACGCTTATTAGGCGACGATTATCTAGTAGGAGTCTGCCTAAATTATCGAACTATAGTTATAATAAGGACACGTAGCGTAGAGCAGTGCACTACTGCGTACAAATACGCTGTTCTCGCTGCCCTTAATCTCTATCTTAGCAACTTCTATTAATATCTCTATCTTAGCAACTTCTATTAATATCTCTATCTCTATCTCTATCTTTATATATATTAATAATCTTATTTTATTCTAACTATATAGCCCTTCTCTATTTCCCTTAACCTCTCAGACTAACAACAGATCCTAGTTAGCATCTCTTTAACAGCTACATTCGCCTACTACAGCCCGCTACCTAGCGCTATTACTAGAGAACTATAATAGTGGCTACCTAACTAGCTCAACCATTTTAGTTCTCTTAAACTAGATTACATCAACTTATTTAGGTAATACTAGGTTAAAGATATAAAGTTTAGAAGAACTAAGGGGGGATTTATAGCTTTTATTAGCAGTTAAGACGCTCTTAGGATCTATAGCTTCGGCTATAAGTTAATCCTTAAAGCTAAATAAAGATATCCTAGTCTATAGACTCTTAAATCGCTTTAAGAAAACATAACTAATATTAAATAGGCTATTACAGCCTAGGTTCTAACTAAAGAGTAGTAAGCATTTAAAGCCTATCCTTAGAGTAAGGAGAGTAGAGCTTAGATAGAGATAAATCTTTATTTTATTTAATCGTATATAGGCTTTTAGGAGAAGGAGAAGGTAGAGAAAGAAAGGGAGGAGTAGGGGGTAGAGAAGGAGGTTTAATGGTTTGTTAATTTGTGTTGCAAAAATCGGTAAACTATAATCGTTAGATCAAATTAATTTCAGAATTCTATTATAAAATGCATCTTAGAAAGGCCGAAGCCCTAGTAGTGATAGATAGTAGTACTACTAAAATAATAATCTATTTCAAGATAGTATAAAAATATAGCATATTATTTACAATTAATAAAGAACTAATACTAGTAGTATAAGCTTCTAAAAAGCTTATAGAGTAAATTAATATCATATTAAGAATATAGACTAAGTCAGTATTAGGAAAACTAGTCAATATAGAATACTTAATGAATGTTGATATTATAGATGTTAGAGATCTTAATATATTAATTAATCATAACTAGCTAACTACCTATAATCTTACTATCGATTATAAGAAAAGATAATACTCAGCTGAAAATCTATTTATAAAATTACTAGACTATAATATAAGATATACCTAGTAAATTAAAGCTTGACTTCGTTAAGAGTATTTTATAAAATCCTACTATATAAGATTGTCGATATCTATTCAGAAGACTTCTAAAGTAGAGAAGTTATTTAGATAAAGTAAGTTACCCTTATAAAAGATAGACTTCTACTATAATTAATAATTCTAATACAATATGATATAAATAAGTTAACAGAACTATTTAAAAAAATAGAAGAAAATAAGTTAGTAGAATACTAAGAGTAAAATTATAAGATCTACTTAGAAGAAGGTGCTAAGCTTATTTTAGAATTAATATACCTAATTATACTTAAGTATAATACTAAGTTATAAGTATATATCAAAAAACATAAAAGTAAAGAATCTATCTAGGAGATGTAGTAGCCCGATAGTCTCTTAAGTACTATTTATATAGAAAGAAAATAGTACATAGTAATCCTATATGAACTTTAGATAACTAAATAGTATTGCCTAAACAAAATTGATCTTCCACATAACTAATATCAAAGCATATAAATTAACTTTAGAGAGCTAAGTATTTATATTATCTAGTTCCAAACAGGAATTCTTCTATGTTTGAATAGTACAAGGATATAAATAAAACATAGCTCTTAAAATAAAGTACAGACTATATAATTATATAGTTATACTACTAGTCCTAATAAATGCGTCTATAACCTTTTCAGTTGGTTATTAGTAAATTTCGCAGTATAAGAGATTAAGACTATAATTATATAAATTTTAGACCTCTATCTAATTGATAGATTAGATAAGATAAGATAAGATTAGATGAGACTACATTAGTATATAATCTTACCTAACTACTTAGTTTTAACAATTTTTAAATTAGATTACTATCTTAAATTGATTCCTTTTATTAAATATTTCTCAGCTCTTATAGTCATAAGTCTAGCGTTATAAAACTATACATTAATCTTCTCTTTATACCTTATATAGCTAAAAACTCTTGAATATTAATATAGAATACTTAATAACTCTTATAGTTACTCTCTAATAAATCTATATAATAGATTAAAATGAAAATATCAGCGTATCAAATAATCTTTCTAAAGGTAGAAATAATCAGCTAATATAGTTTATATAGCTACGTTTATATGTACAATATAAAGCTATCTAGTATCTTATAAATCTAGATAGGCTAACTACACTCTTAATCTATAAGCTTAAGCTAGTCTACCCTAAAACTCTACTAAAGCTAATCTCTCTGATATTAACTATTAGAATACTAACTAAAGAAAAGTAAGTAATATATAAGTAGGCAATACTTAAGTGCCAAGTAAAGATAAAAGTATTTAGTTATATAAAAGCTCACTATACTAAAGATGATAATAAGTATAAGTACTTAGTAGAAAAATAGATTAAAGATTTAGTACACTTAGTAAATATATATAATAAGATTATAAAGATAGTTACTTATAGATATATCTTGATCATAATATTCAAGCTACTAAGTACTAGACTATCTAGTTCTTAGGCTATTATTATAGCGCTAAAGACTGAGTTTATTCTAATAAATTCGTCTAATGCTACTCTTATACGTGAGTAGTACTGTTTATGCTTAAGAAGGGCTAAGTTAAGCTAAATAAGTTCTAAAAGGTAGCTAGATAAATAGAAGTATTTAATAGTAAAGCTTAGGCTTTTAGTTACGAACCTGAAGACCAGGGCACAGCACAAGATATGGAAAGAGAATAGGATGAAGCCTATGTCAAGGCCATCTCTTTGACAAAGAGGCCTAACCAATGACGCACCTATAGCCCCACATCCTACAGGCTTAGTAGAAAGCTACTATAGGACATATTATGTATATCCTATAGAATTCTATAAATCCTATAGTATACTATGTATAGAACAATGTAGAATATAAGATAATATAGAATTTAGGATCTTTACTTAGTATATAGTTATAGGTAATAAGCCCTTATAGTTTATTATATTTAACTTAAGTTATAAGTTATAATAGATTATATAAAGGACTATGCTTACTATACTATTATTTTATCTACGAAAACTAACTACCTAGTGTCTTAATACCAGAAGTCTTATCTTACTTTTACTTAAGATCCTTTACTCTTAATACTTTAAATACTTTTATAATAAGTAGTATTATAGTAGATACTTTAGACATTTCTTAGACTAAAGATACTAGCATTCGCGCTAATAAACTTAACCTTTACTATAGCAATTATAGTAAGCTTAAAGCTTAGCTTCTTTAGGTTAACTATTACTTCTACTTAGCTAGACATAAGATTAAAGATAATAATAAAGTTATTTTAGCCACTACTTACTTATAAGATAATAAAGAGAAATAAGCTAACTCTACTATCTAACGTTGTATAAGTAACTTTATTAGAGACTCTAGAAATACTAGTCTAGTTAAACACTAAAATACGTTTGAAACTAAGATATAATAAAACCTCTTACTCTCTAAGAAATTAGTTGTTATAGAATAGGAAATCTAGACTCTAAAGTAAACTAAGTTATCTACTAACTATGATACTCTATTCTAACATATCTAACTAAGATTAAATAAAAGAGTAATGCTCTTATATATATATATATATATATATATATTAATAAGGTCTTAAACTATCTATACATAGAGAACTTATAAGAACTAACACTAATATTACTAACTTTATAGAACTATAAGAAAAAGTTATTAGACTAGATAATAAGCTATATAAACTTATATTAGAAAAATAACTATGTAATTAGGAGATATGTATATAAGAAAAAAAAAATAGCTTAGATAATAAAACAACTAATGTTTATACCCTAATAGAGAAAAATAATAAGCCTATATACCTAGGACCCTATTAGCGTACACTAGGCATAGTACTAAACCTATACACCTTAATAACATTAACTAAAGTAAGAGACCTAAGTAACCTAAGCGTTAGTATAGTAAGAATAAGAAAATATATAGCTATTACTTGTATAGAAAAGAAGGCTATATATTATAAAACTATCAATAGTAATAATAAGTTTAAGACATAGCTTAATATACTACTCAAAATATAGCTTGATAATAATATAAGATAGAATAATATTACTAAATAGAGATTACTTATAATTACGATAATAAGCGCTATATTACTAAACTAAAAGATATTTTACTTGCTATATTAGAAAACACTGTTAAAACTAACCTACTTAGTAATAAAAGATATAAGACTTTAAAGAATCAGAGCTTAGTAAGATACTGAAGCTAAACTAGATAACTCTCTTATAAAGTATAGTAAGATAGCCTACTTTAAGAAGTAATACTAATTAGATTAGCTATACTATATCTTAAATTATTAAATAGCGTATTACCAGACTTACTAGAACTTACGCTACTACTATTTTTAGTTTAGTAAGAACTATTATTAAGATAACTTAGCTAAAGTAGAGCTATAAATTGATTAGTTATTAATACACATAAATAAACTCAAGGTGGCGTATGATTATAAAAAATATTAACTTAGTCTATCACTTAAAATATACTAAGATCTATAGAACTTGACATTATATATTGACTTTTATACAATTAAAACTATATAATAATCGCTATTATATATATATATATATATATATATATTAGAGTAGATATTGATAAATTAAAAGTTAAACTTATATATAAATAATAGCTAGTAAAAAGTGTATAATTATAAACGTTATAATAAGCTAAGTAAGTATAAGAAGATTAAAATTGAGAGTTAATTAATACTAATTAGTACTAATACAATATAAGTAACTAAAAGTACGTCTATATATTATATAGAGTATATATACATAATTACTATCTAGTATATTACGTACCTAAGATAGGAGCTAGATAGAAAGCTAACGTAGTGCTTTAATAACCTAAGTGTAAATAGTAATAGTATAAATATACTATGCAAGTTTACCTAAAGTATATATAGAATAAATACATAGTAAAATATACTATAAAAATTAAGAACTTAGTAAGTATAATTAATATATAAGTTATATAACTAAGATCTTAAGAAAAGTAGGTCTAATAAAAGTAGAATTAGAAGAATTAGTATACATGCTTTATAAAAAAATACATACTATACTATATATAGAAGAACTTAGATACATTTCTAGAGTTATAGTGTTTATTAGGCTAGCGCTATAAGTGAAAAGGCCTTCTAGAGAAATCTAAATATTATAACCTCTAGAATTTATAAAGCTTTTAATAAAACCTAATGAAATATAGTTATAGGCACTAGTAAATTTAGAATTATAGGTAAACTATATTCTGGCGCACGTAGTATAATAAATTAGACTTAAAATATAGTAGAAATAATAGCTATACATACTATGTATTACTAATAGCAAACTAATACTAAATAAAAATAAGAAAATAAATAAAGTTAAGTAAGTAATACTTAGTAGCTAAGAGTATAAGAAAAAATAGACCTAGACGTTTTTAGACTAGCTACTTATAATACTATTTTCGAACTTCTATAGCTATAAGAATATAACTTATAAATAAACTACAGGTTAAAGGTATTCTAATTTAAGTACTATAGATTAAGCGTAACTATAGGCTAACCTATATATTAGTAAAGTTGTCGAAGCAAAAGACTAGCCTTCTGCTCTTACAGAAGCTTAGGGTAGATATACTGTGACAAAAGTTTAATAGTAGATAACACAACAATTGCTAAGTAGTATAATATTACTAATATACTAGTAAATCTACATACGGATAGTTTCTAGAGAAAGAAGTCTAACTTTATAAATACTAAAACTAGGCTAATAGATTATAAAGTAAGGGCAAGGAGGAAAGGCGTAATTCTAAAGATACCTAAATAGTATAAAGAGTTTAAATAATTTTTGTAAAAAGTAGTAAATACTTAAGTATTATTAAAGTATTAGCTTTAAGACTAAAAGATAGTCTAAAAAGAAGAAAATTAGCTCGATTTTAGCCTAGTTTATATATTATTAAAAAGACAGCTTATAGTACTATAAAAGTATATAGATAAGGCTATACCTAAGGGCTATATATAACTATCAAAGCTACTAGCTAGATACTCTATAATATTTATATTAAAAATAGATAGCAGAAATTAGCTATAAATAGATGATAAAAAGCTTAATAATATTATAATTACTATTTAATACTTACTACTAACGTATATGGCAAGCGAGCGGCGCACCCCACTAACTCTTTACACCTCTGCAAGCGTATAGCTCCACTACATTATAATAAAATAGATATATATTTATATAGTAGATTAAGTAGTATCTACACTATCCTTTTTACACGTGCGTGAGTTATGGCTAGCCTCTTTGCACCTGCTGCAGCGCGTTAGAGCCCGGCGGCTAGGACCTGATCGCTCTCCTTCTTGACGCTCTTCATGAGCAATCTGCTGATTAGCCTTACGCTAAGCGAGTAGATCCTCTCTAGCTCCCTTTATTAGTACTTCTTACTTCTATATCTGCTTTTTTTTGCGCTGCCTACGCTTTATTGCTGCCTTATTAGCCCTCTTAAGGCTAGCAATCCGATCGCGCATTAGCTTAGTAGAGAGCATTATTATCTCTGCCCCCTTCTTAAGCTAGTTAATTACTATAATAATTAAAGCTAGCGACAACCCTTAATGCTGCTAAACGCGATCACGTATTAACGTTAATTAAGCTTTAAGCTCGCGTACGTTACTTAGTGTATAAGCCTGCTAGAGAGCCTCTGCTAGAATAGCTAGTAGAGTAGGCGTACGCAGCTATACGTTAAGCTTTAATAGAACAGCGTCTAGCTAGAGAGGAATAAGGCCTGCGCCGCGGAAGGCAGAGTAGATATTAGCTAGGGTAAATAATCGATTAAAAGCTGCCTTAAACGCTAGTAGAAACTTAAGCTTAGTAATATAGTTAATATAATTACGTATTAGGCTCTCTACCTTACAGCTATACGCGCGTTTTAGTAGCGAGAAGCAGCTAACGTTAAGAGGCTAAAGTAGGTAAGATAAGTAAGGCGGCATATAGAGCGTGTAGATATTGTTCTCCTTGCAGAGCTCTTAAAACTTAAGTAACTAGTAGCTCTTATAGCCATTAAGGATAAGTAGGCGACGTGCTCTAACTACTTTATTCTCTGTGTGCTTAACAAAGTGCTTTAGCTACTTAACACCTAGCTTATTAGTCGTCTAGCCGTTATCGCTAACTGCGATCGCTTAGTCGCGTGGGATCTCTACTTTCTCGTACTAGGCAGAGAGGTGGTACTTGCTAGTAAAGACAAGGAACGGCGGAACTAACTAGCCAGCTGCGTTAATCGCGGCGATAAACGTCACCCACTCACGATTGCCTAGCTAAACTGCCTTTGGCCTGCCTCTTCTCTCTAACGCTGTAATGACAAGCTAAGTAGCAATCTTACCTATTAAGAAGCTAGCTTCGTTAAAGTTATAGACGTCCTTATTATAGATACTATACTTAGCCTTTATCTACTCTATAAGCTTAAACTAGCTCTTAATTAAGACTATATCTTTATATAGAGCTCTCTACCTATCGTATATCTAATTAAAACGCGTCGTAAGACTGTCTGTACGCTTAATAAAGTTAGCTAGCTACTTCTACCTAACCTATCTAGCGCCGCGCGTAGCTAGCAGCTTATTAGCTATATCGCGCATAGCTGCGTAGGTAGGTGGAAATCCACGTAGATCTAGATTAAGTATATAATCAACTATTACCTCCTCTTCTAGCTTAGTAAGTTTCTTTAAGTTGGGCTGGCAATTGCGTCGGGCAGGCTTGCTAGCGCGTCAGCGGCGGAGCGTTGTTTCGGCTACATTGTAGACTATAGCAGCATGGCGATTTGCTTAAATCTGTTTATTTTTAAGAGATTAGATAGCAAGTTAAATATCTAATTTATTTAAAGCTATTTGAGTATAGTAGTATTAAGTAATTAGATATTTAGTTCAAGGAGGTGCACAAGTTTGGCGGGGTGCGCCGCTCGCTTGCCTGCGCCGCTCGCTTGCCATATACGTTAAATATTATAGAACTTTAGAATTAATTAAATTACGTTAAGATCTTTATAGTATTAGATATCTAAAATAGATATAAGTTTATTAGAATTAAAAAAAAGTAAGAAATAGTTAATACTTTACTAAATATAATATAGACACTATAAATATATACTTATACTTTCTTAGCTAATAGATATCCTAGCTATAGTTTAATATCTTATAAATAATATAATTAAACTATATTTAAATATTTTTATTACTATATACTTACATGATAATCTAATCTACTTAGAGATTTAAAGTAACTATACTAAATAGATTGATAATATACTAAAGGCTCTTTATAAGTATAGTCAGAGACTTAAGCTTAAAAAGTATAAATTTTATAAGACTAAAATTAACTTCTTAGACTATATGGTAGAGAAAGATAGTGTATAAATAAGTAAAAAAAGATTTAAGATATTAAAGATCAGCTAATACTGAAGAACGTAATAGAAGTACTATTAGTCCTAGAATTTCTCAATCTTAACTAATAGTTCATCAAGAATAACTCAAAAATAGCTATTCTTTTAATACATCTAATAAAGATAGATATACTATTTATATAGAGTAAGGAAGTAGATATTATAAGTAACAGGACTACTCTTTGTATAAGAGGGCGAAGGATGCTTAGCGCCCTAGGAGTTAAAGAGACAGGACCTACTTATGTCAGGTTAGCATGCACGAGGCCGACGCGGGGCGCTAGGGTCACGTAACTAACATCTTACTAAGAGGAGGCATCTCTAGATGCTAGGTCCTCTTAAGATATTAGGTCTTCTTAGAATACTAGCGATATCAAAGATATTATAGGCTTAGCTAGAGGATAGGACTAGAAGTAATAAGTATAAGTATAGGTTAGACTTTATTATTATACCTATTAGAGTTAACTTCTTATAAGTTCTTTTCTTATATAGATTAATACTAAGTTATTTAATAAAGATGTGATATTAATTATCATTATATTAGTTACGCTTATATGACTCTTTTCTATAGACTCGATAGGTAATCGCATAGACTACCGCTTTTAGCTACCTTGCCCTGACCTAGACCGAGAATAGAGAAGTATAGTCGAACCTTGTGTAACAGTAGAAGACGCCTTCTAGATATTTCAGAAAGTATATATTATACTACTATATTTCTAGATATCTATTCTAGAATACAAACTAGTGTTTAAAACTAATATATTAGACTTAGCTTTAGAAGAATATACTAGTATATTAATTAATAAGAAATAGTACCTAATAGTATATCACTTAAGAAAGTTCTCAGGACTAAAAGAATAATATAATGTATATAATAAGGAACTATCAGCTATAGTAGAATATTTATGAAATTAGAGAGCATATATGTAAAAGGTTATTCTAAACTTACTATCTATATAGATTATAAAAATCTAGTTCACTTTATAATAACTAAAGTACCTAACTTATAATAGACCTAACAGGCTAAACTCCTAAGATAATATATATTAGGGATTATAGATATACTAGAAAAAGAGAAAAGTAGAATAGTTACTTTTAGCAAAAGACCAGATATTATAGAACTTGATATAGTTATAAATACTATAATAATAGAAAGAAATAAAGATATATTACTAGAACTAGCTAAAATAGTTAATCAAGTTATTAAGATTAGGAATAATACACTAAACAAGTTATGAAACAAAGTTATCTAGTAATACAATCATAACTCTATATATAGCTATTAAACGAGTATAAAAATAATATAACTAATGTATTAAAATAATAAGTCTAGTAAAATAAAGAATATAGTTAATATATGTATTACTAAATATAAACACGACTAGAAGAATAGATATAGTACTTAGGTACTATATAGAGAAATATAAGCTTACGAGCTTCTAGAGGCACTTTCGTTAGGTATTTCTATATACTTTATTATAAGTTTACTAGTGTTAAGAAACTTTATAAAAAATATTTATTATAACGTAATACTACTTGTAGTAGATAAGTTTACTAAATAAGTAAAATGTTCACTATTTAGAAAGAATTATAATATAGTATAGCTTACGTAAACTATTTATGATATAATAAATAAGAATTATAGTATGCTCAAGATAATTATAAGTAATAGAGATAGGTTCTTTATATCTAAGTTTTAAACTGCACTGATAGCTATAATTAGAATATAAAGAAAGCTATCTATAGGTTACTACTTAGAAACTAATAAATAGATAAAAAGAATACACTATATAATAAAAACGCGTTTGCGTATCTATATTAGCTAAGAATAAATTAGTTAAGTATAACTGCTACTAATAGTGTGAATAGACTATTATAGTAAGATACTAGAATTAATAATAATATTATTATTATATATATAATAGGCGACACTTAAATCTCTTTATGTTAACATTACTAAGTATAAAAGTAAAAGTAGCTATTATAATAGCTAAATAATAGAAGAAAATATATAAAGGATTATGAAAATTACTTAAAAAGGTATAATGCGAAAGCATTTTATATATTAACTATAAAAAAAATAGTACTTTAGCTAAATAAAGATAATAAAGTATAACTACTAATCAAAAACCTATTAATAATATAACTAAGTAAGAGATTAGATAATATTGAAAGCTATACTATTTTTAGTTTTAAAATAAACCAGAGTAGTTACATATATACTTAATCTACTACTAGACTCTAAGATATACTAAAAGTTTAATATTAAGTTACTAGAACTAATAAACCTAAGTACACTCTTATACGATATATATTATTATAAAATAGATAAAGGAGATAAGTTTAAAGTTAAGAAATTTCTTATATGATTAATAAAGCATAACTACATAAGATACTTAGTTAGATAATCATAATACTTAGATTATAAAACTATATAAGAACTAGAGATAAACCTTATAAATTACTAATAGCGCCTATTATAGTACTACTGATAGTATTATTTAAGCTGGTATTCTCTCTAAGAAATAAGGTATAAAGGCACTTTAATCTAATAACTAGGTACTAGGTATTAGACTTTTCTTAAGAATAGATACTTTCCTATGAATCTACTTACCTACTTCTTAAGCTTTAATCTCTCTTATAAATTTCCTTAATTTATTAACTTATAATTACTTATAACGCTTAAATATTATCTTTTATTTATAAAAATTATCTTGTTTTATATAAGTAGCTATTAAGATATTTAGTATGGTAAACTTAGTAGTATTAGCCTTAGCCTCTTACTAATCTAGACGCGCTAGTTCCTAATCTAATGTTTTAAAGCTAGAATATAGAGTTCCTAAGAGTATACACGACTTTATACTATTATAAAAATAATTCTATACTATTTTTTAATAATAATATGTAATAATCTAGATTCTTCTTCACGTGATACTAATAACAGACTATAGTTACTTCTCTAATTTGGTTAGTTTAATTACTAATAAAATTACAATAAGTAGTGATCTTAGAAACTATTTATAGACTAATTTCAAAAAATATAAAGTAAGAAAAGGGAGAATAGTATTATAAACCTAAGAAAGCGAGGGGACGAGATAAGATAAGGAGAGAAACCTAAATACCCTAGTTCTACAAGACTTTAATAGGGGCTTCTATATACTAGCTAATAATATATATTTTATCAAGCTTAGTAGAATACTACTATAGAATAAGTTACGTGTGTTATATAGAGTACTATATATACTATCATATTTTACGCGCGGAATATTATAATATAATATAGAATAAATATAAAATACCTTAAGAAAAGGGTTATAAGTAATAAGCCCTTATAGTTTATACGATTTAACTTAAGTTATAAGTTATAATCGATTATTATAAAGAACTATATCTACTATACTATTATCTTATCCGCGAAAACTAACTACCTAGTGACTTAACACTAGAAGTCTTATATTACTTCTACTTAAGATCCTATGCTCTGAATAAAAAGTTAATAGCTAACTGCAAGATAACTAAAGTAATTCTAGTAGAAATGAGGTATAGATAATCAACTAATAGTAAAAATAATCTATACCAAAATTAGATACTAAAGAACTTACCTTATTAAGCAATGACTGATAAGAGATTCTAATTTGAGTTAACCATGGTAAATGTAATGAAGAAAATCTCAGGATATTTATATCTTTATTACTTTTATTTCCACTATCTTTTCTATCTTTTTATGATTATACTTAGTAGAATATTAAAAATAGTACACTATTTTAGGTAGTTTTGCTGTTTTGCTCTTGGTAAGGCATTTAACCGTAGTAAAATATGATAATATATAATCTCTACTCTATAGAGGTTATTACGCATCAAAGTAATTCTAAGTAGTTTACTAACTACTGAGAGTTATTATTAAGAATAGAAATCTTTCTATATATTACTTATAATATTATTCTTCTCTTCAAGGCTTTTATCTTAATACTCTAAAGTTTTGTACTACTATTCCACACTTTATAGCTACAGTTATATACAAGAAAAGCTATTACTAATTTATCAGCTTAATTTCTTCTCTTTAGCTTTTCTAATCATAGCTAAAGTCTGTTTTACTTGATTATTTATACTTTAACTTTAGTTTTACAGCGGTTTACTAAAACTAAGTACAAGAAAGAGTAAAGTTTAAAGATATCTTTCTATTATAAATCATATGAACAGAAGAATCTTCAGTATTATATAAATACAATAACTAGTTCTCATATAAGTTAAATGTTTATATAAGCTAAGTATAGTTATTTATTTCTAAAGAAAGGTAAGAGTAAGTTGATACTAAAAAGCGCGTAAAGTATTTAGAGGTTGCTTACTCTGAATACTATTAAGCTTAAGCAGCTACTAAAGCTACTTAGTTATATTAAGGGTTTTAAAAACTAAGGCCCTAAAGCGTTTCAATACTAATGGAGACTATACTATTTTAAGTCTTTAAAATTATATAACACAGTAAGCTTAAGACAACTTAACTTTTCGTAGTATAAGCCTTCTTATTATTTAACTACTACTATTTAGATAATTAGCTATTTTACGCTAGTTATAGGCTAACTATCTCATTCTTTCTTTCAATTATATCTTTTCTTTCGAGAAAGTAGTTCCTTTTATATATATATCTTATAATACTTATATATTAGCAACTTGTAGTTTATTAAAATTTTCCTAAGTTCCTAAGTATTTTAGCTATTCATCTATCTTCGCTATTTTACTAAGTATTTCTACTACTTTCTAAACTCTTATATGTTCAAAATTTTTTTTAACTATATACTAATCATTCTTGGGTTTTGTATCTTCTACTAGTTTACTATTCACTATTACTAGTTACAGAAGTTTCTTATAAAATACAAGATATATTTTAATAATTAGTAGTATTTATAGTTTGCAGTTTACTAGTTTTACTTTCGCCGGATTCTTCTATAGCCTTACTTAGAGACTATTTAGTTTTCTATATAGTTTTTTAGTTTTCCAGTTTTATCTTAGTAAGAAAGCGACATATCTTTCTTTTAATGTTAGTCTTTTAATTCTTAATCTATTCATTATATTAGATAATATAAAGTTTTACGAAGTGATATTTTTACTTAGTTCTCTATATTATATTTATAGCAGGCGCACTTAATCATTTACTTCTACTATAATATCTATAACATTTTTGAAATCTTTACAAGACACTAGCTTGTATCTATAGTTTATATAGTATAGTAAATACTTTACGATTTTAAACTTTTAATCTATTATAAGATAGTTATATTATTAGTCGTAGCTTTACTTAGTTATCTTACAACTTATATCTATATATCTATAAGCATTATTCTGGTATTTAATTTATATATTCTACTTAACTATTAGTATCTTAGTAGAAACTTATTGAAAGCTTTTCTCTAACAATTAGTTTTACTAGAAACATAGAACACTATAAGGAAGTAAATAACTTAACTTTACTTATAATAAATCCTTCAACTAACTTATCCTTCAACATTAATACTTTAGTAACTTTATATCCGTATTTTTCTGCTATAATAGTATTTCTTATTAGTACAAATTTTGTACCTTGAGTTAATTAATTATATTTACTAGTAAACTACTATAGAATTATACTAATTTTACTCTTGGCAGCTTTATAAGCTTTACTATGAAGTTTGTAGTTACGCTAGTTTATAGTTTTATTAGTAGCTATAAAGGCTACATAGGCTACAAGGCTTATATCTTTGGGGCTTATTCTAGTAATATACTAAATAGTTAGTTAGTATTTTTTAAACTCTGACTTATAAGTATAGTATCGTAAATGCTTTAGCTAACCTTTTACTCGTTTTTTGATTTCTATATATTTATATTCTAGAGACTTATATAGTCTTTGGATGAAATTGATTTGCATATATAAGAACATATAATTTAAGTGTTTTTAAACTATATTCTAGTAATTTTATTGATTTTACATTAATTCTATAGAGCAATTTTATTAAGCTTAAACTACTATCCTATAGCCTTTTCTTCTTATTACTATGAAGTTATAGTAACCTAGTATACTACTATATTTACTTTAACTAGATCTAGCTAGTTACGCTTTAAGCTACTATCATATGTTCTGTTAACTAATATAATATAGGGATTTTTATAGCCTTTTCTCTAAAATTAGATTTTTAGCTTAGGGTATTAGTGGTTCTATTACGTAATCCTACTTAGTATATAATCTTAAAGTTAATCTAAGCTAACTACTTAGCTGTCGCAGTATCAGAGATCAGGACCATGATTATGTGAATGTTGAACCTCTATCTAATCATCAGATTAGATTAGATTAGATCGGATCAGCGGATTGGATTACCGTCTCAAATTGATTCCCTTTGTTCAAGATTTCTTAGCTCCCACATACTCTTATACGTAAGTAGTACTAGTTAAACTTACAAAAAGCTAAGTAAAGTAGAATAGGTCTCAAAAAATAGGTTAATAAATAGAAGTACTTATATAGTAGAGCTTAAGCTTTTAGCGTATTAGAAGTTACAAGGAAACTAGTACTTGCTAACTTTATTAATATATTAGCTCTAAAGATTACTTTTAAACTTACCTAGATAGTACCCTTATATATCGCTTAAGATATAGCTTAAAGTTATCCTATTATAACTATAGATATGCTAGTATGGTTATTTATAATCTAACTCTGAAGATATATTATAATACTCTTAAAAGAAGAAAGCTTCAGAGTTTCTATATTAATCTAAAATTAAAGATCAAACGCTAGTCTCAGGTCAAGAGAGAAATAGAACAGATGCCTATATAAACTTAAAACTAAGTACGTCTAATCCTTACTTAACTACTAATAACTTTGAATAGCGGTTATAAGATTAGCTTAGAATAGTATGCTCTCAGTTGAGATAAGTGATATTAACTATTTATGAAAAAATCTATAGATACATTATTAGTTAGAATTAGTTTATACTCTATAATTAGCGTAAGTAAATAAGATAGAAAATTAATAGCCTATCTAAAGAAACTAAAGTAAAAAGCTTTATATATGTAAAGAATCATATATATGCTACTCTAATAAATCTATTATTTTGAAGTCTATAAAATCAAGCTAATCTAGTGGTATATAATACTATATTATTTTAGTAATAGCTATACTCTATAAGTATAACACATAAGAAAGAAGGCGCAGTATATCTAGTTAATAACTATTACCTTTTAATTTTATAAATTGATTAAAGGAAAAGAAATAACTGATCTATAAATATAGCTTCGGCCTTTCTAAGATACTTTTTGTAATAGAATTCTAAGATTAATTTAATTTAACGATTATAGTTCACTTTTTTCCGCAACACAAATCAGGATCGAAAGATAAAACCTTCAGCCTCCTCCTCTACCTCCTACTCCTCCCCTTCTTTCTCCTCCTCCTCCTCCTCCTCCTAAAAGCCTATCTTTAACTAAATAAAATAAAGAATCGTCCCTATCTAAGCTCTACTCTCCTTACTCTAGAAATAGGTTTTAAATTCCTACTACTCTTTAGTTAGAACCTAGGCTATAATAGCCGGTCTAATATTAGCTATATTTTATTTAAGCTATCTAATAGTACCTAAACTAGGCCGTCTCTTAGCTCTAGTGATTAATCTTTAGCTAAGGTTATAGATCCTACAGGCCTCTTAAGCACTAATAAAAGCTATATATCTACTCTTAGTCTTTTTTAGCTATATATTCTAAATTTAGTATTGCTTAGATAAATTACTATAATTAAGTTTAGAAGAACTAAGGTAGTAAAGCTAGTTAGATAACTACTACTATAACTTCTTAAGAATAACGTTAGGCTATAGGCTATAGTACGCGAAGGTTACTAATAGAGAGATGCTAATTAGTATTTAGCGTTAGCCTAATAAGCTAATAGATTTAGAGAGGGGCTATATAGTTATAATAAGATTTGATTAATAATATATATTAAGATAGAGATAGAGATATTAATTAAAGTTACTAAGATAGAGACTAAGGGCAGCGAGAACAGCGTATTTATACGTAGTAGTGCACTACTCTACGCTGCGTGTCCTTATTATAACTATAGTTTAATAATTTAAGCAGACTCTTACTAAATAATTAGTACCTAATAGGCGTAAGCCTAATAGTAATATTATAATTGTTATTCTATAATATACTATAGTTTCTACTTTTAACACGTAGAGCGCTTACTTTAGAGCTTAGTATAGAGTGCTAAAGCTCTAAACCTCAAGTACTCTCTTTAAGTCGCTACCCTAACTATAAATTCTTCTTTTTAACTTTTAATTTTTAGTAGGCTAGAGGGTAGCCTACTATTATTTTAAGAAAATATTAAAGAGCTAATCGCTACACGCGAGGCAGAGGTAAAACTATAAGATAAATTAAAGAAATCTATAAATATAGAAACATAATTGCTTCTAATCTTTAGATTTGATAATTATTTACTTAGAAGCGTTCTTTATATGAATAAAAGACTAAAAACTAAAAATCTACTACTTTAAGATATAGAAGTTCTAAAAAGGTTTCGTATACATATTGTATTAGAAGTATCACTAGTTAAAGCTAAGATCTAATACTATAGTTATAATAGTACTTTATACTATAGAGTACTTAAAAAGAATATAGTAATAGCTAATCTTTTAAAATATTAGTTCTTTTATAGTTATACCTCTGCCTCGCGTATAGCAATTAGCTCTTTAATAGTTTCTTAAAATAATAGCAGGCTACCCTTTAGCCTACTAAAAATTAAAAGTTAAAAAGAAGAATTTATAGTTAGGGTAGCGACTTAAAGAGAGTACTTAAGGTTTAAAACTTAAGCACTCTATACTAAACTCTAAAGTAAGCGCTTTATATTTTAAATCTAAAAACTATAGTATATTATAGAATAATAATTATATTATTACTATTAGGCTCACGCCTATTAGGCGATAAATATCTAGTAAGAGTTTGCCTAAATTATTAAACTATAGTTATAATAAGGATACGCAGCGTAGAGTAGTGCACTACTACGTATAAATACGCTATTCTCGCTGCCCTTAATCTCTATTTTAGCAACTTCTATTAATATCTCTATCTTAGTAATTTCTATTAATATCTCTATCTCTATCTCTATCTTTATATATATTAATAATCTTCTAATTTTATTCTAACTATATAGCCCTTCTCCAAATTCCTTAACCTCTCGGGCTAACAGCAGATCCTAGTTAGCATCTCTTTAACAGCTACACTCGCCTACTATAGCCCGCCACCTAGCGCCATTGCCAGAGAACTATAACAGTGGCTACCTGACTAGCTCGACCATTTTAGTTCTCTTAAAAGCTTTTGTTAGCGGTTAAGAGGCTCTTAGGATCTATAGCTTCGGCTATAAGTTTATTCTTAAAGCTAAATAAAGATATCTTAGTCTATAGACTCTTAAATAGCTTCAAGAAAACATAACTAACATTAGATAGGCTATTATAGCCTAGGTTCTAACTAAAGAGCAGTAGGCATTTAAAGCCTGTCTTTAGAGTAAGGAGAGTAGAGCTTAGATAGGGATAAATCTTTATTTTATTTAATCGTATATAGGCTTTTAGGAGAAGAAGAAGGTAGAGAAAGAAGGGGAGGAATAGGGGGTAGAGAAAGAGGATTAAGGGTTTGTTAATTTGTGTTGTAGAAATAGGTAAACTATAACCGTTAGATTAAATTATTTATAGTATTTTATTACAAAATGCATCGTAGAAAGGTCGAAGCCTTTTAAACATTATAACTTATCTTCTATCAAGATAAAGAAAATCAGCTTTCATCTACAATGTGATATAATTATAAATACTATAAAAAAGCTAGCTCAACTATAGCTAAAATGTAATAATAAGTAAATCTAGTATCAATAATTAGGCTATCTAGGTCAGCGTGCTTTAAGCGTACTCATAAGAGATATCAAAAATATAAAAATTACATAATTATAATATATTGAGTTTAAATACTAAGTACTAGCTTATACTACTAAGTTAGTCTTATAATAGCTAGAAAAAGAAATACCTTAACGATTCGTGAGAATCCTATACAGTCTATTCAATATACCTATAGAATTTATATATATATAAATAGTAAGTAATAATTATAAAAAAGATATCTCTAGAAAAGATATATAATTGTAATATCTAATTAAATATAGTAACTAGGGTTATATATATAATTAGAAAGCTTATAGTATCTATTGACTAGAGTTTTAAGCTTAGAGTAGTGAAAATCTATTAAGATAATAATATAGTAACGCTCTCTTGGAGAGAAAAATTAAGGGATAAATCATAAGTAAAAGTAAAAAGAATTAAAACTAGAAGCGCTTTACTATATACTTATAAGCTAAATAGATTAATAGTAATATTAGAATAAAAGCTAGTTATGAAAGTATTTATAATACTTGTCAGTATATAATTATTAATTAAGCTATAGCTAAAAGCTATAGATACTATAGCGTACTTATATAGTATATACCTAAGAGTCATTTTTCTTTTTTAATCACTTGATAAAACTCTTAAAATATCGTTTAGGTAGTATTTTTAATAGTATGACGTTAGAAAGAATACATACAGAATAGCTGATTAATACTTAAATTATAGTCTAGTATTAATATATAGCTATCGCGTATAGTATAAGATTGTAATTTAACTACTAAGTAAAATAAGTATAAGTTTAGAGTTGACTTAAAAGTAGATATTAGATATCTGGTCAAATACGTAGTATCTTATGTATATATATATATATTTAATAATACATAATTGAGTGATAGTGATTTAATTACGACTTTTAATAAAGAACTTTACTCTAAAGAAAACTTAACAAGATAATACTATATAGGTAAGTAGTCTAAATTATAGGAGTATAATAGAATGAAAAGTTAACTAATTTATAGAAAGATATTATTATTTTATTCCTTAACAAAGAAAGAAAAGTCATGAAAGCAAGTTTGGTTGATAGGTAGTAGCCTATTAATAAGCTATTAAGAATTCTTAATACTAAAACCAGGGAATCTAGCAATAATAAGGATAACTTGGTAGAGCCTAAGTAAACCATAAATATAGCTAGTCGGTACTTAGAAATTTATCGAAATTAGGATTATAGTTTTAAAATTTCAATCTTAGATTAGACTTCTAATGAAGCGTAAAGAAAAAGTAAATTAAATAGCTAAACGAAGAAATACTACTTTATAAGAGCTAGACTATCTATACTATAAAACTATTAGTTTAGAGAATTAAGGCTAAAGCGGCTAATTGTAGTAGATTATCAGGCTAAACTCGCTAAGTTTACTTTTTTTAGATAAGGCTAAAGTTATATAGTTATAAAAATAATGTAGTTGAGCAATTAAAAACATTATCCCAAGACTAGATTACTACTTAACTATTTATATGCTTTTAAAGTAGAATTAAAAAAATAAACATCTAGATAACGAAAGAAGAAGTGGAATAACTAAAAGTACATATATTATAATTATTAATCTTAATAAATTAGATAATTTATAACATTTTCTTTATATTACTTTGATTTTAAAAGTACTTTATAATAATCAACTTGACAGACTTAGTATTAATACTTAAGATATAAGTAAAACGCTAAATAAAGAATTATTCATTTAGATATAATCTACTTACTATCTTAGATATATATAAATAGCTTTTATAGTATTCACTGAAGACTTTATACAGTAAAGCTTTATATAACGAATAATAAATAGTATATAGCATAAGCATATAAACTAAGATTAAAAACTTAAAGTAGAAAATCATGTGAATCAACTACTCTGAATAAAATAGGTATAGATATCTATATTTATTTAAAACAGATACTCCCTAAGATTAAGAGTTAAAGTAGTAGTGAAAACTAATTCTTAGAAGAAAAACTCACTTAATTTAATATATACTATAATACTAGCTATGAAGTTATGTTAAATAGTAATAGTGATTATAGCTAATAATAATTTCGAACTATAATGATTAATATCACAAGAGGGTCTGCGAATATAGAAAGTATGGTAAAAGGTTTAGTAATCTATATAACTCTTAATAGATTTATGAGAAATAGTATATATATAATGCTTAATTATATTCTATTTAAACTCAAAGACTTACCACTATTCCAGTATAAAGAGTTTGTATAATTACTTAAAGAATATAGATTAGTATTTCTAGAAGAAAAGCTATATCCCTTTTTTTGTTAGAATAAAAAAGTATAAGTATTATTTTGTATTAGGAATATATTAGTTTCATTCAATAAAGATGATAGCTTATAAGCCTAACAAGTTATTAAAAAGAATTACATTTAAGTATAAAGTATAAGAGTAAAAAATTATTAAATACTTTATGAAAGTATAAGTAATTAGAAACTATATTAGAAAAATAGTAAATTTAATCTATGATATATAAATAATTAAAATGAAAAGAAGTTTAAGTCAGAAAACTGTAAATCTCTAAAGACCTTTTTACTCTTAAGAGAACTAGTTATAAATAGAAGTAAAGTAATAAAATAAGAGATTAAAGCTTGCTAAGAATAAGTTAGATTGGTCTTATATACTATGATAATACTTAGACTAAATATATATCTACTATATCTAAGCTGTTATAGTTTTTGACTAATCTAAGTACTAAGTACTTATATATAGTAGAGCGTAATATTATTTACTTATATAAAATATAATACTATAAAATCTAATATAAAGAATATGGTAAACTAGATTCTATGATATATAACGAGAGGTTGTTTTAGATAATATAAATATGTTATAATATTATATAGAAAGATAGTTTTTGGAAAAGTAATATATTAAAATACTGTTACGATATCAAGTACTAAAGCTAAGCTACTTACGCTTAAGCACGTAGTAAGAAAAATCATAGTAATTCAGTGATTATTGAGGAAGCTTATACTTGATTGACAAGAACTTTAAACTATATAGAATAATATTTAGTAAACAATATACTTAGTTATTAGTAAGAATCCATAAATTACTTTAAGGCCTAGGTATGTTAATATATAAAATATACAGTTAAGACATAGGCACTTTAATAAAGTCGTGTAGATTAAGTACCTAAAAATACATAGTACAGTAGGGTGACATAAAAAAAGACCACAAGAAAAAGTTACTATTTTTAATCTAGTATAGCTTAGCGAATAGGAGAGCTAGAATAAAACGGGTTAGTGATTTAAAAAGCCAAGATCTAGTAGAGAAACTTAGCGTCCCCACTTTTTGCTTAGTAATCTGCTAGAAGATATAAGGCTAGGCTAAAGTTAGAGAGAAAAAAAAGTAAAAAGTAAGACCTACTTATTATATTAAGACACTAAAATAATATAGTTATTAAAGCATATATTTATTATATCTCTATTTAAGTTTCTTACTTTAAGTTACTAGACTTCTTGGGAATTCCTAATAAGATATATATTAAAAAAACCTTTTTTTAAATTTTATTACCTAGTAAGCTATATTAGCTTAGTAATAATCTAAGATTATTATATATGCTTTTTCTAGTATAGTATTTTTAATTATAACTTTAAAAGATATAAAAATATATTAAGAATCTATAAATAAAAGTATAAAATATAGATTTTATAAAGGTCTTATTTCTTAGAAATTCTTAAGAAAAAGAGGTTTTTGCTAATTTTTTTACTATATCTATTAATACTAAGAGTATACTAGAAATTACTCTATAGAAAGTAAAAGAAATCTATTAAATCTAGGATTTATAAATATAAAGTTTTTAAATATCTATAATATTTAGTAAGTTAACGTAAATAAAGACTATTAAATAATCTTCTTTTTTAAGTACTTTAAGAAGCTATATTATACTAAGTATAGTAGTTAGAGACTAAGTCTCTATATTAAAAGTTTATAATTTTTTATAAATAAAAACTTTTATATATTAAGAATTTTACTAAATCTAATAGATAAATTCTATTTTAAGTACTTTTAAAGACTTTTCTTAATAACTTAGATTATAATTAAGTAACTATAGCTATAAAACTAATATATTAAGTATATATTAGATACTACTAATATATAATCTTTATAATACTATATTTCTAGTTCTTTAGTATAATAAATAGGCCTTACCTTTTACTTTTTTTTCTTCTCTAACTTTAGCCTAGCCTTATATCTTCTAGCAGATTACTAAGCAAAAAGTGGGGACGCTAAGTTTCTCTACTAGATCTTGGCTTTTTAAATCACTAACCCGTTTTATTCTAGCTCTCCTATTCGCTAAGCTATACTAGATTAAAAATAGTAACTTTTTCTTGTGGTCTTTTTTTATGTCACCCTACTGTATAATAGCTAATAGACTGACTACACTACTTACTTACTAATTATTTCTAAAGTTTATAACACTACCTAATCATTAAAATAGAAGTAACTTAATTACTATTCATACATGACTATCATCTAAGGCTATTAAATCTTTAACTACTAATATATATAAAAAAAAGGATCTTAGTGTTATAAGAATACATATTAAATTCTCAATAGAGTAATTAAAAAAAACCTATAGTCTACTACTTGTTATAACCTGATTAACGATTACTAGAGTAATTTAATGATTAATTCAAACATTTTATTTTTAATAAGATATTTTTGAGTAAAGCTGATCTTAGATACTATTACTTAGATAACTATAATAGTAAGAGAATAATTATCGCTCCTATTCTAATAACTAGTGGTAAAAGACTGTAGGGTATAGGTCTTACTAATAATATAGTATAAATTAGTAAAACCAGTACTTATAAATCTACTTTAGATACTTATACTAGGAACACTAGTATAAGTTAGAGTAATTCAAGATAGTCTAGAAGAAGTAGAAGCCATTAAAGTAAATAGGATTAGAGTAGTAATATACTACGGCTAAAAATACGAGCTTAATCTATATAGACTTTATTCCAAAGCCTAACAAGAAGTATATCACTATAAAGTATAGTTATATTTATTAATCTAACATATCCTATCTAGACTAAAAATATATAATCTTAAAAGCATAATAAGATTTATAGTAAGTTATAGTATGTACTACATAGAAATTATTTAATAAATTCCACTAAAAGTAGAAGTAGAGATAATATGAATACTATTTGTAAACTACTAATTATTCTTACTACGTAAACGCTTACTTAGTGTTATAAACCTTTCTTGATAGATTAATTAAGATTAATCAGAGAAGAGTATATCGGTTACTTTTTCGTAAAAGAATATAGTTTAGAAGTAAGAGGCTCTTTATATTTAGATTCTTAAAAGCAATTACTAAAAAAAGATATAAACTAGTCCTCTCTAAGTCTTCTTTTCTTACCTTAGCCTAATCTTATGTCTTTTATCTCTTTTTCTAATTATACATTAAACTAGGAATAGCCTAATAATTAGTATAATTTTTATAAACTTCTAATAAGTCTAATCAGTATTAATAATCATAAGTGAAAAATAAAATTACATATATTAGCGGATATAGCTTTAACCTATAAGTAGGAAAAAGCCTTAAGAAGATTAAAATAAGTATACATATTATATTAGGGATAATAAGTATTTTAAATAATAGGCGTAACTAAAGTATCATTTTCTACTCTTACTAGTAAAGCTAAACTTCACATAAGTAGTATAAGAGTAAAATCAATAATTAGCTTACTTATATTTTTAGAAACTAGAATAAAGTTTATCATATAATGGATGATTAAACAATTACAAAGACTACTTTAGAATAGCTTTTCATAAGATCTTTTTATACTGTTAGCTTATATAATCAAACTAGTACTGTTATTGTTGACGATAATGATATTATAATTATTTTTTATCTGATTAGGGTAATGTAGATTATATAAAAAAGCGCTAAGTAACATCTTGTTATGAAATTATTAAAAGTTAAAAAAACCTAAAGAAGGATGATAATCTGATTAGTAGCTAATAAAAAATTTAGCTACCAAATCAAGTTACCCGTCAGTAATGATAGATTTATAGATAAAAAAGGCCTAATTTATAAAATTAAAATTACTTATACCAGAAGTATTATAGTTAGTTTTTAAATTTTGGGTAACATAATCCTAATTAGTAGTAATCTAAGATAAATGTAGATAACTTTAATGGATACCTATTTTGAATACTTTAATTCCGATCTAAAACTGGATGGTCATTTAGAAGGTTATCTAAAATTAAGTAAAAAGATCTTGATTATCTAAGCTATGTTCTTTTCAGACCTAATTACTAAATATCACAAAAGAAAAAATTGTATAAATAAATAATAAGAGTAAATACCTAACGTACTTTACAAGCGAGCGCCGCATACAAGCGAGCGCCGCACCGCCAAAACCACCAAAAATGAGAAAACTCGACCCTTGATATCTTAACAACGGCTTGAGATTAACTTCTAATACTCTATTATTAAACTATTAGGACTACTTCAAGGCTATGATTTAAATTCTAGAGTGATTTCACTTATAATTACTAAGATATCTCTAAGATATCTTATTTCTAGCAGTAATTTTAGGAATAAAAGCTGTATCTCTAGAACTACTCTTTAGATTAACTTTTTAGTCTAGGAACCCACTAAAAAAAGGTAAGAGTGGATAATTACAAAGTCTTAGAAGTTAATCTCCAGCCGTTGTTGAGATATTAAGGCTCGAGTTTTCTGATTTTTGGTGGTTTTGGCGATGCGGCGCTCGCTTGTATGCGGCGCTCGCTTGTAAAGTACGTTACCTTTATTATATAGTAGACTATGAACTGGATTTTTGAGTAACCAATTTCTTAACTATTCTTACTCTAAAGTGTCTAATAAACAATATTAACCTAATATTTAAATTTATATAATCTAATACTATTTAGCTTATAATAATTATTCCAAGTAATCTAATTATCAGTATAGTAACGACTAAATTGATAGTGAGATATACTTCACCTTAATACTCCATCAAGATTAGGTTACCAGTAAAGTAAAAACTATATTTAGAATTTTAATCTATCTTAGCTTAAATGAGAAAAGTTCAGGAAAATAAAAGACTTAGGATAATGATTAGTAAGATAATCAAAGAAAAAGATTCTATAAAAAGTAATAGAGATTTGATTATATTTGATCATGATTATTAGTT
Organism: Curvularia sp. IFB-Z10; assembly: GCA_002161795.1. NCBI lineage: Eukaryota > Fungi > Ascomycota > Dothideomycetes > Pleosporales > Pleosporaceae > Curvularia > Curvularia sp. IFB-Z10. Next base: position 1,276,850 of record JPSZ01000002.1, on the reverse strand, counting down.
TATTTAACCAACTCAAAGTAATCGTAGTTAGTTTAATAGAGTTAAGAAAAGAAAGTCTGATTAGAGAGAAAAAGATAAAACATACTATACATTAGAAAAGTAAATAAACAATATTAACTTCTTTATACTTATACGCGATTATTTGTTGATACTGAGATACTCCACTAACACAAATATAGTAATACAGGCTTTGGCCTTTCTAAGATGCATTTTGTAGTAGAATTTTAAAATTAACTTAATCTAACGATTATAGTTTACCTATTCCTACAACATAAATTAATATAACCTCAAATCTTCTTCTCTACTTCCTACTCCTCCCTTTCTTTCTTTTCCTCGTTCTCTTTCTAAAAGCCTATACCTAATTAGATAAAACAAAGAATCGTCCCTATCTAAGCTCTGCTCTTCTTACTCTAAAGATGGCATTAAATGTCTACAACTCTTTAGTTAGAACCTAGGCTATAATAGCCTATGTAATATAATTTATATTATCTTAAAGCTATTTAAAAGTCTATAGACTAAGATATCTCTATATAGCTTTAAGAATAAACTTATAGCTAAAGCTATAGATCTTAAGAGCCTTTTAACTACTAATTAAAGCTATAAATCCTCTTTTAGTTCTTCTAAACTTTATATCTTTAACCTAGTTTTACTTAAATAAATTAGTGTAATCTAGTTTAAGAGAACTAAAATACTTAAGCTAGTTAGATAGCTACTATCAAAGTACTTTAGTAATAGCACTCTGTAGTAGGCTATAGTAGGCAAATATAGCTAATAAAGAGATTCTAACTAAGATTTTATTACTAGCCTAAGAGGTTAAGAGATTCAGAGAAAGGTTATCTTATTAGAACAAAATAAGAAGATTAGTAATATATATAAAGATATAGATAGAGATAGAGATACTAATAGAAGTTACTAAAATAGAGATTAATAGTAGCAAGAATAGCGTATTTATACGTAGTAGTATACTACGCTACGCTACGTATCCTTATATTACAATCCTGAAAGGCCTTACGCCCTTAGACCAGTAATAGTTAAAGAATACGACCCGAGACGCTGCGCCGCACCCTTCTTACCAAGTCACAGTTACGTGACTTGCTTAGTAATTAGTATATCTTAGCACTACTAAGTAACTAAGTACTCTATATGCTAAGCTGTAAGATACTTAGTAATTAGTACTACTTAGCGTAACTAAGCAACTAAGTAGAGTGTATAAAGCTTAAGTATATAGTTATAGGTAATAAGCCTTTATAGTTTATTATATTTAACTCAAGTTATAAGTTATAATAGATTATTATAAAGAACTATATCTACTATACTATTATCTTATCCGCGAAAACTAACTACTTAGAGTCTTGACACTAGAAGTCTTATGTTACTTCTACTTAAGATCCTATACTCTTAACAATAAGGTAGTATTTTAAGTTACTAAAACTGCTTTCTTATATAATCATTACACTATACTAAATAGAGTAAAACTCTCTATATATAATGTATTTTACTAATAAAGCTTTATAACATTTTATAAAAAAGAACTCTTGTATCTATTATACAGTAGGGTGACATAAAAAAAGACCACAAGAAAAAGTTACTGTTTTTAAACTAGTATAACTAAGCGAATATTAACGCTAGACTAGTAAGGGTTAGCTCATTTTAAAGCCAAAAAGTAGGAGATTATTTTAGCGTCCCCACTTTTACTTAGTCAGCTCCTTTTCTCCAGTATTCATCTAAGATATCAAGGTAAAAAAAATCTAACAAATTTAAGCCTCTAGATCTTGTTAGTAGACGTATAAAAATAGCTATAACTTTTTTCCTAGATAATATAGCTAGTAAAGATTACGTAAGCAGATTCTTAGCTAGCTTATATTAGTTAGTTATTTAATCAAAAAATAAATAAGTTTTTAGCACTTGCTTATATAAGCTTTAGCTTAGTCAGCTATTAGTAATCTTTTAGTATATATTAACTACTTTCTACCTTAAGTAACCTAACCTTGTATTTCCTCATCATGAATCCAAAATTTTCAAAATTTGAAGCCGAAATCAACCGTTTTCTTGAAACAAAAACTCCTATTAAAAATATAATTAATTACTATAATAAAGGCCCACAATCAATATATAACGCTATTAAACGAATTAAGAGAAAAAAAAAAGCTATTAGTCAGCCAAAAAGAGCTAGTGCAGGCAGAGTTTCAAAGGTTTCTCCTAGAGCTAAAAGAGTTATTAATAGGGATATTACGAGGAGCCCTAAAAAGCAAAATAAGAGATTATTAAAAGAAAATAATCTAGATTTTAGCTCTAGAACACTCCAGAGAGTTCTAAAGCTAGAAGGGTGGAGTACAAATACCTGTACTAAAAAACAGATTTTAAACCAAAAAAAGGCTAAATTTCGATTAAGTTACGCCAAGAAAAAGCTAAAAGAGCTAGGAAATATTAATTTTAACTGTATTATATTTTCTGATGAGTCAGGGATCCAACGAGGCCATGGATCTAGATCAGAATATATGAGAAAACGCGGAAATCAGAGATTTGGCAAGGATTTGATTTCTACAAAGAATACAAGTAAGTTTAAAAATATTCCTAATAGGCTAAAATATTCTATTTTATAACTAGTTTTTTTCTAGTATTTTAGTTTTTTATTATCTAGCTTACTAATAATATTACAGCTCACGATATAACTATCCATGTTTGGGGAGCAATTTGGATAGGAGGCAGATCTGATTTAGTAGTTATTAAAACGCCAAAAACTACTATTAGTCATCGAAATCATCACTATATTAGGAAATGCCTAATACCTCATATTAAACCTCAAATAAAACGAGGTAAGTTACCTTATTATTTTTACTTAGTTTTTTAATTATATATATATTATTAATATATATATATATATGTTTTAAATCTAGATGTTATTTTACTAATATATTTCTATTTAGGCTGGAGTTTTCAACAAGATAACGCTAAAATTCATAAGGCTAAAAACGTTTTAAGCTGGTTTGAAAGAAATCGCGTTAAGATTTTTGATCATCCACCTTACAGTCCAGATCTAAATCCAATAGAAAACGTCTGGAGCTTACTAAAAGATCGGCTTATTAAGCGACCTACTAGCTCCCTTGGCGTAGGAGCTAGTGAGAAAGGTATTGATACTTTTATTACAGCTATCCTAGAAGAGTGGCCAAAAATACCTCAACAGGATATAGATAACTGTATCTTATCCATGCCTAGACGATATAATAAGGTAGTAGAAGCTAAGGGCTGGTATACTAAGTATTAGTAAGCAGCTACTAGTTATAATATCAATATATCGTTTAAAAGCTGTTTATTATTTAAATAATAATCTAGATATATAATATATACTAGTAACCTTGTATATTATTACTATATTAGATATGAATATATTTTAGATTTAAAAACTAGAAATTCATAGCTTACTAATATAGAAATAAAGGCCTAAACCCATTAATTTTAGAAAGCTCATGTTTAGCGTGATTTAACAAGTCCAAGGTGCTGACTAAGCATCACGTGATACGTCAAGGCTAATCTCCTACTTCTTGGCTTTAAAATGAGCTAACCCTTACTAGTCTAGCGTTAATATCCGCTTAGTTATACTAGTTTAAAAACAGTAACTTTTTCTTGTGGTCTTTTTTTATGTCACCCTACTGTAGTTAGATAGGTAAAGCTAAAAGAATAATTAAAGTAAGAGTAACTAACATAGAATCCTCCCCTAACCTATTTACTAGCCTAGTTATATAGTTAAAGAAATAAATAGAGTATGGTAAAGTAAAGCTAAGCCTTATCTTTATAAAGTGTTTTAATCAATTATATAGAATAAGTAGGTTATAAAAAGCGCTAGGCTTATACCTATTAAAAAACTTGCCCGAAAGCAAGTAGAGAGATAAATTCTTAAGTTAAAAAGCATGGTAAATCTTAGCTCTATATATCCCTTCACCTTACCTGATTGCTTAGTTAGATTAGTGCAGTGATCTGAGCTTCTTGTGTGCGCTGTAGGATCACTGGATCCTGCAACACAATGCGATCAGGCTGCTTAAGCGAGAAAGCTTAGCTTACCAGACCCACTAGGTTAAGAGGTCTAGAACGTGTGGCTAAGGCAAGCATGTGATATATTTGCAGTCTCCGGCGCTTTACTGAAGGGATGACGCGTGGTCCTGCAGAACGAAATGGCTAGCTTACCTATTCACCGGTCACCTAAAGAAAAAAGAACATATTAGTAGTGAAGCAATTACGCCGCCTGATTTGACCGTCAACTGCTTCCTTTGTGGGACACCTCGTGGTGATGTGCATGTTTCCAGGACACTTTGTATTGCTTTTACATCTCGCGTTGAGAGTCTATGTTCTGTCAAGCAATGCAGCTCTGCTTCACCGCTAAAACGCCACCTCACAGCTGCTTCTCTTTATTCTCCAACTACTAGAGTAGATGCTCACAGCAAGAGAGACACAGAGGATTCTAGGGTGTATGGGCATTACCGCTTCACAGACTGACAGGCCTAGTCACGGCAGATCAGGGTTCTGGAGAGAGAGGAACCGGGAGCTAGAATGGTACCCCAAAAGTGAACCTGTCGCCTATTAGTTTGGTACGCCTGGAGCTGCATCTGCGGTAATTACCTAAAGGTGCCCGTGCAGTAGGATAGCAGGGATGATGCGCTATAAGACTTGGCACGATCTGCACTCGACCTCAGCTTTAACCTCAAATTTGAAATAACAATTTACAACGACATAACCTCACGAGTACCTGCTATAGTAACGGGCTGCTAATTAACCTAGAAGCGGTGGACTCGTGATGCGTAGATGAGCAATGGATGCTGCACGGTACTCCGATCGTCACTGGGTACACGCGATACGGGCGACCCCATGGTGAGGCAGATTAAAGTTCCACAGCGGGAATTGGTATAGGGAAACTGGATCGGATACGGCTAGCTCTGCGCCTAGATCGGTCTGTTACATGGTTAAAGCTGCTAATCAAGCGAAAGGTCCAGAATTGGACCTAGTCATTGTGCCTATGTTAAATTGTCCGTGCACTCCATCTTACGTGGCTAGAATAACAGCACCTCTGGCACTTACGAGCAGGTGTATCTAAGGGTCTATTCAGCTGAGCTCTAGTTCGAGCTCAGCTCAGCTTGGCTAAACTAAAAGCAGTAATTAGAGTGTACTTTAACTAGAAATAGGCGTTGTGCTTAGTATAATTCTAGCTTAGCTTAGTTTAGTTTTTATAGCTAAAGGTCTAGTTTGGTAGTATTACTACAAGAAATTCAAACTATATTCAGTACTTAATTTACCCTATTAAGTACCTAAAGTAAACACTAAGTACTTTAGCTTATAGCTACTACTTATAAGTAACAGCTTAAGCTTCGCCAGAGTTATGTAATAGCCTATCTTAGATATTAATATTATAATTTTCTACGCATACAGCTTTATATAGTTAAAATTTATAATATTGTATTATATAACCATAACTAAGCTGAAGCTAAAACAGAGCTTACAAGGCTTTCTAATTTAGCGCCTAATATAGTATAGCTTACCCTACTAGTAAGAAACGCTAAAAACGTTACCTAAGCTAAGCTGAAACTAGGAGCCGAACAGGCCCTAAGATAGAGTCTAGTTGATCGGTGACATGTTTGATCTAGAGTTAGATAGAGCCCTAGTCTAGCTCCTAGCATATCGTTCAAGACTTATCATATCGCGCTAGCCTGAAATCTATCGTCTGAAGCAAGAATGCGGAGCTGAGCAAAGTCTCACAGTTCTGGAGGGTTCAGGCCTTATGTTGTTAGCACGTTAGGTTGCAGAATTTGTTCAGCTGATCCTCTGCTTCGCTGTAAGACCATCTCAGCCTTAGGTACTTGAAGCGCAAGCCGCCATGCAACACGTAGTTCCACCACCCTTATCATCATCATCAACGCTATCATAACCACTATCGATTAATTATATTAACTGAACGTATTCTTTCCGGTACGGTGCGATTGGAGCGGGTCAACCCCTTTAGAACTTAATAGACTGCCTTGCCGCCTTATTTGAGGGTTAAACCTTACAACTCAGCCTCGAGTACGTTGCCGGTTAACTTAACACCCTCTTTATAGACCTGAAGAATTTGTCGACTTGAAAAAAGGGTGTTGCCAGTGCAGGTCGACTATCTTCCCTCCTAGCGATGGCGACGTTATGTACCACACGAGTACCCGTTATAGTGGCACATTGCTTATAGATAGGTTGATGTAGATTAGCCCTATGTACATGTTAAAGCAGTTTTACGGCGTTCTATCCTTAAGCTAGCGTTATCTTAAGGTAAGAAGTTAATGAGCTCGTATTAATTTCGTTGACATACTTACTTAATATTCAAAAATACGTGCTACTACGTTAAGTATAAATGGATAGTATCTAAGAAAACCATTCTGAGGGCAAAACGCCTACCTGTCCATGCAAGCATATGCTACCACATTCTAATGCTATATCGATATAAGCTAATACAATAGACCGTCGCACTAGCATAAAAGTTAAAAATTAGTAGAACACATATAACACATGACATAAAGACCTAGATTACGCTGTGAGGTTGTTAGCACGACCACGATAACGCTGGATTTTGGGTGTAAGGTTAAAACATCTGGCTCCGTGGCAAGGCGCTCGTTATACATAGATTAAAGGATGTGAAAGCTGCCGACGAACTTGATGTGTTATTGATAGAAATACAAGGGGTTTTAGGTTCGAAAAGGGAACCTACTCTTCACAGAGTTTTCATGTACAGGTGGCGGCTCACTGGGTATAAGCTTACGTGGTTTTTTTTAGTACGAGAAACAAGTGTAAAGCGAGTTTGGGAAATATGAGTCGGAAGCACCGGTGTAGATGCAGGAATCAGCCCATTTCTAAATCAGCCCTCGTTTAGACCCCGCCACGTATGTAATCAACTTCAGCCCATTTCCACTAACTCCTTTTAAGACCATGGCGTGTCTTTTTCATACTTAAGAACCTGATCCGCATTTCTTGGTCTGCTAACATTGCCTTCTCGAAGTCTTTCTGCACTCTCTTGAATGAACCGTTTCGACGTCAAAATGGAGCAAGGGACTACAGGCGGGGATGTAGATCTAGATACAAACGGCCTCTGTCTCTTATCTCTCGATGGCGGTGGTGTCAGAGGCTTGTCATCGTTATTCATCCTGAAAAAACTGGTGGACGATGCCAATATTGGGCGAACGGGAGCGGCGAAACTTAAGCCCTGTGAGATGTTCGATCTTATCGCAGGCACTAGCACCGGCGGGTACGGGTGTTTCCTTCGCGACTGTTATCATCGAGCTAATTCATACAGGCTGATTGCGATCATGCTTGGTCGACTTGAGATGACGGTGGACGAATGTATAGAGCATTACAGTGGCATGATGGAACCGGTTTTTGCGGAGAAAAAGTCGAGGTTCGGACTTTCACGCTTTGGAACCACCCCAGGCTTGAATCACACAGCCAAATATGACTCCAAGAAGCTTGAGGACGCAATCAGAGCCGCAATCAAGGCTAGCGACGGTGGCAAGGGTGATCCAGATGCCAAGTTCAGAGTAGCAAATGAAGTGGAGGAAAAGAAATTCAGCTCCAAACCTCCCCGTGGTTGTCGCGTGTATGTGACTTCTACTCTTGCCCCATCTTCGAGAGATCAGGCTCTAATCTTTGCTTAGATTTGTAGTGGCAACAAATTCTGACCCCAGGACAACAGTTCGAATCAAGAGCTATGGCCCCGAGGATCCGACTATCCCCGCTACGATCTGCCAAGCCGCGCTCGCAACGTCGGCTGCTACGACATTCTTTGATCCGGTCAAAATAGGTGACCGCACATTTGTCGACGGTGGCTTGGGCGCAAACAATCCAATCGAAGAAGTGGAAATGGAGGCCGCAAATCTTTGGTGTCCAAAGTTGAGAAAGCTTCAACCACTTGTCAAATGCTTCATCTCAATTGGGACTGGCAAGCCCAGCGAAGTTGCAATCGAGAAGAGTGTGGTTGGGCTTGTTTCCAAAACTCTGTTGGAAATTGCCACGCAGACAGAGACTACAGCGCAGAACTTCGTGAGGAGATGGGGTGCAGAATTCGATCAACATCGCTACTTTCGGTTCAATGTCCAGCACGGACTTCAAGAGGTCGATCTTGAGGAATACAACAGGAAGGCCAGAATTCAAGCCTCAACGGCGAAATATCTAGAGGACGGAGAGTACGTTGGTCGTATTGAGGCTTGTGTGGAAAACTTGAAGCTGAAAGAATGTGTGTACGAGTGCATTACTGATTTTGCCTAAGCCTTTGGCGTAATGGAGAACGGCTAAATCTGTTACACTAGACAAGACAAACTTTGACTTTGAGTATACAATAAAATTGAGTAAGCGAACTCACAAATCAAAGCTGACGTCTGCCCTAGCTAAACTTTGCAGATGATCCCCTGTATTTGGAATGCCTTCAAGACCTCCTACTCACCAATCCAAGTCGGGAGTTTGAAGCCATGAAAGCCGATGACGGATTCATTCCTTACCTCTGCGATTGGATACTGAACGTTCCATCGTTCTCTGATTGGTGGCGGTATAAAAACCCATCCAATCTTTTATGGCTGTTCGGCGGACCCGGGAAAGGAAAGACGCGGCTCGCAATGAAAGTTGTTTCTCAGCTCAGACCCCACCCGGATGCTGTAGTGTCCTATTTCTTTTGTGATAACAAACACGACCAGAAAAATCATGCGGCTCATGTCCTCCGAGGTCTCTTGTGGCAATTACTGTGGGATAGACGTTATTTGTTTGACTATATTCGCAAGGACTACCTGAAGCAACGCAAAAGCCTTTTCGAAGGGTCCTACCATTTCGATGTCATGCGTCTTTGGCAAATTCTTGAGAAATTTCTCACCGAGTTAGGCCAACGGCCGATCTTTTTCATCATTGATGGTCTGGATGAACTAGAAATTAAATCTTGCAAAGCCCTGCTCCAAAAAATCACGTCTCAAGCCGGATCGAAATGGCTGTTGACTGGCCGGAAAGAATTCTACATCGAGAAGTTTCGAAAACCTAATTGTCACTCAGTTGTTGATCTTGGGGATCACGAAAATCAGGTGAAAGAGCAAGTGAATCGATTCATCGAAATCCAACCTCAAAGGTTTCAGAAGATCAAGGGCTATGACGACGAGGCCAAGAAGCGAATGATGACCAAGATATGCGAAGGTTCCGAAGGCAGCTTTCTGTGGACCTGGTTGGTATTCCGAGAAATAGCCCAGACAAGCGATCATACTGCAGAAGACGTGGTAAAATATATCCCTCGTGGCCTGAACGAGTACTTCAAAACGATGCTCCTGCGTATCACGAGCAAGACCACAGCAGACAGAAATATTGCAATATCTATCCTCGAGGCCGCCTTCTTGGCATTCCAACCACTCGAAGTCCACGATCTCTCGGTCGTCGCAGGACTCTCACAGAACTCGGAAGAGCATTTGCTAGAAAACATCGGATTATGCAGCTCTTATCTCGAAATCCGAGATAAGAAGATTTCTTTCGTCCATCAGTACGCCAAAGAGTATCTCGCTAAGCCGGAAGCCGGTCTGAATCTCGAAACCGATCTGGAGGCAAAGCATAGTGAAATCGCCAAGAGGTGTTTTCGCTATGCATGTAAGATCAACAGGTCATCAACAGCTACCACTCCGGGCTATCCCACTTTATTTTGGCCAGCACACGCGAAAGAGGCTGCCGACAGATTTTCCAGTGCAAAAGAGTCTTGTCACGATTTCTTCTTAGACAATTCTGAAGTTAGAACAAACTGGTTTTGCATATATTGGTCGGCTGTAGAAGGGCCGACGAACGTACCCAGCAACTTCACCATACTTCACCTAGCTGCCTACCTTGGGCTCTCGTCATGGATCAGAGACTATCCCAGAACTCTACGGTTTCTCAATGCGAAAGACTCCCACAAAGCCACGCCTTTAGCGAGAGCTGTACAGAGAAAGCACAGCGAGGTCGCTGGCCTGTTGCTGAAGCATGGGGCGGCTACCAGCATCATCTCTTCGGGTGGATCAACATTGCTGTACCGAGCTGTGTACAACAACGACAAAAGTACAGTTAAGCTGCTATTGAGTGAGACTGCTGCTCCTCTGTGGCAGAGAATAATTGCCTTCCTGCTCCGAGAATGGATCAAAAATATGCTCGTCGAGTGGATCACGAATCTGATACCGCAAATATTGGGGACCAGACTGTACTGGGCTGCATATTCCGGAAAATCAGCAGAGATGCAACGCTTGCTGCAGCAATTTGGAGCAAACGCATCTGACAGAGAAACACCACTTTCGCAAGCTGTGGCCAAAGGGAATACCGAGATCGTGAAGCTCTTACTTCGGCACGGTGCGAACCCAAATGGCTATCAAGGGGAGCCCACGCTCTACAGAGCCGTATATAAAAGTAATGATTGCCTTCGTATGGAAGAAATGGTGTACGAACTGCTAAATCGAGGAGCTTCACCCACGATAGAGGGGCCGCTCTACAGAGCAATGTGGCAAATGTCTAGTTCTTCTTTGGAAATCGTAGATCTCCTTCTGCAGTACGGGGCCAACTCGAACTATCATTCAGGTGAATCTCCCCTATACCGGGCGACACTGCACGGAAACATCAAGATGGTGGCAGAACTTCTCGAGAAAGGGGCTCGCCCCGTTGCCGATGAGTCTACCTTGTACCGGGCGGTCTGCAACAGAAACCGCGACATTGTTAGTCTTCTCTTAAAATTCAAAGCAGATCCGAACAAAGGCTGTGGAGACACTCCTTTGCGGCAGGCGCTGTGGAGGAAAGACGAGTTTTTCGTAAAACTGCTCCTGGACGCAGGTGCCTTTCCTCCAGATTCTTCAGGCACGCCTCTGGTCCGAGCACTCACAGGCAACTTTGATCTTGATATTGCAAAGATGCTCGTGAACCATGGCGCAGATCCAAATGCGGACCCTGGATCATCGCTGTTATATGATGCTCAATCGGGGAACCACATGGAAATCACGAAGGCTCTACTGGAAAGAGGCGCCGTGCCCTATGGAGGCTCTCCTTTGTACTTGGCCGTTTACCACCAGGATTTGGAACTCGTAGAACGCCTACTCGAGGAGGGTGCCGATCCGAACTGTGCAATCGGAGAGACTCCGCTATGGAGAGCTGTTATGCATAAGCATCTGGAACTCGTGCGACTCGACCTCGGATACAACGCTTGTCCCGATACCCCTTGCCAAGAGACCCCACTGTTAAGGGCTTGCTACAAGAACAATACGGAAATAGCCAAGGTGCTCCTTGCCTGGGGTGCGGACCCTGAGGCTGTCGGTGGGGAGTACCCTCTTGCTCGAGCGATTTGGAATGAGGACAAAGAAATGCAAGAACTCTTAGTTGCAGAAAAAGCCACTGAATTTGATGCGAATCCAAGCGAAAGAACACCATTGTATTGGGCAAAGAGGCATGCCAACGAAAATCTTGTTTCAGAGCTGGGTTGCTACATGTGATTGGCTGGACCATACATGTCCACCGGTAAGCCCTCAGTTTTTAATGGATCCCTTCTGGCAACTTTCTACGCTACTCTCGGAGTCGCTAGTCTACTCAGCGGAACTCTGCATATAAGTTCTATGTAGAAGGAGTCTCTGTCTCCTTACTAATTCTATAAGTAATCTACCTCTCTCTCTCTCTTACCTACCTACGTACCTACCTAACTCCCGGGTAACGCATCTAATGTCAGGCTGCAGGTCTGTACGATACCGTACTGAAGCTTTGATACAATATGCTAAAGCTAACCTCCCTCCCTACCGTGTCCGTGCACCTTCTGCACCAGTTCGTGTCAACGCGTCATAACTCCACCATCATGACCCTAATTAACGAAGCGATTGAATGGTTGGAATTGCGTGGATCATTAGACTAGCTTCCGTATTCCGAAGCTGCAAAACGATTCGGTTTTGATTGAATGATGCTGTCGCGGCGGCACCAAGTGAATCTTCAGTTCAGGTCTAGCAATAGTCATGTTATATTTTCCGCGATCTTAGACGTTGTAAAGTTGTCTATCTTAACGAATTAGGATGGAGGGCTGTATTCTGCACAACTTATATAGATAGGCCTCGAAGACAAGAAACACTTAAAGCTTTAGGTTATTCAAGGCGCTAGTTAGGCCTAGACTATTTGCGTGAGAATTATTATACTTAAGAAACACACATGTTGGAACACTCTTAAGGAGAAAATGCCTAACGAGTAGTGACGTTAAGCTAGTGAACATGTAGGAGGTTCCTTTATCTACCTGTAATGTAAGCTATACGTATAGTAAGTGAACTTGAAAAGACTAAAGTTATAACGAAACTGTGATAAGTATCTTTCGCAATGTTTCATAGGTTACTAATCCAATGTCTCCAATCTTTAATGAAAACATCGATTAGGTGATACGCTTAATTTCTAAGCCAGGCTTCAGCTATACCTAATGTTTCTTTCTTACTAACCTCCATATTAATGTAACACTACGATGTATTAATGCTAGCTAATACAATGCGTTATATACGGTGTCAGAAGCAGGTTGATGAATATTAGTTCTATTTGGGGTTATAATACAGGAACTACAGGCTCTATCTCAGACCCATTTCAATATTCTCGTACGTTGCCCTGGTTTTAATTGATTGAGAAATCCCAACATTCGAGGAGACAAAGCTTGGTTTGCTTGGCTGAGTTGGTTGATCAAATTTGTACCAGATGCCAATGATGCGTTTGCCCAATACGTGAATCTGAGGGAAGCAAGTTATTGCAATACTTAAAAAGGCTTCGATAGCACACCATTTGACAACCGGTACGTTAGACCCTATAACCATCCATATTTAGAATAACCCACTATTGACAGGAAGTTACTTACATGTTCTGTTATAACTGAAATCGAATTGTAAAAGTATAACGAGCCTAACTATTCCGATACCCGTGATCCTGTAGTTCTTGAGTAAGCACAATGAGCCGCTCATAAGAAGCGGTCGCCAAGGTTTGACATACAGGAAACCGACGCAGAAAACAACCATCACCCCTACCTTCCTTCGCCACCTGAGTTCGAGGGACAAGATTTTTGGTATTGGCAGCACCATTATGATGCCGTCCAGGATGACATTTGTGATGCCAAATGCCCAGTTTAGGTTGTCACGCTGCACCTCACAGGTTGGGTCTCGTGACTGCCGGATCAAAGTTCCCTGCCATTGTTCCCAGACGAAGGCGATTGGGAGGCATTGCAAGAGATGCGCGAGAAAAATTGAAACCAATAAGCATACGCATATTCCGATGAAAAAGTAGGTTAAAGGACGAATCGGTCCAAGTGGGAATATTCGGAGGTAGAAGGTCAGGACGGTTATCTTAGTGAGGAAGGTGATCGCGACATAACCGAGTTCCTCAAAAGTGAAGTACTGTTTCGATTAACACAGGACATTCGTGCATTTAGCGAATCGCGTACTTTGACTACATCAGTAACCTTTCGAGGGCTGAGCAACCAAATGTCTTGCCCTAAACCAGAGTCTATAGCCAACAGGATGACTGCAAGATAGCCTCCACCCAGTAGCTGGATTGGTGTCAGCATCGCACCTCAAAGCATACAATTATAGCTAACGAACCACGAGCACAGCCACAAGCCAATCATCGGCTCCCCATTTGATGGAGAGAGGGGGTAAGCGCGTGATAAATCGCAGGATTATCGCGAGCAGAGAGATAGCAGCACTAGTGATCATTTCTTTCATGAGTTGGGGCCCTGCATTTCGAATAGCAGTATCGCAAGTGCTATGAAATAGGTAAAGCCCATCTGGTGCTTCCATTAACACCAATCCATCAATGAAAAGAGAGCTCTGAACCAGACGAACCATAATAATCAAGGACTGGGCAAAATGATGCTAAGCATGAATCAAGACCCATCGCGATGTCTGGACTTGCGCAGAAACACGCAGTGTTAAGAGGATCGCATCCGGACGCTTCAAGATATCCGAGGGTACATGCTTTCTGAATATGGAACTCGTTAGCCTAGAGTGGGAAAGCCGCAGGTTTTGCACGTAGACTGCGGCAACTGAAGGCTGTAAAGTAAACTTACAGAGCATTGGGGGATCTCATCGAAGATCCCGCCAACGGTAACGTTCAAAAACCAAGGTTGGTTCGAGCCACCGCCTCTCGAATTCTGTGCAAATGCACCGCATATCCAACTTGCCAGGGCGATGACGAATGCAAGTCGCGACATCTTTTCTCAATATCCCAAGGATCCACACACAACGAAAAAGGCAAAGTTGCTCTCAAGTTGTGAGATGGGCGAGAGCTCCGACCAGGCGGGAAGCATGAAAGACAGAGTGTCTGACACAGATTGCAAAGAACGGTGATCGAGGCTTGGCAGGGGTTGGTGGTTAAATCCTCTATGATACAAGGCAGCGCTCGACAATCAGGGTTGATTTACGAAGATTGATGGAAAATAAGAATGGACGAGCCGTGTCAGGCGTCGATCTAGCGGCTGATAAGCTTCGAAACACTCGATCAGCGTCCTATCCCAGCTCATATGCGGGTATGTACTAAAGCAGGGACTGGCAGAGCTCTTGCGAACACGAGTTAGTCTCTTTCCTTTCTTGCTTAACTAAGCGAGTAGACTATTAACGAGGCATCATCAGATAGCTGCTCGCGCATATCGGGTCATTTGCTCAGTATTAACAAGGCGTCTTGATATTTGTGGCTCTCAAGACTAGTCACACGTTCGGCAAGCCCAGACTTTTTGTCACCCATTCGCCCTTTACTCCAGTGGCTGCGCGAGTCCCTGAACGCTACAGGGGATTCAATGACTAGCTTTGTTATGAGGCGAATGTGCGCCACGTGCGTGTGTCTATTCTCCGCGATCGTCCATTCGACTGTTGATCTTAGGTCAAACCTTATTTCTCTGGCCTATAGAGTCTGCCTCCTTCATATGCAACAGTTGCCCCCCAGTTTCTGATAGAGACATTGTATGCGCATTTGCCGAGCGCCCTCAGCAGAGCTTCCGTGATGTGTTGCACCTTTGTTTCGCCGCTGTTGAGCCCCACTCAAAAGTTGTTTGTGGTTGGGATTACGTACGGAACACAAAACAAGAATACATGCTAGTATTCGTTTCAAGATCCCGTTGCGATGAACCGGCGGTCAAGTCAAGCGAGCTAGCCATGGCGCCCGCAGTCAAAATGGCTGCTAGGGACCACCGCCCTACTGGGTGTTGTTATCTAGGACGAGATGAACAGACCACTAACATGGTGGCAATTCTGAGCGAGAAGTCTACGCGTGCGAATCGTGGCAGCGGCGCAACACTACTGCACTTTGCAAAAGTATTTGATGTGAGTCCAATACACAGCTTTTCTCGGTCGGACCTTGGACAAATCAAAACAGCTGTATTCTGGCCTGAAGCTGAGTTATCATTGGCGCCCCAGGTGGCCGCACTCGGTATCAAATTCAAGCTGCTTGCCCAATAGGCTTAGCTTTCCTCTGCCACCGCCCCAGAATATTGAATACTTTTGCAAAGTGCAGTATATATGCTGTCGCGCTTAGTACCACGGCCCTACGTCGGCGGAGTCATAGTGGCCTGTGTAGGTTCCGACCTGATTGATGCAGACGTAGTTGCAGAAATGACCCCGGCTAGCTATTACCTTCTCAGCAAAGTCATCATGGACTCACTTGCGGACTTTGAGCTTTAATGTGAAGAAGACAGATACTAGCATACGACCATGTACAGTGATTTCAATCCTAAATCATGATTGGCGTGGAGAAGGCCATTTTCGGATCAATAGGTAGTCTTCCCGGGCGTGTTAGCCTGTGATTCATGCTGTCAGAATATCATTGGTTGCTTAACTAGACCCTTTTCCCCTATGCCGCAGCTCTAAGGTAACAACGTCGCTTGTCCTAGCTAGTGACAGGGAACCAGCTTGGCTGCAGTTTTCAAAAGATACCAGCGACCCAGAAACCTGGGGATCTCTGGTATCGCTAGTGCCATTAAAGTGCCGCGCCCTGGAAGTCACTAATTGGAACTTAGAGGCGCTGAGCCCATACCAAGAACCAGCACTTGTTTGGTGTTTGGTGTATAAGCTATTCATAATGCAATGACTAGAGCCATAGAAAATTTGATATGGAATTCGAAGTCTTCTGTGACGCATAAGCTGGGGTCTCATACCACCCAAAGGCTGCTAGGGACTTGGTGCTGGGATAACTTCACCGACAACCCTAATCAATGAGTTAGTATGAAACAACCTACAGCTATCGCTCCCATAGCATTCCTACTGGAAACTGCTATGATATTGAGTATGATTTTGAAAGCCTAATCTTGACAGTGGAAATGGTCACTTTGACTCTATCCTCTTAGACATGGATTAAGAAGGTATAATGCTGAGTACATTGGAAAAGTGGAAGCAAACATGTAGCCATCATAAGTCACATAAACTGCATTGTACGTTGTTCATCTCATATAACAATGGCGAGCTATTGATCTGTGTAGTCTGTTGATGTTTAGATACAAAGGTAGCCACCAAACTAATGGCGTTCAGGTGATGCAATAAAAGCCTCCTAATTGCAAGCAACTGTTGCTAGTATGTGACTAAATGTCAATGATAAGAAAGACACGTTGGAATTGATCAAAATGGTAGGCACATTTTCGAGAAAATGATGTAGACGAGTACACCATTTCTGAGCACCGCCTTGTTTGACTGTTGCCAGACGCTGGATTCTGTTCACTTCTTCTATATGGGTATACATCCTTCAATACTTACCTATATTTAGTAGCCCTGGTCATTAGTACCTATCGACTCTAGTGTATTAATAGTTGAAAGCAAGTACACGGAGAATATGACTGGCAAGAACGATCAGTTCAGCCGGAATAATGCGAAATTACTTGGCCCTGCATGTCAGCAGCTACATGCCTCTAATATTGACTCCTGCTCGAGATTGTGAGAACTAGTACCTTCCGGATTCAATTGCATTTCGCCACCATGAAGACTAACCCTTTGCTTCACGTCCAGGGGGTTTCGACTCTCCCTGTACCATAAACTCATAAGCCGCCTGCCATATATATGCAGTCATCCACGATCCTCGAGGTATACGTTTTTTTTGTTTCGGGTCTGAAAATCCTTCTTATTTACAGCTTACCCCTCCTGCTATCGACGGCTTGTCTAAGCTTCTTGATCACATCACCAGGGTCTGAAGCGCCGAAGACCGCACTGCCAGCGACAATGACATTAGCGCCAGCGTCAGCAGCCTGGTCGATAGTCTTCTCGCTTAGACCACCGTCAACCTCAATGTGTAGCTCAGGATACTTCTGTCGAAGAGCTGTTACCTTGGGAAGTTCCGAGGCCATAAAAGATTGACCACCAAAGCCAGGTTCTACGGTCATGACCAAAACCATCTGGTGATGTTAGTAGCTGTTTTACAACACACGTGAGGTGGCCAAGTATGATCGTTGATTCGTGAGGTTAATGATCCTGCCGCGGGAATAGCCAGCGGCATGGGCGGGCAAGGGTCGGTGCATAGACCGTGGAACAGCCGGTTGGGAGATGGCGAATGAATGGAGGGCCATTTATGCAACATGCGGCAGGCTTCTCGAAGAGGCTGCGAATGCCGATAGTGACAGATGGCAGGTGCTGCAAACGTTGGCATGCTTAAGCGCCGCCACAGCGTGCCGCCGACACCCAAGCGAGGTCAGCCCTACAAGATTAGGTCTGCTCGACCATATGCTCGGCCCATGTTACCAAGATAGAGCATGCGCATTTCCGGTGTGCTATTGATTCCGGCAGGCGTGAGGGTGACAATGCAGGGAATGTGTACTTACATCAGGGACCTCGTCCTTGTTTGGGTTGTCTAATATGTCCCACAGTACGTCAACGGGCGTACTCGGCTTGATGGCAATACCTGCCTGCATGCCTTGATCATGTATAAACCGAATGAGCTCCTTTGGCGATGTCTGGTGATCGGACTTTCCGCTGGGCGAGTCTGCGGCGGTCGAGGAGATGGCAGCCTCATAGTGGAAGCAGTACAGGTCGCAGCCGGCCTGCTTGAAGTCGCGCACCCACCGCTTGGGCTCGGCAATCATCATGTGGCAGTCAAAAGTGCCCTTGGCACATGCCGTGGCGGGGCGGTCGACGTGTGAGCGGATCTTGGTGACGACGGGGGCGCCAAAGGTCATATTGGGCACAAAATGGCCGTCCATGATGTCGACCTGCAATGTCAGTCGCGTTCATGGCGTGTCTACGACTATTGAAATGCGTACATGAAGCCAGTCGGCACCTTGGGCGATTGTGTCTGAGCAGGCCTTGCCCAGCGCTGCAAAGTCGGCCGACAGAATAGACGGTGCAATGATGGCGGGCGGTGACATGGCTGGTGCGGTGTTTATGCGTTTGTATGGTAGGAAAGCGCCAACGGCGAACAAGGGGCGAAGGTGCAGAGGCGAGATAGTGTTGGAGTATGTAATGTAGCGTGCTAGAGAGCTCACGATAGCTTTTTTTGGTGTTGTGACGACATCAGCCAGCCAGCGTCACGCCTGCCCCTCCTCTCCGGCAGTGCCCCGCTTGCATGCTTGGCACTCCTCATCTCAGGCACTCGTCCTGCTGCAGAAACATGACAACCACCACCATCACCATCACCACCACCACCACCATGGCTGCCACGACAGCCTCGCGCACGGGATTTCAATGCCGAACATGAGCCAACGCCAGACTCGGCAGCAAAACAAGAGATGGGTTTATACAAGGCTCCATTGGGCGACTGTGCTGTACAAGCCATGCACGCCTCGCCATTGGCCCGTCGTGCACAAGGCGAGCGCTGCAAATAGCACAGCCCGGCGCTTACACAGTAAACACCCAACCACGTCGGACATCACACCGCCTCTCTAGCCCAAAGCAGCAAGGCCGTGGTAGAGAGCGTCTTCGTCGTAGGCGTTGTTTGCCCAATCATGCCCTCTTGACCATGTCCACCATGTCGTGGCCAGTATCGAGCCGCTATCGTCTCTCCACCCGCTATGCGAGTGGTCCGCCTGCTGGCCATGTAGCTCGGACAAATGCCACAGTAACACTAGCCCCACGACACATGGACGAGTAGGCGTCTATGTGCGATATATCCCTTCGCCGTCGCGCCCGCGCCGCATCTACTCTTCTCTGCCATTCACTTCTAGCCCTCCTCCGAGCTCTCTTTGCCTTGCAAAGTCTTCGTTGATCGAAGCATTCCCCATTCTTTCCAGTCGCCTGTTGATCAGTGCATGCCAGGGCTATAGCCCAGCTTAATATCTCTTCTTTTCGGTTCCCGGTGCTTTCTGTATTTGGATCCCCTTCCCACCCACGCCGCACTCCCGCCCCCTCGGATTTCCAAAGTATCTTTAGTAATAATAGCAAGAGGCGGTGCTCACGTCACCCCAATATACCATCATGCCAGAGATGCTTGAGCCGGCAGTCTACCATCCTGCGGCCCTTGGCGCTAGGGTACATTCTCACCATGCCGTGTCTCCGCTGGACCAGAGACAGGCACTTAATACCACAACCGACGATTGCCCCATTCCCCCCTACTACTTTGATCCAAGATACTCGACCTCTTCGGCATATCAGCCCAGTGCTACATCGCCCTCGAGCCTCGAAGACTTCCCTACTCCCAAGGCTCGCTTGTTCGATATGCCTCCACAGGCCTCATCGCGCTTACCTGTTCACTCAGCGACGTACTCGTCAGCAAGCCGTGAGAGCCGTGCAGACAGCGACTTCGACTCCCTCTACGATATCACCGACGATGAAGCCGAAGTGCCTCTCCACGCTTCAGCATCAGTCAAGAAGTTTGCGACACAGTCAAAGCGAAGGCGCTATCCATCCATTGTCATCCCTTCACCATCTGCCTGGCCAACCATTGAGAAGTTGAAGAGCGCAAATTCAGCCGTACCTGTCACCCCGTCACTCCTGCTAACCCCTTCCCGCCGGTTTCTTGACATGATTGATTCTCACAATCTGCATGTGCCAGAACGCTCAGCTGCTCCATCGTTGGACGGCAGCCTCACATCAGAAGAGATGGACAAGCTCAGCTGCCCAGCTACCCCAGTATCACAACGGAGGCGTGGATCCCTCTCGAGTGCCGACTCTTGGGGTCCTGTGCAACTCGATCTACAAGCCATGGAGACGCTGCAGCATCTTGGGAACTCGCCATCCACTGAGCAGTACGAGAAGTCACAGCAGCAAGAACCCGAGACAAACGTGATGCGTGGTGAAATGCGGGAAGTTTCGCGGCCAAGCCTCGGGCTCACTATTCCTTCTGCCATCCTCGGAAATGGCTCCTCTGGTAGTACACCCATTTCTGCCCTTTCAGTCCCATCACCTGGCGGTTTCTTCTCTTCGCTCCAATCCACTGCTCGCCACACATGGAGCATTCCTAAGCGGGACGAGTCAATCCCGAACACTTCCACTGCGGAGAGATTTTACAACCTTCCATGGGAGGGAGAGAACCGAAGGAATACCTCCCCGCACCCCAAACCAGCTGTGCCAGCTCTCCCACGACGAAACTCAACTTTGGCAGGATCGACTCTTGACGGGTTCGACGAGCCGTTGCCGACATCACGGCCAGTGATTCTCAGTCCCACTGATGAGAATGTTGAGATTAAAGAGATCAATCCTAGCAAGACTATCTTCCAGTACAACGAAAACTACAATGCCGAGCTTCAGAAGATATCTTCGGCAAATCTTGAAATGACCGGTCGGTGGTTGGAGCAACAAGATGAGCTACAAGCGGCGCTTCGCGATGTAAACGATGTCGTATCACCCAGTCTATCTAGTGGAACCCACAGCCGTGGTAATTCAGTCGATAAGCCTGTGGTTAAAAAATCGGTCAAGTTTGCTGATGAGCCGGCCAAGTCTCCAGTACCAGAGTCGATTACTGAGCCTGTTCTGACCTACGTGCAAGGCCTTGAGTACCTTCGCTCCCGTTGCCAAAAAAAGGATACGTTCATACATCGTCAAACGCGTGCTGAGGCTCTGCATGTACAACGTCGCTGCAGTCCTCTGGCTCACCGCGATCAGCTTCTCGGCAAGTTTGAGCTCAGCCAGCCAGATCGTCCAGCGCCCCCGCGTCCAGTGTCTGAATTCTTCGTCAATGACCCGACTGTTTTGAAGGAAAGAATTGCACGCGCACAGATGGAGCGCCAAGCGCTCGACCAAATGCTGCCGATCCACTGGGTTCTGCAGGCACAAAAACAGCTCAACGGAGGAAAGCTATTGAGCAAGGCCGCTGCACGACGGGTTACACGTGCTAGTTCGCCTCGCATTCTTGACATAGGCGGCGTCTCGACCAACGACTGGGCATGGGACGTTGCATATGACTACCCATATGCCACCGTGATTACCGTCGGCACAGCAGGTAACAACATGTCTGCCAACGTCAAAGGCCCAAACAACCACAAGCACATGACTGTTCCTAACTTGTGGACTCTTCCTTTTCCATCGGGCCATTTCGACGTCATCTCTGCGCGGACGCTGTACGAGCTTCTCAAGACGAGCAAGCCTATGGGCAAGTCGTCGGACGAGTATGATTTGTGCTTGAAAGAGTGCTACCGGTGTCTAAAGCCAGGAGGCATTCTTGACTACTCGCTCATGGATGCCGATGTTGTGCACGCAGGTCGCAATGCACAAGCCATGGGGGTCGAATTTTGTTTCAATCTCAAAACTCGCGGCTACGATGCGCAGCCTACCAAGACATTTCTTCCCCGCGTCTCAAAAGCTGGATTCAGAGAAGTACAGAGGGCATGGATGTTTCTGCCCATGGGTAAGACGGCAGCGAACTGGCGGGAGACGCTTGCGGTTGGCGCTGAGCCCAAGCACCAAGAACGGAGGATCGCCGAGGACGGTGGAATTGAGGTTGAGGATGCCCCAGTGTTTGGTACGACTATGGACGCCGCGATGCTGACTGGTATGGTCGGCAGCTGGGCGTGGGAAAGGTGGCTGTTGAGGTTGCAAATGGAGATGGGCAAGGACGAGGAGAAGTTGCTGGAGGGTGTAGTCAATGTGTTTGAAGAAGGTGCACAGGCACATTCTGGATGGAGGACGTTGAATGGCTGGGCAAGGAAATGATTGCATACATGGTTTCGAAGAGAATTTGCGATACGGTATAATGAAGGATGTGCGCGTTCTGGTGTTTACATAGGCTGTTGACTGGATAGGATTAGGCTGATACCACACGGGGAGATTTCTTTTGTAGATTCAATGACAATAGCATAACGATGTCAAGCAAAGAAACACTTTGACTGCCCAAAGGAGCAGAAGTGTAGTGTTCTGGCTGTCGATGTATGGCACTGGGTGGTATTAATGGGAGCCAAGCGCCCTTAGTTGGTAGGTGATTGCGAAGCGATCAGCCGCGCGCACCCCACTCGGTCCCTGCGCAACCTCGTCGTCAGTGCGAGCCAGCCAGCCAGCTAGCCATTGACACCAAAAGTCACGGCAACGCCTTCTTCCTTAATACTCGATACTGCGCCCCCCTCCCCCCACAAGTTTCGCGCTTTGGTCATCCGTTTGCATTGTCCAGATTGCCCGGTGACTATGCTGTTCTTCAGGTTCGTATATCCCAGTTCCCACTTGGCCTGCACGGGGTGGAGGAGGAGGGGGAAGAGGAAGAGGGAGGGAGGGCGCAAGAGATGGTCACTGCAGCCTGGATCTCTTCTTTTTTCGGTTTTTTCTTGTTCTTTACTAACGTGTCGCCTTTTTTACTATACAGCTTCTTCAAAACGCTCGTCGAGCACGAAATCACGGTCGAACTTAAGAACGAAGTGCAGATCCGCGGGACGCTCAAGAGCGTAGACCAGTACCTAAATATCAAGCTTGACAATGCAGAGGCGGTGGACGAGCTGAGGTGGCCACACTTGGTACGTGCTGTTCATACACCATGGGCATTGTACTGCTTGCGAGAAAAGGAGACGGCGAGGTCGATGGTTGGAGGCAGAGAAGGATTCTCTTTTCTGGAGGAAAGAACAAAACAAAACAAAGGGATATGGCTAACGTGTGTGGTAGTGTTCGACAAAGGACATGTTTATTCGCGGGTCCGTCGTGCGATACGTTCATCTTCCTTCGGGCGCGGTGGATACGGCTTTGCTTGAGGATGCGACGAGGAGAGAGGCCGAAGCAGCTAAGAACAAGGCGAAATGATGAGGTACCAGGGAAGTGAAGGGTCGGTGGAGAACGAGAGAGAGTGCAAAATCATGCATCATGCGTAACGCAGAGCATACAGGTTGAAGAAGAAACAGCGAGAGAGAGAGAAATGGGACAATGGGATGATGCCCGACATGCTTGTCTCTACATGCAGAATTGGCAAGTTGCAACGGGAGCTGTGCTGTTGAACACACAAGACGGACGGATATGCGAAATACAATTGCATTTTATGCGCAGTGGAAACAGGCGTCTAGGAATACGTATATATATACATATATATACCCATGGCGAAAACAGAAGTCAGCATGTTCATCACCGTGTTTGCTGGCTTGAGAAGGGTTCTGGAATCCTCGCCTGAACTGTTGACTGAACCATACCAGGTGTCTTGACTATCGTCATTCCTCGCCCACACGCAAAATCTCATCGATCTCTTTCGATGCTTCTTCGATCACGAGCACACAAACGCAGGCTACAGCTGGATCAAGAACCCTCATACATTGCAGTAAGTTCAGAAACATCAGCTTATGACTATATATTCATGATTAGCTTAAGCTTTGACGGGCAAACAACCATCGGACAGCGTTAGCACGAAATCATAACTAGTATCAAAAGAAGGTTGTATAGACATCCTTGAGCATGCCAATATCATTTGGTTGCTTGGTAGGATTGCACCAACGCCTTCTTCAACTTTCATATCAAACCATGACAGACTGACGGTAGCTGAGCGCAATCCTGATTACAACCCTAATTTCTTCTCGCCCACTAGCCCTTCCCCCCTTTGAATGGGGAGGCGGCTAAAACACAGGTGTAGCGATATAGCGATCCACTCTTGCAGTCCACATGGAAGTCGGCCCAAGAAGACACTTTAGTGCAAGCCAACCCGTCTTATAAGCTGGAGGCGCATAACAGAAGCCAGCATGTGGCAGATGACGACGAGGTCGAGTTTGACTCTGTATGCCAATTCGTGGACGGTCAGGCGATATAGCCAGGATGACGCCAATGATCGGCGCAGGGGCGTTGAATATGGATTCCGCGCGCAGCCGCTTACGAAGCTGACGAGGTAGTTTGTTGATGTTCCTGGCAGGAGCTAGTCTAGTGACAGTGGTAAAACATGCACTGTTTATTTCAACCGTACCGATGGAGCGGAATCGATACTTGGCACGGCAAGGCATATGCGTGGTTCGAGACGAAATTTGTTTGCCATGGCATGGAGAAACTCTATATGCTGGCCAGGGCGGGTAATAAAGCGTCAGCGCAGCGGATGATGGTAGGCGGCTCGGCTTGGCGAACGTGTGGCACATGCATGTGAAGGTGATGGAAGCCGAGTGGGAGGGCTACTCGCACGTGGAAAGCATCTTCTTCAGCACACCCATGAGGGTGCCGTTCTCAAGGGCAGCGGCGACGCGCTCCTTGTCGCCCAGCTGCTTGTTGACCTGGTCGTCGGTGCTGTGCGTGCCCTTTTTAATACGGACATCAACGCGGAAGCGCGGGGGCAAGGCCTGCTCGAGGCGGACGCGGACGCCCAGGCCGATGACGGTGGCCAGAGAGCAGTGGGTGATGGTCGGGGTGATTTCGACGACGACGGTGCTGATGTTGGACAGCGGCGAGGCGGGGGGCAGGATGTGAATGTCGGGCAGGTTGACGACGGAGAGGGAGCCAAGCGACAGTGGATGCTCAGGGTCGCAGATGGTGGAAATGAGGTCTGTCATGCGAGGAGTCAGCCAAAGCTAAACGACGCAGGTGGCTAGGGGCAAACAGGCGACTGACCGTAGATTTCCTGCTCGTCAATGGGCTCTTGTTGTGCATCATCGCTGTCCGAGTCGGCTGGCGAAACAGGATCGTCCAGGGGGTCGGTGAGATAGGTGTAGCGCGGGATGAGGTCGTCGAACAGGCCTGTGCCGCCGTGATGCTGGCTCTTGCCTGTTGCAGCGCTGCGGCGCGAGGGCAGATCCGACGGGTTCAGGATGGTGGGGTTGGCGTTGTCCTTGTCGAGCTCCATGATGCCAAGCGGGGGGAATGTCGACGGTACGTGCGTGTGCGTAGGTGTGGTGGTGACTACGGTGATGGTTGCAGAGGTGTGCAGTGCAAGCAGAGGAGCCCGCCTGGCCGTCGACCCCTCATTTGCGTGGAGCATCAACGTCGTCACCCGCCATCCGCCCTCCGCCAGCCGCTATCCGCCATTCGCCATTCGCCATTCGTCATCCGACATGTGTGGGCTGCTTAGCAATTGCTTTGATATGCTCCTCATGCCCTCAATCTCCCGCAGATTACCCGCCCGCCCGTCAGCGATCGAGCGAACGAGCGACATGCAGGGGGGTCATGTCTGTGGGGTTGCACCGTTTGCACCACACCATCCAGCGGCTGCCGCTGTGTTTGACTAGTGTTTGCGGCGTCGTTTTGTCCATCCCAAGCAGCAGGCACATGTACACATGTGCAGTACACACTTGCGCCCATACTATACACATACGTACTCGTATGCAACTGGTACATACAAGCGGCCGTATATTTCGTCCGGGTCCTGTGAGAAACCCCTCCCCTCGGCGAGCATCGGCAAAGCTCTACACTACAGACGTCGTGGCCCCGCAGTCGACAAGGCGACAAGGACGGCCGCCGGCCAGATGCTCGGTCGCCTGCCGGAGGAGCCCGCTCCCACAGCGAAGAGGCTCTATCATCTCCTTCTCTCTTGCTAGTATCTTTTTCTTTCTCTCTCTTTCGGGCCGTGGCTTCAGGAATGTCTTTCGTAGCGACTTGGACAATAAGAGCGGATGAGGGCGGTTGCTGCTGTTAACTCTACGTGTGTGTGTATGGACCTAGATACGTACGTATTGTACACAACACAGTCGGAAGCGCTACCGAATGCGGTGCGTGGCCAATGACACAACGGCTATTATTCCGCCTTGCTGTTTTTAGCCTGGCTTCAACTATGTGTTCCTGAACTGCAGGGAGATCAACGACAGAGATCAGCGCCCATGAGGTCAAGAATCGTGCCGTCCGCCATGTCCATGTTACATACTGCACCTTGAATGCCACGACGCCTGCACTTGGGAGACCATTCCGCATCGCCTTCGAGACGCCTTGGACTTGAACGTCCGCCGTCGGCACCAGTCTGCCGCCGCCACCACTACCATCACTACCACTACCACTACCACCCGCCTGTCACACAAGGCTCGCCTTGGCAACGCCCGCCATGATTCCCAGCCAAACCCTGGGACTACTAGGGTCCCGCGATCCTCCCCAACCCCTCCAGCTGTCTTGTCGCGTGCGGCGCAAAAGCACTCGACCCGCCAGTCTGGTTATCGCTGTTCCTCGACCTTCCAACTTCTCCCCAGTTGATTTTGGCTTTGGGCTCCAACCTGTCAATCCAACTCCTGGCGGTCATCGTCCTGCCTGGCCTTCTTGCCTGGCCTCGCCTCGCCTCCAACACGGCCCAACCACACGTCCGTCGCGGCTCGCAGCGCGGCAGGAGAAATCACCCCCCCATGTACCGCCATCGAAACCTTCTCGAAGCCTGCTCCCCCTTCCCGTGTTTCGCTTCGCGGCCGCAATGTTCGTCGTCAGTTCATGCGATGCCATGCGGCATGCCTGTCTGCCCATCTGTCCGTGCAGCCTACAAAGTCCCAGGCCACATTAACCCCATCCGGTGTAGCCTGGCAGAGGATTATTGTTTTATGCGGGCTATGCTGATGGTGATGCGTCTGCCGTTAGAACCTTGCATGCAGCTGCGACTACCATGCCTCCGTTGGAAGCAATTCGCTGACAAGTTGTGCGCGACATAGACACCGGCTCACCCGTTCACTGCCTACGGCACACGACGGCCTCCTGGGCGTGCCAACAAGCACCATGGCAGACAGCCTATGACCGATGCTCCCAAGCGAGCTTCTCACCAGCATGCCCCCATGCCCCATGCCCCCATGCCTCATCTGGCATTGCGCTAGCATGTCACTCTCGCCCAGCCTGTGGAAAGACGGACGTTTCGCTTGAGCTCCTGACAAGACGCGCAGACTGCTAATACCAACCTTGAGCGCTCGTGCCCCCTTTCTAGCCTGCTAGTAGTCGTAGTACATACGCATTTGCCATGTATGTCTGTATATTATTTTGCCGGCTAAGCCAAGGTTGCTCGTCATCGATGCCAATCCCTCTGTCTCTCTCGCCCGCTCCCGATGAGAGGCCATGTTGCAAATATTCAGCCTCCTGGCCTGAGCAACATGACCATGTACGATTCGACTACATGCATGCGCACGCTTTCCCCCCCTCAAACCAACAGGTCGTATCATGCGCAACCAATGGCCCTTGTGTATGTACTCGACTACTGGTCGGGCCCCTGAAGTACTTTTTTCTCTTCTCTAGGCAATCCATCCAACGGATGCCTCACGCCACTAGAGAGGACGTGTTGTTTTTGCTACTCAATCTACGCGGTTCGCCGGAAAGATTTTTGCCTTTTCGCCCGTGGTTTGCTGAGTGAGAGCGGCGCCATGCCGTTGTGCGTGTCTGTGTGTTGCTATATGCGTGCGTGTGTACGACAGCCATGATTCTCAGCTGTCAGACTTTCGCCCCCCGCCGCTTTTATAGCAGCGGTTCCCAGCGGATGGCGAAGCTGCAAGGTCCACACACTACCCGTGGTTCTACATACGTACATACGTGCGTACAGTACAGGACATAATAGGTGATACGACTCGGATTGTCTCCAACGGGCGCCATAACCCCTGCTCACCATTGCCTCACACCCCCTCCCCCCCACAGCACGGCAGTTCCCTGTGTCCGCAGCATCTGGGCAGCGGCCGCTTGCACCTGCGCTCACGCGCCTGCAGCTTGGGCGGCCATACGAAGACGCTATTAGTGCGGTGCGGCTCCTGGATCCTGCACGTCCGTCGCATACCGCCCTACCCCTCGCCCGCCCGTCAACCCCTTCATACACGGCAAACCACCTGGGGACCACAATACCAGCACTCAAGACTTTCAGGAGATCCATACACGGCCAACGCCACCACTGCGCGCGTGAGCCACGCTGCGAGCCCGCTGCCAGTGCGTCGTCGAACCCCCGGGCATGCCAGACATCGTCTCCACCTGCCCTCCCTATATGCGCCTGCTGCCCTGATCTGCCGTATAACCTAACCACGCCCGCGGCACTGCGGAGATTTCGCGAGCGCTATACCATCGTTGCATACCTACTGTACATACACTACCAGCGCTTTCTTGTCCGTGTCCGTCTTCTGCTTGCTTAGTTGTGCTCTGCCATCGTCCAGCCCCTCGCATCAGCAATCTGTCCCACCCGGGACCCTCGTCACGCGTCGCTTTCATTGGCCGCCCGACCAACGACGGCACACACAACAACCTCATCAACATCATCATCGACTTGGTGGATAACCGGACGACCCCGCGGCTCGCAACCACCGCGCGCCAGCTTCTGTGCTTCCGCTCTGGTCTGCCTTGGTACTCACCAACAACACCATGGCCCCAGAGACGACCGGACGCCCACTGCTACCCCAGACCGCCCAGATGCAGAGCTTCACTTTTGCGCCCCCGACGCTGGCGCCGCGCGAGAACCAGCGCAGTGAGTCCCACGCATCGCCCCTGCCGCCTTGAGCAGACAAACAGTGACTGACGGACTGACGTGAACCATTCAGACTATGTATTCGTAGACGAGCACAATAGACACAAACGCTTAAAAGGTGTGGTTCCATTGCCACTTCCTCGCCCGGCAAGCTGGCTGTCGTGGTTGTGCCCGCCGAGCATGACATGCAGATGCTAACGTGATGCAGTAATGAGAGCATGCGAAGGTTGCCGCAGACGCAAAATTAAATGCGATGCGGCCACGACGAATGCATGGCCTTGCGCTGCATGTATCCGCCTAAAACTCAACTGCGTGCCCCCTACAGTCAATTACGACAAGGACTACAATGGCTCACAGACTTTCGACCTGGAGCCCAAGCCCATGGAGTATCCTCCGGATGCGCCTTCCCAAGACGACTACCAACGACATCCATCCATGGCCCAAGCCGTGCCTCACCAAATGCCGCTGTCCATGCCTAGCTCCGCCCAGGCCATGTACCAGCCTTCGCCCTATGTCGACCAACAGTCGCAAGAACAATGCCACTATCAGTCCTTGCCGCAACCTCAGGTGGTCCAGCAAACAATGGGCTATGCCCCCCAGCAACCTTACCCACCACAAGCATCATCCGCACCACCAACTATCCTGACCCCACCCGAGTCGGAGCCTCATTGGCGAAGCGATTCAGCCTCGAGCCTGTCCGAGGCGTTGGGTGAACTCAAGATAGACCACACAGCTATTGGTAAGTTGTAGCAAAACCCCGACCGGGCGCAACCTGAAATTGACCTTTGCCCAGCGCCCTACATAACAAACATGAAGAAGGCCCTGGCCGAGACGCCAGCACAAGAGGAGTACGAGGTACAGTTGCCGCAATCCGTCAGCCTTGATCACACAGTCCGCATACCGCCAGAAATGATGCCTTCCGACGAGCAGGCTCTGCATTATTTCGACTACTTCTTCGCCAATGTCCATCCGTATTGCCCCGTGATCAACAAGGCCTACTTCTACCAGCAATGGCACAGCGCACCAGATTCCATTTCGCCTCTCATGCTCGAGTCCATCTTCGCCTGCTCTACACTGATGCTCGGAGATGTAGACCAAGGCAACAAGTGGCTAGCCCTCGCAACAAGCAAGTAGTCTCCCGCACTATGGCGTGATTCGCTTTGCTAACAGCACGACTCTCAGGACATGAAGAGAGTTTTAGGGATGTGTCGCGGCTTAGCACAATGCAAGCCATGATTCTCCTTCTCAAGGCGCGTGAAGCCTCGCCAAAGCGCGGATACTTCTGGCGTTCCTGGATGGCTACTGTCAGTCTGGTGGCAATGGCAAAAGATCTAGAGTTGCACGAACATTATGACACTCATCAGATGGGAAAGTCTTGTGGATCGACACCTCACGACTGTGTCGTCAAGACAAGAGTGTGGCAGATGTGTCTGATTTTTGAAGTCATGATTGGCGGTCCTCAGGGTATGTTACCCGACAAAATAACTTGACTCACGGTCCTAACCACAGACGCGCAGGGCGCTACGATTTTGGTGTTGATACAGACACTGTCGATCTAGAAATGCCTCGGCCAATGGCTGGACAGGATCCGGGTGAGCTCCAGATTGCGCGTCAGTTCGTCCAGTATGCCCGTATCGCCAAAAACGTATATCACTCGGCTGTTATATTTGGCAAGCTAAGGAAAAAGACGCCGGATTGGCCATTGGACCCTTCTTTCGTCGCTCACAACACCGACTTTTCTATCTGGCTACGAGAATTGCCCGAGGACATGCAGCTTGTCTACCCCCAGGATGGCTCCGCTCCCTGGATTCCGTCTCACCAGATCGCAAACATGCACAGCTATCACTGCCTGGCCATTATCATGCATTTCCGACCTCAATTACATGCTGTATCTGATTCGTACGACGGCATATGGAAGCAGCATATGCTCACCTGTTACTCGGCCGCCAAGAATCTATGCAAGCTGCAGGAGGCTATCCTTAAAACCTACGGCATGCCAGGTCTGTTATGCATGATGAGGGGCATTAGCTTCCACATCTACGCTGTGCTCACTTGCACCATGCTTCATCTGGTGAGTAGTGACTGCTAGTGCTTTGGTACTTGTTCGTTAACAATCGTAGGTCGCGGTGACGTGCCCTGACCCTGACATTAATCACGACGCCAGAGACTTTTTCGTGAGACACATGCGCGTTCTGGAAACCATTTCCCCCTCATTCCCCATGCCTGAGATGCAACAGCAGGTCAATAGCCTTCGTCAAGCGTTTTCAGCCGACTGCTCCAAGTCATTTGAGTTGAAACCATCCTTTCCATTCGGAAGTCCTCAGGTGGCCGCACAAACGAGTCCCTTGAGCCACCAAGGCTCTTATCGACCTCGTCATCCGAGCCATTCATCGCCCATGGAACAACCAGGTCAGGTCAACTACCATGCACATCCTATAACTCCACCAATCTCGACATCCGACCACGGATCCAAGGCTGACTCTCCCGTAGCCCAGTCTTTGGTCATGATGGCATCTGGTCAACGTGGGCCCCAGTCTGCATCTAACCTGCAAATGCCGGATAATGTACAATGGAATCCACAACGCATATTTGAGTGAGTTGCACCAAAAATTTGCAAGAGGCTTGTGCCGTACTAACGCGATACAGTCAATGGAATGTTGCCTTTGGTACGCCCCCTCCTACTAGCGCCTCCTCCCAGTCTTCCCCGCCGCTAAGACCCACCCCTTCAGGAACCAGTTACGACATGCGGCAGGCGCAAGATTCCATGCAGCCCGGCTACCAAATAGCGAATACTTCGCCTCAGTCCAGTCATGTTCATGGCGCATCGGGCCAAATGCCTCCATCATCGACCTATAGTAATGCTGCACCAGTCTATGTCACTCCCACCATGTGGCAGGAAGCCGTCGCAAGTTCTTTACCAGACGGTCTCAAGCGCAGATGGGATGGCAACTCCATGGCAGACCAGTCCATGTACAAGCGATCGCGCTGAGAGAGGTTGTGTGTCTGAGAGAGTGTAAGAGAGACAACGTGTATGTATGAGCGAGAGGGTGAGTGAGTGGGTGAGTGGCATCACTTCGCTCGCACCAGGACCATCAGAGTCGCTTCATGAGACCAGAACAGGCTCAAGGAAAGCGAAATAGGCATATGACCAGAGGATACGACTCAGGCCCTTTGGTGCGCTGATCGGGAAGAAGAGGAAGAGGTTGCATCTGTTGGCGTCGGTGAACACGTTTGCTCAAAACCGCCGTGCGGTTCCGAGTTGTTCTTCTTCCCCAAAAGCTATTTCAGGCGGGCTGTGTCAGCTTTGCCACCAGCTGCTGTACTGTGTTGCGA
The DNA here is from genome assembly GCA_002161795.1 of Curvularia sp. IFB-Z10. NCBI lineage: Eukaryota > Fungi > Ascomycota > Dothideomycetes > Pleosporales > Pleosporaceae > Curvularia > Curvularia sp. IFB-Z10. Next base: position 1,244,855 of record JPSZ01000002.1, on the reverse strand, counting down.
AATAGCAGCCCAAGCACTATGCACCAAGACACAAGCGCAGATGTACGATATATTGACTTTGCACCCTATGCAGGCACGACGGGATAATGAATAAGCAACGCTAGTGACCAATCCTAGCGCAATGCTGTTATGGACTGTAATACTACTCTGGTTAGACAAACTACTCGCAGGTTGTCGCTACATGTACGCCGACCTTCCTCGTTCGTCAGGCTACCGTGTGTAGTTCCCACTTCTCGTATGGGCCCATACAAACGTGGGTATTGGGATGGTTTCAGCATTTGAACGCCCAACTCGCTGAATTACTTGGGGCTGATAGGGTTATGTGACGAACCCGTCGCAGACCGTGGCTCCGTGGGGACTCGTACTTTGATCATTTTTGGTGCCCCAGCGCTCGCTCTCCACCTTAATCAATTCCATCTGCTTCACATGCAAGAGAAGCCGTCTGAGCCACCACCTTGTACAAACACAGAAAGTAATCAAAAACACTGTCCATTCCAGCCACTATCTGCTGCAAGTGTTCTTTAGGTAAAGCCACAAAGCTGATCGGCTCCTTCCAGCAAATGCACCAATCAGAAATTTGCATGCGGGGGGCGCCAGAATCGCGGTTCGCCTTAACTTTCCATCCTCCTTCCGCCCTGCCGTAAAGCAGCAACCCAACTGTTGTGGTCCTTGACTCTAATGGGCCAACGCAATATTGGAAACTCCGAAGCCATTTCGCAATCGGTCCGCTATTGGTTGCGAGGTACCATGGCATGCTGGTCTAGACAGTACCGGCAATCAATTCGTGAGCTCATCAAACCGGGGGGGTTTTGGTTCCAAGCAACATCGAGCACACCCACAAGGCTGGAAAGATCCCGAGGCTTAACGGTCTAGCTACGATGCTTTGACGAAAACTTCAGCATGTGAAATCGTGCCACGCGCGGGTAGACAGCGTCCCCCTTGCAACATGGCCTTCGGGCCAGCCAACACGGACCGCTTCGAATGTGGAGAAGAGGCGCTAAGGAGTCAAGAGGATCAATCTTGACAAGGGAGGGACGGGTGGTAGCCAACGTACGCTACTGCAGCGTATCACAGATGTGGGCGTACGTACGTGAGCATGTAGTATTAAACCTAATAAACGCAAAAGTTACATCGCTGCTGCAGCTAGCCACACCGACTATTAACGCACACCCCACCACCTTGGAAAGTTATGCATTTCTATTACCCTTCTCCACACGATTCGCCATATTCGGTGTCAGGGAGCCTACATTCACAGGTCCCAGACTATACTCCCAGCAATCTGCTGCCTTCCCCCCTCTCCCCCCCTGACCCCTGGTTTCATCGCTCCACAATAGACGAGAATACCCACAATCGCGTACCCACCGATAGCATTACTCGCCTTGGCCATCGCAATGATGGACCCGTCCTCGGCTCGTCGACTTATGCAGCGAGTCATGCCTTAGCAAAGGGGAGTTGTTGCCGATCAGGCGATTGCGCGACTGCCACGCATCATGATCGACATTGAGAAACAAGATGGCAGAGCAGTGGGCAATGGAAACTGGAAGAAGGGGGAGGCTGGGAAAATTGGCGAGGCAAGGTCGCTACGAAGAAGGGCCGGCTGGTATGTGGCCGTGTGGTGGCTCTCAGCGATTACTCGATCATGGCTGGTTTACCACTTGGAATTTGACGACACGGCTCAGAGATGACAGAGTGGTTAATGTGATTGATCAGTGAAAAAAAAAGTTAGGTGTTTTGAGTATCAGCGCAATGAATGATCCCTTCATTTGTGGCTATTGGACTTTTGCGACCCGCAGTCCACGACCGGCGTTGCCATGGGCTCGCGGGCGAGATCTCTAGAGTGACATTCCAGGTGCACCCTGCCAGCGGGAGACGACGCACACAATGGTCTCACGAGATGGCCTCATCCGTAGCGGTAAGACCTCTGCCCGAGCCCATCGTTGAAGCGTATCCAATACTGTCAATTTTTGGAACCTTAAAGGCTTGGCAAAGAAAAAAACTCCGAGGAATGATGCGATTATGTTGCATTTACGGATCGGGCAGATCTGGCGAGCTTTGCCACCACTGAAGAACTACTGGACCTTTTCGCAGGGATAGAGCTGTTGTTTTTTCAGGCACTGATCCAGGGGCGCGGACTGACAGGGAAGTAAGTATGGTAGGTAGAGCGGAGATCGGAATTCGCCAACCTAGGAGCGATTGAGACTAATCCTCACGCACGCCGATGTTAGGATATCCTCCCCCGTTTCTATATCCTGTAAGTATTGTCGCTCCTCTCTCTTTCGGCAGTACCGCATTCAAAAACGAGCCTACAATAGCAGCAATGACGAACGGCGTTTCAACAGCGAGATTGATGCCTTGTTCAAACCCGACCAGATTCTGATTCGGTCCCTCATAAGCCAGGACTTGTGCAAACCAGTCAGGCTGGCAAATGTCCATGAATCCTATCCCAAGAGTGACAGCGAGGATGAAGCGGTCGCGGCGCGTCCAGGAGATGAGAGCAAGAACTCGAATACCCGCTACGGCGATGGTGCTGTAGAGGAAGACTTGCATGCCGCCTAGCACAGAAGGAGGCATAGAAGCAAAGACAGCTCCAAATTTGGCAACAATTCCCATGACAACCAGGAATCCACTTGCTGCCCATCCTGCTCGACGAGATGCACAGCCCGTGAGCACTATGACACCGTTGTTGCCGGCCTGGCTGACCATGGGTGGGCCAGTAGCCAGTGCACTGAAGAAACTGCCGATTCCATCACACAGAATGCCACCCTGAACTCGGCTGTTGAACACTGTCCCCTCGATATCAACGTCGGACAACTCAGCAGTAGCTAAGATGTCTGGGATACAAGAGACTGCTTGACACGCAAACATAATCATCATGGGCAAGACTAGCGCACCGTCAACAGAGAGCTTGAATGTATGTACCCAGAGAAAGGTGCCTCTGGGCGCCCGATCAAGTTGTTCAGTCGACCAGTACCCAGTTGCGCCAGAGATGGCGCAGCCGACGGCGAGACCCATCACAACGGAAGCTGAGCGCATGAGCGGCGCACCGACAGCTTCGACAAGTACAATGGTCGCAAACACACTGAATCCCAAGCCAGTGAGCTTAGGGTGTCCCCAAACCAATGGTCTGGGCGCAGAGGTATCCGGGCATAGTGCGTAGAAGCCCTCGCCGCCATGGCAGTTGGATGATCCGCCCCAGTTCTGCAACCCGTTGCCGACGAGGTATACGCCAACGAGCGTGAGGAGCGACCCCGTGACGAGCTTGGGGAAGACCTTGTTCAGAATCCTGGGCGGAACAAACGCCATTGCTATCTGGATCCATACACAGCATAGCATGGTGCCCAGACAGGCGCCCCAGGCATCAGGACACGGCGCTCGGGTTCCGTCTTCAGAGACAGGACACGCTCCTGACTTGTATCGGAGAGCCGCGTAGTTGAAGACGATGGGGAGAATGTCAAATGTAGGGCCGACCACACTCAAGAGGCCTGTGCCGATGAAGAAAGGCGTCTTCGTGATATGCAACCTAGTGACTTGCAATGCTGTCGCTAGGCCCGTGGTGATGAAGGCGGTGGATACCAGGTACGTTGTCATTTCTGGTTCAAAATTAAAGGCGCCCGAAGCGATGGCGAGGGGCGGCGAGACGATGGATCCAATCATGGTGAGGGCATGTTGCAGTCCGAGAAGAAGCGTCAAAAGCACAGGAACGCGATCGTTGAGGCCGAAGAAGGGGGCCTTGTAGTCTTTGTATTTTCGGTTCAAGGGCCACAGGTTCGGGGTAATGAGATAGATGTAATCCTTGTCACTGTTAGTATCGTGGTGGTGAGTACTTGTAAGAGGACGGACACACGTAGTCTCCAATCCAGCCGTCTCTCGTCGTGAATGCATCCTTGATTTCTGCAAATGTCTCTTGCCATTTAGTGGTTACAGTGCCTACTTCGTGGCTGGTTGGTAGTGAGTATGAGCCTGTTTCTTTGGCGTACTGTGACTTGGACTCAACCTCACCATGGGGTTCCGTGACCATGGCTGGTATCCAGTTAAAGAGTTGATCATGAGTTCAAGCAGCAGTGCACGACGTTGATAAATATCATCGCGCCGTATTGGTATGTGGCCTTATCGCTGCAATCACTGACTTGCGGAATAACACTCTCCCGTCACATGGGACGGAACATACAAGGGCCCTGGCTGAAGTGACAGAGGCTGTGTCAGTCAGCTTTCTATACCAAAAGCGTGCGGCGCTATTGTACTGTTTGAAAGATACACACATGATTCACTAATGTAGTCCTCCTGCAACCCTCTTTGACTTTCCGTAGTCGAGTTATGTAGTAATGAAGCTTCTATCTGGTTTTACTGTTTTGTTCCCTTATATATGAATCCCGCCCCTGGCTGATCGGTATGAGGAGACATCAACGCGATTGATATGTTATTCCCGGGGAAATGCTACTAAGAAGTCTGTTTGGTTTTACTCGTAATACGCTTACAAGTCCTGGTATTTCAAAACAGCTGCAAGTCAGCTTACCGTTCACGGTTAACGCCCCTGTATGTTATGTTGTGTGCGCGATGAGCGTTTAACTCGGCAGCCTATCTTTTCGATGATAGGCGTTTGTGAGTTCATGGATACTATGGAAGTCAATCCGTCGGAGGCTGGCTATCAGTTGATAGCGCGATAATCAATGAGCGCAAGAATGTCATAGGTCTGCCATGAGAAGATTATTAGAAGGCAAGAAGATAAGGAGCTTCCATCAGATTAGCGCCGGCCGCCCCATGTCAATCTAGCCGAGTGTGCGGGGCGGGGTAACAGCACTATTACACATTGCTGTATGCATGACACGACTGATGAGGGGGCGAGAGGCTAGCTAGATGTATAGACATTGATCGAGTAAAGCTATAGATCATTTGTTGTACGTACCGTCTTCTTGTTGACGACTTTGTCAAACTTCGAATATCTCAAATATATCTTTATCTCAAAGAAGACTGCGTCCAGCGTTAGTTCGTATTGCAAGCACTTTCATCACTCCAACCACCGGCCTCAGCTCTGAGTAAAGGAACGATGAAGTCGGCAAGCGAAGCACCAGCGAGACTGTTAGTTCATGCAACCATAGTCACCGTCAACAAGAGCCGAGAAATCGTCTTGGACGGCGCACTACTCGTCGATAATGGCCGAATCAAGTTGCTTGGAAAGACCATGGACCTCTTGAAGCAACTGCAATCCAGAAGCAATCAAGATTTCGAAATTATTGATTGTACGAACAAAATCGTTATTCCCGGCCTCATCAACACCCATGCCCATCTAGCCCAGTCACTACTGCGGGGACTCGCCGAAGACCTTCCACTTCACAGCTGGCTATGTGACGCTATTTGGCCATTGGAGGCAAACTATGCTGAAGACGATGGCTATGTCGCGTCGATGCTGACGATAGCTGAGATGCTCAAGACGGGAACGACGTGTTTCCTTGAAGCTATGCTCACGCACAGAAGCGGGCTTGAGAATGCGGTCCGAGCCGTACAAGAGAGTGGCATACGAGCTTGCTTGGTGAGTTTGGTGGAATCTGGGCCATGGACAACCGCTGACATAGACTACAGGGAAAACTGATTAAGGCTGCTGAATCGAACCCAGACCTCAACATGAAGGACGCAAGAGATCGTGATGTCGACTCCATGTCTGTAGCTGTTGCCCTTTCAGCACATGAGAAGTACCATAACACCTGCGACAATCGTTTGCACATATGGTTTGCCGCTGGGACACCTCGTGGCTCTCCAATGACCGCCTATGCTTCAATAGGCGAGACGGCGCAAAAAAACAATATCGGCCTTACTATGCACTGCGTGGAAGCGCCGAAGGATCTTCCCATCTATCGGCAATACTACCAGTGTAGTCCCTTTGAGTTCTGTCGAGACGCTTCGCTAACGGGCTCCAAAAGTGTGTTTGCGCATTGCGTACACCCGGATCCAGCAGCTGGAGACTTTGACATTCTACGTGAAAGTAAAAGTACCGTTTCGCACAATCCGACGAGCAACCTTAAGCTTGGTTCGGGAGTAGCACCAATACCGGACATGGTGGCAAATGGTGTGAATGTGGCGCTGGGGACAGATGGTGCGCCTTGCAACAATACATATGACATGTTTCGTGAAATGCACCTAGCTTCAATACTTCATGGTGGAGTGAGAAACAATGCCGGTGTGCTGAGTGCATACGATATCCTAGAGTTTGCTACAATAAACGGTGCAAAAGCGCTGGGATTGGACAGCGATATCGGCAGTTTGGAAGTGGGAAAGAAGGCAGATATTGTCGTTGTCGAGCCGAAAGGCGTTGCTAGCGCTCCCTGGGTTGCAACTGAACAAAGCACTGGTAGCATAGATCCGGTCACAATACTTGTCCATTCTTCAGGAGCAGACGTCGATGTTGTGATGGTTGACGGCCAAGTTCTTGTCCGTAATGGGAAGTTGTTGCGCATTGACGAGGAAACGATTATGAATAGAGCGAGGAACTCGATAGTCGGCATACGGCAAAGGAGCGGCATAGGCGCGAGAAACCACATGTCATTAAAGTATACATAGACTCAAAACCGAAACGAGAGCAGATCATCGAATAGACTGGGTCCCCCCAGAACTGTCTGTGACGGCAGCATATTCACCAAAGAGTCCCATGAAGCATCCCCCATGCTTTCAAGAGTCTGCACTGTTGGTTTAGGGGTAGGTATAGTCACTTGGAGGGTTTGCGACACGCTACTAACAAAGCTTTCAACGTCCAACGTACAGGCCCGTTTCCTCGACGAAGAGCTTCTATCGCTGGACTCTGTTCCTCGCGGTCGTTTTCTCATGTCAATCTTTACGCCTTCCTGAAGCTCTTTTTGTAGCGCTGATAGCAATTGGATGCCCCGCGAAGCAATCTTGCTGTCTTTAAACCTTTGCAGATAGCCAATCGTGTCCGCAACAAGCTTTCTATATTCCCCAATCTCTTTTTCCCCTGTAGTTCGATGCAGTGCATCAAGGCTCAAAACAATACCAGCTGCAATTGAAAACGCTTGCTCGATCCACAGCATCGGGGCCTGCTCATCATTTGCAGATAGTGCTTCTTTCAATATTGTCTTAGACGCTGCTATACATGTGCGCCGCGTGAATGAGAATGCTGAGTTGGTGAAAGAAAGTCCCAGGAATTTTCGATGTATCATAATGATCTTGTGCGAAGCGCAGATGGCTAATGACCGCCTAGCCCATCCTACATATTTTGGCCAGTCATCGGATACAGGCGCGTTGGTTGATAAGAAAGTAGGCATACAAGCTGTAGCAAGCTTTCGCATCTTCTCGTCGTACTGCAGTACCTGCTCATACCTTGTGAAAAGTGTATTGCAGTCAGCCATAGCGTCCAGCAACTGTGGCATAAGTGCCGCGATATCATAGCGATAATTGCAATAGCTCGCTTGGGTGGGTATAGATAAAGGTTGGATTATCATGTCGTCGTCGTTGCAGTTTAATAGTTTTGCATTCTGAAAGAAGCGAGGATTAAGTGAGTAGGACTCAGAAAAGGGGATCTGAAACCAGTCTTGCGTACAGAGCTGATTAAAGACTCTTCGTCCCATTTCACGCTGACGAAGTTGTTCCGTTGAAGAGGTCGCAATCTCGTCCTCAGGACGTAGGCGGTGCAGACCCAAGCTCTGTGCAATCCGTCCAGCTGAGGCGAGTAAAACTGACTGGCTATTCGATTTGCCCAGTGTGTGAGCCGCAATTGTCAGTGTTGCGATTGCTTGCACGGAATAGATTGTATGATCATCGACGTAACCAGCTATGTTGAGACATGTTACAGTCGCTTCATACCATCTTTGTGACAAAACTGGTTTCTCAGCCGGGGAAAATCCCCACGATTGGTATGTGGACAGCGGTGCACACGTGATGCTTCCGGTGATAATAGCAAACAAAAGACCCAGCCATTGTAGGTTGAGATTGTTGCTGCGTACGTTGCTGTCGTATTCTGTAAAAAACAGATTCAGATCTCGGTTGACTATTGTTGACGAATAAGACCCATGGTACCACAAAAGGGAGCTGTTGTGGTATTCAACAAGCTGTAAAAGATGACTCTTGTTGGGAAGAAGAGCTTCCACAACATCAATCTGTGCATCTCTGCTACATTCAGTCATGAGGCACGATGTGGTAGCTGGGTCATAATGCCTTAGGCTGAACCGTCTCGGTCCACTATTGTGTTCTGGTGACGACCCGTATTCAGCGTCCTTCTTACGACCCCATGCGAGGAACTCTAAAACGGTAGCTGTATCCGGAGCTTCGGAAGGTGAAGATGTCGCAGTGTCTTGTCGAGGAGAACCTATTACCTCGTCGTGCCCAGGACTTGCTGAAGCATCTTCAGGATGTAGTAAGGGCGCTTCGCTCGAAGGCAGATCATGCCGCTCGTTCAACCTGAACTCAAGCTCGTCCACACGTTCTAGTATTGCGCGTACAAAATCTTCGGATGCCGCGGTAATCCCTTGAGCTCGATGAGTAGGATGCGATACCAATAGTGAAACTGAAGCGTCCTCTCTTGCACAAGAACTCGCGTAACCCCTGCTCACTACTTAGTATAGGATATGACAGAATACATTTCTCTCAGTTCAAATGACATTTGGTGGTTCAATCTTCAAGCACATCCAGCTTTGTGAATAGCTTCAACATGCTGGCTCTGTTGTGAGGTCGCATATCCCCGGGCTACAATGTAAAGGGAGGTGCTGACCTTCTGATGCAGGTACTGCAGGGCACTTTTTTGTCGCACTTGATCTTTCTCTTGTAGCATTCTGTACATGTCAACCGGGCCCGTTGTCCTTTGGATAAGTTACCGTTGTCCATGGATGTTGGAACCAGTCGATGCTGAGTCGATTGCTATGCTCGAGGACATTCCGAGACCTCGAAGGCGCTATTGTTAGTATCACGTAACCAACACATGCACATACATGCAGAAAGTAGCAGCGGACCCACGACGGATCGGCATGTTGACATGATAGGGACGAGCAACAGGGGGCGGCCGAGATGTCGGACGGCATTTGGAGGTGGCCTTATCTACGTCCAATCTAACCTGACATGCCCCACCTGCCGCGATTACACAACCCACTCTCTCTTCCACATACACTAAGTGCTGTTAATAGTGGGTGATAACGGCCGAGCCCAGCGGCCGCATGGACAGCAGTAGTTTTGGTATGCTCCAAACCCGAGTCCGAGTTGGTATACGTCCCAGTGGAGGTTACTAAACATAAAAGCAGTTATAGGTTGCTTGCAAGGCTTGACGACGCAACCCATCGACCTGAAACGACTCAAATCTCAAAGTCTCATCATGGCACCCACAAAATATACTAATCGTCCTGTACCGACTATCTCGCTTCGCGACTTTGACCTTCGGGTCGACGAGATCACTCATGAACTCGTTGACGCCGCAGAAAACCATGGCTTCTTTTGCATTGTCGATCATGAAATCAGCCGTAGTTCCATTGATGACATCTTCGAGCAGTCATCGCGCTTCTTCAGTCAGTCTGACGACGTAAAGTCAAGAGTACCTTTCTCTCCTCAGCACAACGCTGGGTGGGAAAAGAATGCGCAAATAAGGCCCTCTACAGGGGCAGTTGATCGCAAAGAATCGTACCAGATGCAATTTGGAGAGGGCATGAATGGTAAGCTGCTGGTACGAGGCCTATTCGCGGCAAGACTAATCGATTGAAGGGCGCTGGCTGGATGAGAAGTCATTGCCGGGTTTCCAGACCCAAGCTTTAGATTTCATGCACAAAGCACAGGCGGTCAGCGAGAAGCTCATGAAGTGCTTTGCGAGAGGCCTGAACTTTGAAGATGACTATTTCATCAAAGCTCACGACGTCCGCCGGCCAGAATCCCAAACTGTCTGTCGTCTCTTGCATTATTTCGAAACACCCAAACTGCAAGATGCGAATGGAGAAGTATATCACAGAGCGGGTGCGCATACCGACTGGGACTTCTTGACTCTACTGTTCCAAAAGGCTGGGCAGTCGGGTCTTGAGATATGTCCGGGGAGAGAAGCTTCGACGTCGTTCGGTTCTGACGACTCGTGGACAAAGGTCGAGCCTGACGTCGAGACGAATGCTATCGGTAGGTTGCCTTTCGCCTAGACACAGGCCCTTGGCTCACGCTGTACAGTCTGCAATGTTGGCGACTTGCTCATGTCATGGTCTGACGACCGCTTTAAATCGACCCTGCATCGCGTCAAGGCACCGTGCGAGCCAGACGACTATTACGGCGAACGATACAGCATCGCTTTCTTCAACCAACCATGCAAGGATGCCAAGATACAAGGACCAATGAAAAAATACCCAATGGTGACGGGCGAAGAGTTCACTAGAACTGCTATGAGCCGGAATTATCGAGCCATACAAGAGAAGCTGAAGAAGGAGAGGGAGTCGACAGGTAGGGCGAAAGAGATAGACGCGGCGACATCACCTGTAAGTGCCACAGCATAAGGTAAATATGTAGTGTTTAATAATGACGTATGTCCACTTGGTGTAATTGTGATGAATGACGAATGCATTGAATGTATTCGGTACTGATACTCACGTGCCCACGCGTTTGTCTTGGCGCGACCTGAATCTATGCACTTGCCGCTCAGCCACTCAGCCACTTGGACAAGACCGCAGCACAAGCAGCATCGCAACCACGCTCGGCCATGCTGAAAAGCCATTGCTATGTTCAGAAATCCTCGAGAGAACCGTACACTCCCCGAAACGTCTAGACTGACCCCGTCGACCGGCCGGCCCCCTTCGCCACCCCGCTCTTCATCAAGCAACGCAACCATGGCCACCAAAACCGCGACGAAAAAAGCAGCACCGAAGCCGAGTACAACTACTCCTCCGCCAAAGAAGAATGTTATTCAGACCACACTTACGCCGGCTGACTTTGCAAAAAAGTCATCTTCTGCGAACAATGGCAAGAAGCAGAAGCTAGTGGGGACGCCGAATGGCAACATCATGGCATTCTTTAAAAAGGCCGAGGAGATCAACAGTCGCATATTTTTACAAGAACGAGGGGCGAACCCGGCAATTGCGCTCGAAAACGACGAGGAAGATATTGGCTGGAGTGACGAGAAGAGCAACGGCGGCATGGTCTCAGGAAGCGGCGAAGATCGGTATAATGAGAATGGCGGCAGCATCAAACGGCGCAAAGTCAGCGAAGAGCCAGCAGTTCCGCCTCCGGCATGTTCACCGCCTCCACCGGCTGATGCTGAGAGCGACGCTCTGGACACGCTTGTGGCCCATGTGCCCAAACAAGCGCTGAAGTCACGTAAGAAATCAGGGCCGTTTGTGGACGATTCTGAATCTGAAGATGATGGGGCGGAGATACCTGCTGCAAGTTCAGGTATGGCTATACGAAAACCGAGTGACATGTCGCCAATTACTAAAGAAGCCGAGGATCCACCACTTATGGAAAGCATTGAACACTCTATGGTCCACATATCGCCACCATCTAAGATAGAACCTACAATAAAACACGACGACGAAGAGTACGAGGATTACAAAGGTCTTGAGGATGATGATCTACTTGAAGGCGAAGAGTATGACGAAAGGCGCTGGATGAAGGAACAACAAAAATTGGAGATGGAAGAGGCGGGCTTCGAAGGTGATCCAGACGACTTTGAGGCCCCTTTCCTATTTCCTGAAAAGGATACAACAGATATCAAGCAAGAGACACGAGAAAATGTGCCCTTCAACATACCATCGTGCCCAATATGCGGTAACAGCCTTCCAGGATTGTCAGAACAAGATGTGTCTGTCCACGTCAATGCATGCCTGGATGGCAAGCCACTTCCGCTTCCCATAGCGAAGATGGAACATGAAAGCGAACCAAATGCTGAGGGTAGTGCAAAGGCGTCCAGACGACCGGAACAGCCAATCACACCCAGTCAAGCAAGCCCATTCCAGCTTGCGAAGCCTAGCACCCAATCGAGCTCGGCGTTTTCAAGGCTCATGGCTGGCCATGCCGAAGATGCAGCATGGGCAAGTGCGGCAGCCGAAAACAACAAGTCTCGGGGCAAGCCTGCCTATCAGCGGACCTGCCCATTCTACAAGATTATGCCGGGCTTTTTCATCGCTGTCGATGCTTTCCGTTACGGGGCTGTCAAGGGCCAGAACGCTTATTTCCTTAGCCACTTTCACAGCGATCACTACGTCGGGCTTACTGCATCGTGGAAGCACGGTCCGATATATTGCAGTAAGGTTACAGGGAATCTGGTACGGCAGCAACTTCGAGTTGATCCGAAGTGGGTCGTCGATCTGGATTTTGAGGTCAAGACAGAGGTGCCGGGAACGGGAGGTGTCTTTGTGACGATGATATCAGCAAATCATTGTCCTGGTAGCTCCCTCTTTCTGTTTGAGAAGGAAGTTGGTCAAGGCACTAACCCAAGAATGCAACGTGTTTTACACTGCGGAGACTTCCGCGCTTGTCAAGCACATATCGAGCACCCGCTTCTTCGCCCAGATGTACTAGACGCTGTTAGTGGGAAGAGCAGGCAGCAAAAGCTCGACGCATGCTACCTCGACACTACCTATCTCAACCCCAAGTACGCCTTTCCACCACAACAACAGGTCATCCAGGCCTGCGCGGACATGTGCGTCAGCCTTAGCAAGGTTCGTACTGATGAGTCAGATGGGTGGGAAAAGATGAAGCGGAAGCGTGCCGGGCAAGGCATGGTCAACTTTGTGCAAAAGGACTCTAATGCGGACAACCCATTGCAGCCAAAGAGCCCTGGGCGAGGTCGCCTTCTCGTTGTCGTAGGCACATATAGCATTGGGAAAGAACGCATATGCACCGGTATCGCAAAAGCCTTGAAAAGCAAGATATATGCTCCCGCCAACAAACAGCGCATATGCAAGGCCCTCGAAGATCCTGAACTAGACGCGCTGCTGACAACCGATCCTCGTGCTGCTCAGGTGCACATGACGCCACTATTCGAAATTCGAGCAGAGACGCTAGATGATTACCTGCGTGGTTATGCTGATACCTTTTCACGCGTCGTTGGTTTTAGACCCTCTGGCTGGAACTATCGTCCACCTCGAGGTCGCTTTATCGAATCGCCTCAGGTGCAGACCGTCCTGCATTCGGACAACTGGAAGAGTACCTTCTCCATGGAAGACCTAAAGCCACAAGCGGGTAGCGGGAGTCGTGCAAGTTGCTTTGGGGTACCGTATAGTGAGCATAGCAGCTTCAGGGAGCTAACTATGTTCTGTTGCGCGTTAAGAATCGACAAGATAATCCCTACGGTCAATGTGGGTAGCGCGAGCAGCAGGGAAAAGATGAAAGTTTGGTGTGATAGGTGGACTGCTGATAAAAAGAAGAATGGCCTGTTCAAGCTGGGTGAGAATGGCGAAGGATGGTAGAAGTGAGTTCCACATGTTTTTGAGCAGTCGAATCCATTCTAGACCTCGGAGAGTCAAGCCTTCCGTACATGTGTTCGCATATATGAGTGCCCTCCCTCTTTCAGCGCCCGAGTTTCTATCTAAGCAGCATTCGCTATAATAACTCGTGTTCGCCTATCCGACATCTTTGGCAAACGTAAGACTGGGTTTTGCACATTGGTGTATTCTATATCTGTCGTCTACATGTGCATAGATATGGTTTCCTTACATGTAAATAAAGTATCAGAAAAACATGCCCCCACCTTAAGCTTGTTAAGTCTAATTGTTCATGCAAAGCAGCATGTTAGAATAAATCCGAGTGCCCTGGAACATCAGAAACAGCTAGCTATCATGAATCCGTATTTCTACCGGTCACGCCCACCAAGAAAGCCTTTGGATCCTCGGTCAACTATTACCCCACTATCGCTTATGTCAGTCGTGCACAGAGTTCCGATCTACTACTATACTCGGACCTTCCTCCCCAAACGCTGAACCTCCTCTGTTTTAGAAAGAAAACAAATCTGAAATCATAGCGGCGGGATAGTCCATCCACTTAAAGTTCGACAGCGTTTGACATCTGCCAGATTGGCAAACGATGTGGCCCAAGCGCTGCTCTATCACCCTTTGTTTCAACACGGCTCGCTGCGGGGCGACTATCGACAACGCAGTAGAACAAGGCCAAAGCAATGGAACAAGACCAATAAGTTTTGCGACTTACCATTCTCTTCCCAACGCAGGCTGGCAGTGCAGCAAGCTAGCAATGGACAAGCTGACGCGTCTTGCAGAAGAGCTGAACGCCTCTTCACGTGCGTGGCAGTGGGGCACTGCTGCACCGGCACCCCAAGTTGGATCCTTAATGCGCGAGTCAACATTATATCCCCCCTTCCCCAATTCCATCATTCATACTGTCCCATCGATACTTCTTTTGGCCGTCGTGGGACCGGTCGTTCTCCACATTTTCTTATTTGTCCCTCATGGCCGTGCTGACCAGACTAAGCAAGATCAAACGTCAAACTTGTTGCAGCGTCTCGTATTCTAAAAACAGCAACATTGAAAGCCCTCACACTCTCTCCCTTATTCGTAACCCGTCTCTCAAAACCGAACTTGAGTCTCGACGAACGAACGTTATTTCTTCTTTTCGTTTGTCTTTTTTCTTCTCCAATGGCATATCCAGTTTTGTTTGTTCTTTGACATGATGAAGCACAGACACGATGATGTTTTTCTTCTCTTCTTTCGCGTCATGTACCTCTCTATTTTCACGGGATACACTTGCTTTACTATTTTAGGGTTCGGGGCGATCGGAGCGCCAATCGGAGTAGTGGCGACGGTTGTGGTGGCGGTGGGGTCCGAGATCGCGTTTGTGCTTGCGAAGAGGGAGGAGGCGGAAAGAATGATGCAAGAACGGTACATGGTGTGAGGATGAGATGTGCTGTCGAGAGGTTGAGAAAAAGTGAGAAGAATATACGCATCACATGTATAGGGGCACAGGAAACGTCGCTCAGAAACAGGAGATGATACGGAATTTCTTGTGAGGACAACCGCCGCTATCAGGAGGAAGACCAATGCCCCCGACCCAGAATCATATCGCTGCGACTATCATCGGCTTCACGGCTACGTCACAGCCTTAACTGTCATCCCAGCGGCAGGCTGAGGCGCAGTGTAGTCTACAACCAACGGGTCATACGAACACCTCAGACTAGGATCTTCGGCATTGCACGTACCTACGAGCGCAACAAGTCACTTAGCTTACGGATCCTACCATCGGCAACTCCAACTCGCGCGCCTTCGAGATACGTCTATATGTCATCGGCCAAAGGAATTGGTCAAGTACAACAGACTCAACGCGAACGGGATACTTTTCCCCGACCGCTTTCCATGTCTCCGTATCTAGACGACCTGTTATACTGCTGCGTATAAGGTGGGGCGAGTGTTATTGCGATATTAAAAAGAATTCTGAATGGATAATGGACAGCCTACAGTGAGCTTGGGGTAAACTTGCAAAGGAAAGCAGAAAAGAAGCGAGGAGATTATTCATGAGTAGTGAGTGGATAAGTATGGGCTCGCGCCAAAGGGTAACTTTCATAATTGTAATGCGTATTCGCGCAATGATGGTGTTCACACACCATGATTCTAGTACTAGGTAGAACGTCCACAGTAATCTTAACTTGTTAATACGTGCGTTATTCACTTGCACGATGAGCAAACAAAGCAATATATGATGAGATTCAAAGATGTAATAAGCAGGATAGAAGCATCCGGGAGCTCTAGAGAGAATGGATTGCTTGCATTCTGCTATTTTTCTGCTCAAATGGAGCATATGTGGATATGTGGCGAATTAGATTCAGATTAGGCAGTCTGTAATTGGGTCAACTGCAACCACTAAGTTTGTCGCCATTCCGGCTATTGGCATCCTCAGCTCTAGTTTCAACTAATACCAGTCAATCTCGATATCCACACCTTCCTTGCGCTTCACAGAGTCTCTAATTCCCATGTCGGCTTGACATATTGCACTCGCGATGCATCAAAGGGCACATATCGCCTTTCGCAGCCGTCCATCGGACATGGGTACCGTACTTTTAGCTCGACTGGACCCCCGTGCAAGCCTGCGTCTTGAGAGGCCACGTCAGATTGCTCAGGGCATGGACGCCTGTTAGCACCGTTTCGCAGCGATACGGACATGGAACATTGTACTCAACGTCGATGGGGGTGGTTTATGTGGCGATGGCTTAAGGTGGAGGTCGAGCGGTGTCCTGAGATGATATCGAGGCTTTTGAGATTCTATCGGTGGATGGAGGGAATCGAGCTTGGCTTTGTAGAAGTGTTAGCATGGACACGTGTGACCTTGGAGATGACTCTACGCACTAGTCTTGTGCAGTGGTGCATCTAAGTGGTGATGCTAGTTCAGTTGTCATGACGCTGTTGAAGGCCTGGCATGCCAGGTGATCCTCAATGATATGAGCAGATCCATGCCTTGGTGATAGTAGTTGGTGAGGTATTTTTGTGGATATCCATACTGATAGGAATCGAAATGTGCTTGCGCCAATGTACAGTGCGCCATGAGGCTACACTAAGGTCTGATTTCTGTATAAATACCATCATGGGATGCAGTGTGACCCATTGAGCTCTGCACTGATACGGACGGCTGAAATCTGCTGTCGGGGGTTGTAGATCCCATAACTAGGGAGATGCGCAGACGCTTGGGCCTCCCACGTTATGTCTCTGTTACGAACGGGCTATCTGCTTCGCTTGGCCGAATCTTAGAGTAGGGAGATGATGTACTGTTTTGGCCACAGAAGCAGAGCGCATGCAGGCAAGAAGAGAGGGAAGTACATAGGAATGATGTAATAAAACATGCAACCGTTTCATCCTCTTGAATGCTTAAGCTCCTGATGCAAACCTTGGCTAGCCCATGTGACAGTCTTGACCTCTCCCTTGTTGATATACCTGCGCTAGAAGAACCGGCAAGCTGCTGCTGCTCTTGTGACGCACGCAAGGTAGCGTAATGCTGTGCCGCAAGGCTCACTGCGCATAACGGTCTTAAGGCGCAACCGGATCCGGGCGCTTAGCAATCAACTGGCGGCTAATTACTTGAAGAACTCGTCCAAGTCAGGCAAAGCGCCAATTTCATCGTGCTACTACAAGCTGCTACATGCTAAATGCAGTGATAGATCCATGTCCGTGCAGAAGACTTTGAGCCATCTTACCGTCCGCACAGTGAAACTACGAGAAAGCATACTCCTCGCCTCTAGTCAACCTCTGTAGCTAGCGATGCTGATATTTAGGATCTAGGCTCTTTTGCAGGTCTTCTAGGCGGCCTATAGGAGTAACTCATCGCGAGTAGACAAAGGGGTGTTTAGAGAACCTTGACAAATAGTAGCAACAGATTAACCTATAGCAAGTCCGACACTATACTCTTCATTAATAGAGGCTGGTATTCTAGGAGAGCAACAGCTTCAGAATTGATGCACGCTAAGCTTAGCGTTGTGCAGAGATGCTGGGGCGAGGCCGAAGGCCCGGATGAAAAGGCGTTCCGTCACACAATGTCCCGCTACACAGGGACGAACGTTGAAACTAGACCTTTTGTGCAACGTTAATCCGAACGACATGCTGCTCTTCAACAGTAGAAACATCGTCTGGATTTAGTTTCTTGACCCGACATGCTGGGAAGAAGAGAGTGTTTGCCAATTTTCCCCCCGAATGTTCCGTCGCACTCAATCAAACCATATACTAAGGCGATCCAATGGATTGAGATCGAGTGACCATCTCAACTTCGTTATATCGGGTCAATTGTACACATCGCTGTCGTCTTCTAGACGAAATCAAAATATCACGAGCTCACTGTGCTTCTTGAACATGACATCCAAAGTACAGCTTCCAGATATGGTTCCTCGTTACTTCATTTCTAAACATTCCTAGAGGGGGTTGACGAATCGTCACATTCAAGTTATTCGAAGGTTTCTAACCCAGCGTGTCGAGATCGGTCTTGCAGTCTAGATTGGAGCGAGAGCAAGAGAATGAGAATGAGAGGACGACAACAAATCGATTACAAAAAATGGCACAAATGCGTTACTCAGAAAGATGTTGGAGCAAGGAAATCTATTTAGAATATGGGGATACGTCTGGAGAATTTTACTGCTAGCCTGCAATGGGGATGATGTAAGTTCTAGAACAAGCAATCAAGTCAGCCGAGCAGTCTTCTTCTAGATTGATATGGATGCGTCTCTTTACACCGCATCCACAACGGCAAGTCGACGCTTCAGCCGATCTCTAATGACGAAATGTCAACGGCAACTAATCAAGGGTCGCCTGGGCATCTTTCCTTGTTAGGGCTTGCCACGCTGTCTCGGCAGATCGAACGTCGTCTCAGGACAGGGGGCGCGACTTGTTGACGTCTTCACCGCGAGTCTCGCCCGAGATTTCTGCAGTCTTGTCGCCCCAGATGCAGGCGCTTTTCGGACCGTTTGAGACGGGGTTAACGGCGATTGTGGTGCACGCACCGTTTTGAGGCTTAAAAACGTGGTAAGGAGTGGGTCCGATGTCAACGGCCTAGATCGGCGAAAGAGCAAAACAGTAGGATAGCCACACGTGCGTGCTTCATACCTGATACCGTGTTTCCATGTATTACAAATGCTAAGAATTTTTCTAGAAGGTTGAAAAGAGCGTGGATATAAAACTGTGTCTGCATAGCCTGTGTAATCTGAAGTGTATTCAACAAAGTTCATCTCACATCAGTTCAACTCCCTTTTTATAAAGACCTTTTCTTATTCCAATTCCTCTTCAGCACCAGAAGAAGCGAAAAGACATGTCTTCATCATCCGACTTCCAGGGCTGGGTCGCCCACGACCCCTCTGCCGCCGAGGGCAACATGAAATGGGGCGATTATACCCCTAAGAACTTCGAGTCTACAGACATTGAGATGGAAATCAGTCACTGCGGTGTCTGCGGCTCCGACATCCACACCCTCCGCTCCGGCTGGGGCCCCTCAGACTACCCTCTAGTCGTTGGTCACGAGATCATCGGCAAGGTCACTCGTGTTGGAGACAACGTCAAGGACCTCAAGGTCGGTGACCGCGTCGGTGTTGGTGCGCAGTCCGACTGCTGTGAGAGCTGCAGGCCTTGCAAGACAAAGCAGGAGTCCAACTGCAACACCCTTGTCATGACCTACAACTCCAAGTACAAGACTGGCGATAAGGCCCAAGGAGGTTACGCAAAGAAGTGGCGTGGTCCTGCTTCTTTCGCTATCCCCATCCCTGAAGGCCTGCCTTCCGAGTTCGCTGCTCCTCTCATGTGCGGTGGTGTAACTGTCTACAACCCTCTCGTTACCTACGGTGCCGGTCCAGGAAAGCGTGTTGGTATTGTTGGTATTGGTGGTCTCGGTCACTTTGCTGTCCTCTTCGCAAAGGCCCTCGGCTGCGACGAGGTCGTCGCCATCTCACGTTCCTCTTCTAAGAAGGCCGATGCCATGGAGCTCGGCGCCGACAAGTTCATCGCCACTGGCGAGGACTCCGAATGGATGACCAAGAACGCCAACAGCCTCGACATCATCATTTCCACAATCTCCGGCGGTTTCGCGCTCGACCAGTACCTCAACCTCCTGGACGTCAACGGTACTTTTGTTCAGCTCGGCGCTCCCGATGACCCACTGCCCAGCTTCTCTCCTATGGGCTTGATCTTCAAGAACTTGAAGATTGCTGGTTCCCTCATCGGTACCAGGCAACACATTGCTGACATGTTGGAGTTGGCAAAGAAGACGAACCTCAAGGCTTGGGTACAGGTCCGGCCCATGTCTGAGGCTAACGATGTTATTGTCGATTTCGAGAAGGGTCTGCCTAGGTACCGTTATGTGCTTAAGAACTAAATCATTGGTGGAAGAATAGATACGGACGAAGACGATACCCTGTGTTTGTAGAATAAGTCATGTGGCATGAATAAAACCTTTAATTTCAACACGTCTAAACTTCCTTGATCAGATAGGTTGGAGTTTTCATTGATCTTGCTCTCTATTAAAGACAATCGCATGTTGACCGCCTAATAGTCTCAGTATTGGCAATAGAAATTTGCGCTAACAATGCATCGTAATATGGTTGTGGTGATGAGTTCATTCTATTCAAGATGTATATGGCTGTTGTCCGAATTAGAACAATAGCACGCTCCATTGACTGCTTTTCTAAGAGAAAGACAACTCTGTAGTTTACTTATTGACTGCTTATCAGAAGCCATCTGTCTCAGCGCACGAGCCACGTTATCAGAAATATCTACCGATTTTCTCAAGTTCGAGAAGTTCATTGCAATGGCACGTGCGGCTAGCAGACTTGAGAACAATCAATCCAATCAATCCAGAGGCTGATCTTGTTTGTGATTGATTGCTGCAACAGCAGAATACGATTTGAATCAACTGATCGCCAATCTTGGTAGTTCTCTATTGAACTTTTGCTTGATTTGGTACTAATTGAATCTCGTGATAGTGACTATGGTCATCCTAGGAAAGATGGCTATAAATACAGAACCCTAACATATCTCAATCATGTGACTATGTGTAGCGACCTTTACTTAGGTAACTATCGCTACTGTCATGCGAGTCAAAAGCTTTATCAAATCAATCAAACCGCGCCTCTTTTTGGTTCTTGATTTATTACATAGCTACTACAGTTTTAATTTGGTTGATTTAATCACATCAATCAAAAAATGATTCAAATGAGTCAACAGATTGATTGTTCTCAACCCTGGCGGCCGGATGTTCTCCTCTAACATCTAGGCTAACCAATATATAGGTGAAGCCACCTGCAACGAAACGAACTTCGCTTTCTGGATAATCAAAATACAGTTGGGGTACAAGAAGTAAAACAGGTACTGTTTTGCTTATAGTACTTGTTGGCGCTCAGGAGTGGTGCTACATTTTGTGAACATTCCCAACTACTGTTGACATTTCAGATCTAATTGAGTCAACTCCTCTTCTAGGACTCAGCGTTAGCGTAGAGCTGCATGCTTCACTATCTGAGATCAGTAAACCGGGGTGGTAGACGGCCCGAATCTATGATTGTTACGGGTACACAGCAAATTCTTAACCAATCCACTCTTGGCGTGGAGCTCCCGCACGGGAACTACCACACGATACCAGGGGAGAAGACTTGGCGATGCAGAGGTTGTGGTGATTTACTGGTGGGTATCGTTTTTCAATTAACTAATGTACAATACAACTACAAGTTTACACACTGGAGATACTTGTATTACTGCTGTGGTGTGTTGACTTTTGTTGACCAAACCGACCTATCTCCATGCCGACAAGCGACTGTTCATCATTGTCGGTATGTTGCACCTCGTACGTGGTTGTATAAGTGATATCCAAGTTCTGCTCCTTCTGCGAGCCGAATGATTTCCCTGCCTTACTGCTCAATACAACGTCTTCCCTTTTCATCCCGTAGCTTTGATTTCCGTTTCCGTAGTACGCTGCTCGATCGGTGGCTTTAGTTGTGCCGAGAACCTTGGGGAACAAGCGAACGAGGATGACGCGTATTGTGGGCAAATTAGCACACATGATACCGATATTCAACTCGAGGTTCGACCAGTTGATGACGTCAACCTGATCCCATGTTGGGTTTAGGGAACTGGCAAAGGTTACAAGAGATCGTAGGCGAAGAATAGAAATAACAGTCACGCTGGATACAGGATCAGTACTGCGGCCCTCTAAATTGAGATGGATATGACTCACAATGTTCCCACACAGAACATGACAGTCACACCGAGCTTCTTGCGCCAGGATAGTTGTAGATGGAAGACTTCGTACAAGGGTAAAGCAAGCATCCAGATGTCCAGGACGATGCTGATAATAGCATTGGCCCATGCGAGAGCGTTGATGTTGATGCATTGGCCGTGGTGTTCTCCATCCCATTTCGTCCAATTGAATGACATTGGTCGGCATTGGAGAAGCGATGCAACGATAAATGCGATGCCATTTAGAGAGTTGAAGACAATAGTCCCCCAAATGAGTCGCCTGATGATTGGTTTCGGGAAAATCCGTAGAAAGAAGAATAGAAGCATGAATTTCAGAAGGGCGATATGGAGGAAGTACAGTACTTCCAAGCCGTAAAGATACCTGGCAAATTCGGTAATCTTGTTAGGATCAACCGTCCATACGTCTCTTCCAAGTCCATTGGGAACGATACCCCTGTCAATGAACACAACTGACGGGGCGCCTGCGAGCAAGGCGATGAAAACGCAGTAGTCATCAGGCCCTAGTCCGCCGGAGAAGATCCTATAGAAGAGCCTGGTAAGACCACAAGCGGCAGTTATGACGGCAATAACGATGTTGGATACGCGGATGCCCTCGCCTTTGTTACGTATCGGGGCGTGGCATAATGTTGAGGTGATATTCTTGGTTGCTAGAGTTTGTTGTTGGCGAGGATCTTAGCCATGGCGGATGAATAGTTACCCAATGCCTGTCTGAGCGTACACGACTTGTGTACACAGACTTCAACCTCGCTTTGTATTTTCATATCGTGGCATGTACAACTCGCATCGGTCAATGCACATGATGATTTTGAGACGGCCGTAATGAGACACACTTGCTAAATATAAGTATTAGCAACTGTGTGTAGGATCAGTCAAACGGGACATACCGCGCAGTCGGGAAGTTTTGCAACCGCTGATAGCAAGGCCGAATCATCAGTCGAATTCTGAGCAAGCACTAGCTGCGTCCACGCCAGCAATGTGAGCAGCAGGTGCAAGGACTTCATCCTCTCTCGCACTCGCATGTGGTCAGGAACTGAACAGACGAAGTGAAGAAGCAGTGCTGTTCCGGAACAGGCTCCTGCTTGGATGCTTCCTAGGGGTATAGAGAATATGTACAACCATAAAAGGAGCCATTCCAAGCCGCTTACTCTGACGGGGATTGGTCCTACATAAGAGCTAGAAAACAGGCGAAAAACTATAGACATAACGCGCCATGGGAGTGGGGATGGCAATGTTAGCGTTGTGTGGGAGGTGGCGCCCGGGGGACTCTAGTGTCTTCGACCGAGCGGCATTCCTTACCGATACTAGATTGCGAGTGTGTCGTCGCCGTCAAGATGACCCCTGCTCCACAAGTGTGAGCATCTGCGCTAGGTTCCATGATGATCGGATACCACCAATGATGGAATGGTGACCAGGGAGGGAGAGGTTGTTTCACGTGTGTTGAAGTGGATCTCGTCATCTTCTGCAGTGACCATGCTATCAACGACGGAGATCACCTATTTCATTAACAGTGGGTTCGAAACGGTTGAGGGGGTTCGCCTAACCTGCAGAAATGGTATAAGATGCGGAAAGGAGGCACGCCCCGAACTCTGTGCCGCGACGGAGCCTCCTTGAACATGTTTCCTGAGCGAAATTTTCTAGATCTCAGCCTCAACAGGGGCCTTCCGGTGCTTGGACTGTCGGATATTGTCCAACAGCGAGTGTTGAGACACGGTTGGTCGTCATAGAATTCCGGAACACTTTCCGAAGACGGTCTCTAGAACTGCAGCCAAGCGGCGGAAGCGACTGGGCGCGATTTTGGGCGCCACCACTAAGTAGGCACATAACGCACGCGCTGAGCCACGCGCCTGTGCAAAGAACGTCAACCGAGTACCGCTTTCTTGCAGCAGCTGGATACTGGTACGGTTTAGCCCCTTGGTCCACATGGCGGACCGGCACTTTTTCGAAAATCATGTTCGCAACGGTGTCGATCAGCTTGCGTCAACTGATGTGGAATCCCAAATGCTCGACGCCACCCGCTGCTCGACATGCCTTACAGGCATCCCGCGGTCTGGCACATGTCAACTATGTACACAGCCCTAAGAGAATTTGTGACAGGAGGCATTACGGGTTTCAACTAGTCTATTCCTGGAATCGAGGGTTGTTTGAGCGTGCTGCTCCAGTGCCCTCGTTAGGGAGAAAAATGCAGTGCGCCTCTTACATGACACATGGTACCACCCTATCGTGCAATCTAGTCTTTCAGCTTCGTTGGTTTTGCGCCAGTGACGATAGGCTTTAAGTGTATCTCAACTCTTTTTTTACTCGCTCTAGGAGTTATTTCTCCGAGTCCAGCACGCCACACCCGGAGCTCTCAACCGTTCGTATCCAATTCCGCGTCGTGGAGGCATCTCCATCCTCCCGAAGTTTCCCCCGTAGGATTAGCTCGCTTGAAATAACTAAGTTCTAAAAACCGTCCGTTCCATAACATGGGATCAAAAACAAGGCCTCGTCAATAGTGCAGCCCTATATGGTATATTTGATACGGTATCGAAACAAAGCCATGCGACGGCGCAAATCCGGTTCTATTAGAACGCTTGTCGTTTGCTTTGCCCATGGGCTGCCATCCCAGTTGGGATTCGTAATGGGCCTTTTCATCATGGGGTGGCGCCTCGACATCTTCCCTTGACTCGGACAAAGCTTGCATGCGCATGGTTCAGGACTAACAACAGTGCCGACTGCAGAACAGCATGTCCCAGTGAGGGGTTTTGCTGGGCCAAATGTTGTGAATATCAGCGTCACGACTCACGAGCAACAGATCCCTGCGTTCATCACTCGTGTTCCAGCCATCGCCATGCAGGGTCTTCACGTGGAGTGTATGCATCTCATCACATCCAAACACCCAACGTTGTTGACAGAATTCAGTACATCCACGGCAGCTGAGCTCTTGGCTAGCATACCTGCCCAGACATATCCGACGACACATCATCTTGAATACTACTGATTCAAGCAACAGCACAACGCAGTCTCTCCGCTTCCAACAGGCTTGCATTCCGACACCATTCTATGGATATACCCATCTCTCCTTCATTGAATCCATCAGCCTATCTGCCCGGTTGCGCCCACATTCCGAGTCCTCAAGTCGCTTCTGCCTTGACTATGCGCTATCTGCAACTAGCCCAGCTGTCTAGTAACAAACTTTAGCAGTGACGGAAAGTTACATAGGGCAAGGCGCTAGGCAATGATATGCTCGCATGGCCTTTGCCGGACTATATTCTGGTCTCTGCAGAGTGACCGTTTCGTAGTAGTATCAAACGGCTAATCACCGGCATCACACATTAATACTAGTCCATACACGTGCTAGCGATCGGCGATCACCACGATGCAGCTTACGAAGAAGAACATACACACTCTGTTAGGTGAGCTGAAAACGCCCTGCCAGTATACAATAATGACCCTTGCTTCGACAACGTATATTTCCTGATTGGTCAAATGTCGCTGGATCTGCAACTCAATGTGGTACATCGTTGCATTCCTCGGTGATCACTTTCGACATTCCCTGTGTGCATACGACTGCACCTTGTCAAAAAGAAAACCTTAATACGCCATGTCTTAACCAATTCACTAGGCATTTGCGTAAGCGAGAAGGGCTGTAGCCGATACTATCATTGCTTCGTGCGATGGTACTGTCCTCTTTTGATTCACTTCCCGAACTCTTCTTACTGATGTTTGTTCTCACATACGTCTCGGGACGATGATCTACCCTCGGCTTTCAAATCTCTGGCATTGATCTGCCTCAATGGCCCAACTCCAGTCAAACCTAATATTCTCCACGCGCAACGCAAACTCTATTGCTACATCACGTTCGGACACAAATCAAAAGTTGTATGCCGAAGATGCCGATCATTCATCATGCATTTGCGATCAACGAACGGCTTTTCCTTTCTCCATTTTCACATAATTCCATATTCTTTGCGTTTCAATCATCATCCAAATTTCTTATTTCCGTATGATTAGGTGATCAACTATCGCGTCAATCAGCTCCCCCACACCTCATCGACTCATGAGCTCTACAAAAGTGAGGTTCATGTTGTGCGCAGTGTACACTCGGTCGAGCGGGAAAAGGTCACTTGTCGTACTGCACGCGTCCAACGAAGACCTGTATCACAAGTCTTGTTTACCCACATTTACATCATATGAGGGGTCAGGGAAGTAGTATAGGGTTTTGCGCTTGAGTGCTGCCTTCTTTTTCAATCCGAAGCCGGAATGGCCCTTTCATTTGTCTTTCATCATTGCAAGCAGTTACAGTCACCTTACACAATCTCCTTGAGAACACAAATACTAACACGTTCATCCTCGCCTTGTTCCAAACTTCAAACAAGTCAGTGCCCCCAAATCGGCATATCAATATGCAATATTTGGTAAGTGTTTGTCAAAAGGGCGACGCCATGCACTCGCGAAAGTCAGCACGAAGACACACATTAGCAGTGCCCCATATGTTAACTAATCACTCTTCTTAGGTGGAAAACTTAGCCCTCAACCAATCGAAACAAAAAAAACATAATGAGACAAGACCACGCCACTATCTAGTCTCTAACATCCAAGGCACTAATACCCTCTGCAGCGTTCTTTTTCTCGTCTCAGAATGTTAAGACTTTGCAATGCATCGTGCAACGCAATCCAAATAAGTAACATTCTCTTGTGGAAGCTAACACGTCATGAATTATCCAATATCAGCTCCAATCCGCGTTTACCTAGCACAGGCTACTCATATGCTCATTGGAAAAACGAATGAACATCACAAAGAAGGGACCGTATGACTGTCTGCTCAAGTTCTTTCTCGCTTGAAAAAGGGCCGATGTAGCTTTCACGCGCTACCATTTTGCGGCAGGCACAAGCTACGATTCGTCGAAAACGATGCTGAAGCATATCGATATTCGCGTGTTTTTCACACTGTTATCCAGAAGTTTGTAATATTGAAGAATCTAGATTCTACATGAACGACTACCCAAAACACGATGACCCTCGTTTTATTCGTCTTGGCTATGCTTCCGTAATGAAAATGGTATCCGTCGTTTTTGGAGTTATTACAAAGAAACAAACACAGCAAAGTGTATGTATTACTCAGACTTCCAAATCATATCTCACAAATACCGATCTAACTACAGTCATTTATACCTTCTCCTATAATAAAACTATTGTCAAGAGATTCCGCAAGCTGATCGGTACTTGCAAGCACAAGCACAACCAATCACTACCTCAGCCATAACAAAACGTATCAAATACAACCACTCACAAGCACCGACTAGAAAGCGCAAAGGCTTATATAACCGCATTTGAATTCCATCCCATTTTATACTGTGCTCGTCGCCAAACGAAACACCAAAGAGGTATCACTTATCGTCTCGTACATTTGCAAACCCCAAATATTGCCCCCCTCTTTCCCTCCGTTTCCCTGAACCCCCCATACACAAACCGTGAAAAGAAAAAACACGCACATACACGACCCCTGTTTTTGTTGAAACTGGCGTCCAAGGCATTGAATAGGGGGAAGGAAGAAAACACAACGCTATAATAGTGAACAAAGAAAATGAAAAAAGAGGTACTGCTCCATTGGAGTTGCTCCAAGCGTGAGGAAAATGCGGAGACGGAGGGAGAAATAGTCCACCTGCATGAAAGAAGCAAAACAAAAAGACCCTCCCGTACCCTCAGAAGATAAAGACGGCATGCTACCACCACATACACACCCATCATTTCGTGCATCGATATTCTAGCCCCTTTGCCAGCCCGCTGTTCGATGCTAAAGAAAAGAAGAGAAAGCAGACATGTCTAGTGAAGAGTGACGCCGCCCAATGAGACTTTGGTACAAGAACTGAAGACATTACTAACACAGAATATTCAGAACAATTGGTAGGATGCAGCTCATATTCTCTACCGCCCAAACAGACCACTGCCAACGCTGATTGTACCAAGGCCATTACGCTGTGGCATAGGGGCTCGCGCTGCGTCTGGTCGAGCTGAGCCTGGTGGACCGGGCGTAGGATTTGGCGCTGAACTCATCGGTCGCATACCGCCACCAACCCAGCGTTGACCGCCGTGCTCGTGAGGTAGATCCATATGCTGTGCTGCAGGGCTTGACATCATGCCATATGTCTCCCTACTTAAGACGCCCATATTACCGCGGGGATCAGCGCCATGGGCGTCTCCATATGCTGAGTGATCAGTGGGCGCGCGCTTCATGTGTAGAACCGGTGATTCAGCATCGGCTAGGAGACCATCCGTGTGATGGGCGTTTGAGGAAGGAGGATTAGAGTTCGCCTCAATTGTTGAAGCAGAACCGTTTGGAGCGGTCAGGTCAACCATACGACGCTGGCCAGCCGGAGTTTGATAACTCGGTACGCGTGATGGCCCAAGAGGATATCGGCTCTCTTGATGTGAGGGATGTCGTGGGTTCGCCCAAGGCGTGCTCTCCAAAAATTGCTCTTCTGCGGCTACTTCGTCTGCTGTTGTGGTTCTGTTATAGGTACGGAACGACGGAGGTGGAGCTGGGGCACGAGTAATAATCTGCAGCGCCGAATCAATTACTATTCCTCCAACAATTGTATTCAGTCACTTACCTTCATTGCTCGAAGATCTTCGTCAATCTCCGACGGTCTCGCAGCACTAATGTCCGGTGCCGCTGGGAAGCCAACATACTTGGCAACACCTGAAAGCACAGAGACTTCCAGATTGTATGCCGTCTGGTGTCTGATTTGGTCGGACCGCTTCTCTGGCAATCGGACCATATACTCAGTCTCATCACAGCCGAGTTGTCGTCTTCCACGCTGCAACTCGAATACTCGCTGGTTGCACTCCTCAAGTATTTCTTCGCGTATATGTCGTACAGTTTGAAAATACTGGCTGTGCATCTGGTGTCGTTCCGCTGTTGTTATTATTTCGAGATTCTTCTGCTTGTATTCCAATAGTCTTGTCTCGTATGCAATCTTATCGGCACGCCGATCATCGATACATTTGATCATTGCGACGTACTCGGGGTGCACACAGTTGGGTTGTTTGAGCATTTCGAGCTCCCGCTCAAGTTGTGCTATTTGCTCGTCACATAGCCTGATTGCAGTCAGTACCGAGGTTATCCGACCGAAAGCCCAGCAAATACTCACTTCTCTCTGAAGAGCTTGAACTTCTTCTCAATCTTTGCAAGTTCATCAATGGCAATCTTCTTCTTAGCGACCTCCTCGTCTAAAACTGCGCTATCTTCTTCCTCGGCGTCGCACTCAGGATCCACTTCCTGGGGCTCAGCAGCTGCAAAAGTCTCAGTGTAGGCATAACTAGGGTCCTCTGTCTTTCGTTTGCCTCTTCTGCCACCTTTCCGCGGTTTTGTGTGCTTCGCAACGGTTGCCATCTGATTGACGGTTTGGGCGGCAATATTAGCCTGGCGTTCCTCGAGCTCCAGTTCCTCGCGCGCAAGTGCAGATAGATTCTCTTCAGCATTATCGAGCTCCTCGTCCGCTTCCATACGGCCTTGTCTGTCAGCCGCAGCATCAGCTAAGCCGTCGAGCGCTGAGCTCCTCGCAGGCTCGCTTCTTTTCCTGGACGGTTCTTCATCGTCTTGCTCGTCGACGGGACTCCTCTCAGCGCTTGCTCTTTTTCGTTTCTTGCCTGCATGCTCCAGACTAGCAGCCTCTGTGGTCGCGATAAGCGACAGGGAATGCAGAGGATTATCCGCTGTAACTGCTGCATCAATGGGTGCCTCATCTGCAAGGGCAGAGGGTGTGGGAGGGGCGGATTCGTCATCTTGTATAGTTTTGGAGTGCACCAGCTTGCTAGGAGTTCTTGTATAAGCTGACTCGGATAAGGACGTCTCGGGGACTGTTCGCGCTAGCTTTCGTGGGGTGGTATCTAGGCGCTCCGTCTCAGCCTCCGAGTCGTCTTCGTCTATGTCTGCTGCTGGCGTCTGTCTCGGAGTGAGTTCGGATTGGTCGTCTGAAGCGTCCCCAAGCTCACTCAAGCTACTGGAGCCGTTGTCCGCGGTGTCGTCGAAGCCATTTGAAGCTTGCTCGGCGGGCATTGCCTCTGCAATGGCTGTACTCGAAGCCTTCATTGTCGACAGCATCGTAGCAGCAATTGTAGTGCGTTCTTCAGCGGTCGCTATCGCTATCTGCGCGGCTGCTGGCTCGTGTGAGGGGGAGGTAGTAGAGGTGGGGTTGGGTAGTTCTATAGGGACCGGTGACACGGCGTCTGTGGGAACGTGTTAGATCGTGTGCATGTTTGGGCGGTGGTGTAGAGAGGCGTGGTGCGTCAGGGAAGTTCGCGACTATGTTATCGCCTGGGTGGACGCAAAGATCGGCCGCCTCTCTGGAGAGCGATCCAAGGACACAACAAACTGCGCAGGATCCGCGAGATAGGCCAGGTGGGTTATCGGGTTCAAGGTGAAAGATTATATGACGTACTATCGGGCTGCGCGACTGCTTCGCTAAGGTTGGGAGCTGTTCTCGATGCGCTCCGTCTTGTGTGCTGGGGCGCGCTCATAGTGCGCCCGCGCCAGAAGCCTCGTCAACTCGTGCCCAGTATGGTGTGAAGGTGCTGGGAAGGATGCAGCTGGTGCCCGCGATGCAGAAGCGGCGCTATGGCGATCAAAGTGCGCCGAGCGTGGTGAGCAGTCAAAAACACTGCTACCAGTGTGGAGGACGTGGGCGCCGAGGGTGAGGGTGCGTGCGAGATGTTTTTGGCGACAAGGACGGGGACAAGGGCGTGGTGGTGTTTATGGATATATGTATGCAAACGCGAGACAGTGACTTGCATCAGTGTGTTGGCTGTGAATGCACGACGGCCACTCTGTCGAGAGGGTGTAAACTGCGCTGTGAGGCGGGTCGACGGCCGGGAGAGGCCCTGAGTGCCTTGCGAATGACCGCACTCTCTTGGGGCGGGCGGTGAGGTTCTGCCACCTGCACGCCCGTCTGAGCCTAGCGTGCATTCGAGGTGAAGCGTCTCCACCAAAACTTTTTGACGAGCTTGCTGCACAGCAACATCGCAATCGCCGAAATGGGCAAGTCAAAGGAGAAGCGCGCTGCAAAGCCGCAGTCGCACACGAAAGGCGAGCAGTCAGGCAATTCGTTCATCAAAGTCGACAAGGCGGCGTTTGATCCTACGCTGGCCTCGCTGTTTGCAAGCAGTGTGCGTTACCGCTACAAGTTGTATATCCATGCGCGTGATTGCTGATTGAATCCTCAGGCAGGACCAGTTCAACCACCCCCAAAGTCTCGGTATCAGGCGCGCGTACAAAAGCAAACAGCCGAAGAGTCGAGCGCAGAGGAAGACGAAGGCGACGCCAACGACGCCGAACTTAGTTCGGCATCGGAAAGCTTGCCTTCTGATGATGATGATGACGACGATAACGACGACGACGAAGATGAGGACATGTCGGATGCTAGCGACAACAATGAGTTAGAGGAGGAAGCTGTTCTGGCTAAAGTGCGCGAGTCAGCGCTGAATGCGACGCAAGATAAGCAGAAGAAGCGGAAACGGGGAAACAAGGAGGAGATTGAAGACACTTACATGCGGAAGCTGGCACAGGAAGAAGAGAAGGAAGAGGAGCAAAGACAGAAAAAGCGCAAGACCAAGGAAGTTGCTGATGAGGATGAGGATGAGGACGAGGACAAGTCGTCTGACGATGCTGAAGATGACGAGACAGACAGTAACAACCAAGGTGCTGATGAGGCTGAAAAGGCCTTCACAATTCCCAAGCACGAGTCGCTCATGGAGGCAACCGACAGCAGCGCAGCAGAGGTAGAAAAGGCAGCTCGCACCGTCTTCCTGGCCAATGTGTCCACCGAGTGTATCAGCTCGAAATCGGCAGAAAAGACGTTGAAGAAGCACCTCGAGTCGTTCATTCCCGATCTCGCCGACAACAACCCTCCACATAAAGTCGAGTCAATACGTTTCCGCTCCACGGCGTTTGGTAGTTCTTTGCCCAAACGCGCTGCTTTCGCAAAGAAGGACATCATGGACGCAACGACAAAGAGCACAAATGCTTATGCAGTCTACACGACAAAGGTGGCCGCAAGAGAAGCTGTCAAGCGACTTAATGGCTCCGTCCTACTGAACCGCCATCTGCATATCGACTCGGTCGCCCATCCCGCCAAGATCGATCATCGCCGTTGCGTCTTCGTCGGCAACCTCCCTTTTGTAGATGATGAATCACAGATGCCCGTCGCCGAAGGCGAGAAGCCCAAGAAGAAGAAGCCCTCGTCGGACGTCGAGGAAGGTCTCTGGGTTCATTTTGCCAAGTGCGGCACGATTGAAAGCGTGCGCGTAGTTCGCGATGCAAAGACTAGAGTTGGCAAGGGCTTCGCCTATGTGCAGTTTGCCGACGAGAATGGCGTCGAGGCAGCACTGCAGCTCAACGAGAAGAACTTCCCACCCATGCTTCCCCGCAAACTGCGCATCACGCGCTGCAAGGCTGAGAAGAAGAAGGACAAGCCGCGGGGACCTCCGCCCTCGTCGCAAAAGTCACCCAGGGCCAACAACAAAGCAGGCTACGCACCAAAGTTGAGCGAGGAACAAAAGTCGCTGCAGGGTCGTGCGCGGTCCATGCTGGGCAAAGTGGCAAAGGCGCAGACGAAAGAGGGGTTTGTGTTTGAAGGCCACCGGGCGAGCGAGAAGCAGGGCAAGAGCGGGCTCAAGTTCAAGGGCAGTGGCGGAGGTAAGAAAAAAGGGCCGAATGGACGTAAGAGTAGAAGCGCAGGATGGAAGAAATCTGGGGGGAAGAAGTAAGACGGGCTTCTTCTCAAAGCGTCTGCTTCCTCCCTCTCTTTCTCGCTTTTTTTTTTCTCTCTCTTTGTTCTTGGTGACTTTTGTCTCTGGCGCAACGCAATTGCTGCATAGCTTGCAGCTTGCAGCCTGTAGCCTTCTTGTCATGTAACAATGTGCTTTCTAAACATGCATAGACGTTTTTTTGCATGGGACATATGTACGTAGCATAGCCGTTGAAGTAGCAATACAAGTCAGTAAAACGATAATCGGTAACTTTTTTTTCTCTGAAGCACACTTCCCTGCTCCAACCACAAGTGTAAACGGTGGAAATATCCTTTTTTCTCTTTCTTTTTTTCTTTTTCTTGTTCTTTTTTCTCTTCTTTCTTTTTCACACTTGTTTGTATTGCGTTTACCCCCGGCCCCCGTGGACAGCGATATGCTGGCCGTGCATTTGTTGTACAGAGCAAAAAGACAGGGAGAGATTTGAACCGGTGAGTTGACACCCAAAGTGAAACGGAGCCCTGTCGTCGTGTGTCGAACCACGCCGGCAGACCCGTGTGGAGGGCATAGAGCGTAACAGAGTGTGTAACTGCATACATATACCCATGCTGGTCATATATCGTACGTGGTTGCTAATAACTTTTTTATACACCGCCAAGTGTGCCTCTCCGGTGGTAAGGATTACAAGTGTCTAGTGCACAACAAGGCGACCAGAAGTAAGGTTTAGGTTTGCATGCTTGCTAGTAGATAGAGGATCACGTGTAATACCTGCGTATATGGGATGGTGGTGCATGACGCGTGTCAGTTGGCATTCAAGGCTGTCTGTTTCTGAGGGTGTAGGACACAGTTGGGCTGCGAGGTCGAACGTGTGGAGATGGACGACGAAGCAAAAAGTCTAACTGCACATCAACCATTACTACGAACAGCCGCAAGAAAGCGGCAGGGCCAAGGATGAAGCAAGTGTCTGAGTGTGTGCAACAGCCCAGATTCACCCGTGGCTCCTGTCATATCATACAGCTAATCATGGTAAACGGTTTCATCGGGGAAGTCTGGCTGGCGACAAGGGCCGGTCCGAGGAGGCATGTGTCTCGATCACAACGGGGCATTCGGGTAAGCTGGACTAGCCGAAGTTTAGCTCTGACATGGTCAACAGAGGGTAAGTTCGCCCGGCTGTTTTCCAAGTCATATATCCGATACATGGATGAAGATGATGAGAGTGACGTAACGCGGCGAAGACCGAGTGCAGTATGTAGTAGCACAGAACTAGGCTCTGCCGAGTTTTCCTACCATTGTGTATTGACACGGGCGGTTCTTGCGTGCCCGCACGACAGCTCATAGTAACCTTGGACGGACATGTGGGTAGGTGTGGGTGGAGAGGGGTCATGCAAGTCAGCGGAAGATGTAACCCAGGCAGATGAGTGCGATGACCAAAACTATTGGATATGCTGCACGGTGTATGTAAGGCTGATAGATAGCTAGCCGGACAGCGCCGGCGCCGTTCTGGTACATGGGTTTGCACGTAGCACAGATATCGCGATGTCCGGAAGTTGAGGCACATGGTCTACCCTTTTAGGAGTCGCGGAGATGATGTGCAGGATTCAGATGGGAGGGATTTCCCACCATGCACCCATGTGGATGCTAAGCGTGATTTGGATAATGGGATAATGGTGAGGCTTGTGCCTTGCCAAGGCGTATCGCACATTGCTCCCCTTGCAGTTTGTGTGTAGTGGTTGCGTGCTAGATGAGCTTGATGTTTAGCCGGCGGAGGAAGCACGTGTTTTGGTGAAAGCGCCGAATCAGCAGAAGAAAAGCGTGACCTCACAACGCGGGCGGACCGTGGCGGCGGTGCCGAGATGAAGGGTTTGAATGACGCAGCAAAAGCATGATACAGAAGATGTCAGTGGCGGAGGGGAGTGCGGTCGGGCTGAGGGCGAGTGGTGAGAGGCCAGGGACGATGTGATGGACGTGGACTCTGATACGTGAGAAGAGCACGTTGATGCTTGAGGCGTTGAGTGGCGTGAGGGGGCATGGGCGGCACGACGCGAGGCATTGGCGCGCAAGCGTAAGCGTAAGCGTATTGGGCAAAGTGCGCCAAAGCACGCTTGCACTCGCGTCCCATTGTGCCTGGGTGCACGTGCACCACCGGCTCTGGCATTGCAGGCAAGCGATGCACCTGTCGGAGTATGCAAACAGCAGCACAATTAACCACAGCAGAGCAGCATGCGTGGCTATGCGACACTGCTCGACGCTGCTGGTCACGGCTGCACAGCACTAGCCAGGTCGCAGCAAAGGCAGCGCTGAGACATGGACGAGACACGGGCTGGGCCAATGGCCGTCGAGTCTGGGCTGAAGGCGTAAAAGACATCAGAGGCGCGAAGCAGCGCGGCGGTAGACTGGGCCAGAGGTCGGGCTCCGTGGGAAGAGGGTACCTGCGCAAACCATGCCTGGATGCGCTGCTGTTGGTCGAAACATGGGCGTCTGAGGTAGACAGACTGTGGTTGCTGTGCAGTGCAGCACGAGGGGGTTGGTAGAGCGTTTGGTACAGTGCTTGGGTAAGCGTCGCCTCTGCAGTCTGGCTGTGCTAGCCAGGGTGCATCGCGCTTACCCGTATTGGAACCTCGTCCCAGCCGTCCGGGGGCGGAGCAATTTCAGGCCCGCGGACCAATCACCAGCAGGTGGCAGCTGAGGGGACGGCACCCGTTGGCTACCCGCCGGGGTTTTTGTTGCTTGTGGGACTGTGATTTGGCTGGACGCTGGAAATGCCCGTCAGGCATCCAATGCGGGCAGAGATGAAGCAAAAATGGGCGA
This sequence comes from Curvularia sp. IFB-Z10, assembly GCA_002161795.1. Taxonomy (NCBI): domain Eukaryota; kingdom Fungi; phylum Ascomycota; class Dothideomycetes; order Pleosporales; family Pleosporaceae; genus Curvularia; species Curvularia sp. IFB-Z10. The sequence continues at coordinate 1,209,708 of JPSZ01000002.1, read as the reverse complement.
GCAGCAGAGAAGGGTGCCGTGGACGGGGCGTCGGTATGTGCGGACAGCTGGCCATGGCCGTGGTAATTGCGCGCTGATGCTGATGGGGGGGCGGAAGGGAAGACAAGGCAAGGGAAGGCAAGGGAAGGCGCAGGCGACGCACCACTCCGAGCTCACCGCTGCTGCCCGCCTATTGCTTCTGTGAACGTCATCACCTCGACCCTTTCCCCTCCCTCAGTCACCTTTACTTTGCTCTCAGTCTCTGGTTTTGTCTCTGTTTGCGCCCTGGGCCCTAGGCCCTAGCACCAGTACATCCACTACGGCATGCTCTAATTGCAACACGCAGCAAGCGCGGCAACGCATCGCAACAAGGCGACATGGCCATGCTTCACCACGACGACGACGACGAGTCCCAGGCGCAGACGCGCTGTGCTTGCTCGCGGGCCAGTGTGTGCTCGGACGGGCAGGACGTCGCCTAAGTGGCCCGGGTAGTGCTAGGTGACGCGCAAAATGCAGCTTGTGGCTGACTGTCATTGGGTGATCCCGGCTATTGCTCTAGCGCGCCAAGCTGGCCTCTCGCGAATAGAAAGCCCCGCCGGTCGCTCCTTCCTCAAATCAAACCTTTGCTTCCCTCATTCTCCAATCACCCAGCCCTGCTTGCACCACCACGGCCATCTGGGCCATCTGAGCTAGCTGTCGCATCGGCCACCCACACCCACCCTCCCCATATCGCCCATTTGCCCATCCTCAGTCCTTGCACTACAGCGCCGTGTCTACTTGACTGCTGCGCCCGCGAGCCTCTTCCCTAGCCGCCCACACTCGCCCGCCTGCAGTTCGCCCGCTCGAGCGTTGCCGCCCGGTGCTGGTGTTCCCCTCGTACGCCTCGGTCAGACAGCAGCGTACAAGACGAGACAAGACCGCTCTGCTGCAGCCCACCAACACAGCCCCTCCAGCAAATCAACGCGACTCGCCAACCCTCCAACCACAGACCACTCGCAACCCGTCCTCCTCATCACGGGATCGTATTTTGCTGCGAGTCCAAAGCATCGGTAAGTCAGTCCTATCATCGCGCCCTGATCTGCTGCAACGCGCTCCATTGTTTTTGCCTGGTGAGCGCGTGCGTGCGTGCCCGCCGCCGACGCCGCTGCTGCTGCTGCTGCCAACCTCGTATGCCGTACCAAGGCACGAGAGTGTCAACGTCTCGACGGCCACGCTTCTCTCCATGCATCGCATTTCCGCGCACACAATGGCAAGGCGGTTCGCATTCGTGGCTTCGGCGCTGCATCGTCGCAGCATCGTCGCAGGCTCGTCTGCCCTTCGTTCTTCTTGACATTATGACGCGTTGCACTTCGTCTTCACATGGTCTGCCCGGCCCGCTCCTGCCTGGGCGCTGCACACTGTCGCGCCTTCCATCCATCTCCACCTCACATGTCCACGGGCTTACATTGCATTAGGCAAAGGCACCACGCAGCGCATCCATACACACTCTTGTATCCCGCTCTCTGCCTACTACTTGGTCCCCGCCTCGTCTGCTGCTATTGCCGTCGCTGCTACCAACAGTGTCAGCTGCACACGGCAATATATAGTTGCGCAAGTCGCTGGTCGCCCTAGCTCTCAGAGCCGCAAAGCGTGCCAGCCCACTGCGTCCCCGCTACGGCGCTGCAACGGACCATACGCGCAATCGAGACGTGCATGTGCTGTGCTGCCGCTGACTAAAGTCGGTAAGTGCCTCACCGTCATGCATGCATGCACCTGCATTGCCAACGCATCACCTCCAATCGCCCGCCCCGTCGGCACATGCCACCCTCGACATCCTCCAATTGCCCAAGCATTCGCGTCTTGAACTAGCTGACGGTTACTCGTAACAGTGTAGACAGTTCTTTGCTTCATTCCTGACTGGTGAATACCGGCAACGGCTCTTTCCCCACTACGGCGCGGCCCTCTAGAGCGCGTCGTCAACCTCACCGAGAGAAGCCCCTCCTCTATTCACTACGAGCGCACAGCCCCACGAAGCTCAATTGCTCCTCCTGCGCCTCAAGCCTCAAGAGTCTACAACCGTGCGCTCTAGCGAAGTCGCCTCAGCTAAGCGTGGCCATTGACAACGCATCAAGCATCCGCCCTGCTGCGACGTGACCCAGCCTGCCTGTTTTGCGCGTCTAGATACTGTGATCCTCCCGATATCTTGCCTTTGACCAGCAAACAAGCTCACGTCCTGCGCTTCTTTTAACCGTCTATCCAGCGACTCGAAGCTGAGCTGCATTGATCCGCAAACAGACCCCAGCCAGCATCTTATCCACTTCTCTCCAAGGTCTTGGGACTGTACGGCTAAGCCCTGTACTAATCCCATCTCAGCTCCAGGCTACCACTCACCAGTCGCGTTGCCCCTCGAACTGCACGCGAAAACCTCCGCGTTCAACCTTTCAATTGTCGCCTTCGGTACTGTAAAGTCTTGCACCGCCGCCATCGGTTTGACGTCGAGTAATACGGGCCTGTGCTCAAGCGTGGCACATCTGGGGTAATACGCAAAACCACCAACCCGCCTTGTACGCTCAAGCTTCACACCATGACTGAATACGCGCAATTCCAACAATCCCACCATGGGCACGCTCCCGCACACATCCAGAGTTACGGCAGCGGTCAGAGTCCTGCGGGCGGAAACCCATCTATAACCTCGCCCACGCAGCAGCAAATGCAGCAATTCCAGCAGACATCACCTATCCTGCCGTCGCAAGGCTACGGCCATGGCGGCGCACCGCATCCACAACATCCTCAGCATCACCAACAAATGAACTTTTCCCAGCAGCAGTACATGGCGGGCATGCAAAACCCATACCTTGCCTCGCAGCAGCAACAGCAGCAGCAACAGGCAGCAGCAATGGCGACTGCAGCAGCGGCGGGTCCAGCCGGGTACTATGATCAGAGTGCCATTCCAGGTCAACTGGCACAAGACCCACGCGCATCTCCGCGCATGTCTGTCTCTCAGATGAAGAACGATGGGCGTGTTGCTCCACGGTCCCCGACAAACGCGATGAACAGCGCGCTTCCTTCGCAAGTTCAGATGACGCCAACTCAAATGACACAGAGGCGGATGAGCACTCAGATCAGCAGCCCTGCGATGCAGCACCCACAGCCTGTCATGAGCCACGGAGGTCCGAGGCCTTCGGTGCCTCCGCAGATGGCCCAGCAACCTCAGCACCAACAATCGCCAGAGCTTGTATCTGGCGGTCCGCAAGCCGAGGAAGCTCCTCTGTACGTGAATGCTAAGCAGTTTCACCGCATTTTGAAGAGACGCCTGGCAAGGCAAAAACTCGAGGATGCACTCAGATTGACGTCCAAGGGACGTAAGCCGTACTTGCACGAGTCTAGGCACAACCATGCCATGCGTCGTCCGCGTGGCCCTGGCGGTCGCTTCCTGACTGCAGAAGAGGTGGCTGCCATGGACAACGCTCAGAAAGGCGAAGGAGAAGACGGCAACAAGGAAAATGCATCTCTGCCTCCCAAATCTAGTAGCGCTGCACCGAAGCGTAAGGCTTCATCTACTCAACTCAAGGGAACACCAGATGTCAAGAAGAACAAGGCTGACGCTGTACAGCGCCAGAGTACCAGTGAAGAGGATGAAGAGGAGGACGAGGATGATGGCGAAGATGATGGTTGAGCAGTTTTATGCACCCATCTCCTTTTCTTCCTTTGACGGTTTCGACTTCTACTCCTTTTTTGTTTCTCTAATTCCCACCTTTGATATTTTCGAGACGTCCCCCTCCCCCTTTCGATTCACGATTTACGAAGCGAGTGCTTTTGGGATATTTGTTTGTCTTGTACTCATGTTATCCTTGTTGTCAGATCATTGACACCTTCACACACACACACACACACACATACACACAGATTGTCGTTGCAACAGAATGGGTGGAATGAGGGCTACAGGTACGGCGTGGTCGTAGCACTCAGCTTCTGATAAGCTCATTCGTATCTCGGGGGCTTTGTTATTGCTTTCTTCTCTCGTCTACGGACCTTGTGTACATTTCTCTTTATCTTTTCTCTTATGACTCGATACCCACATTCGCTACATGCTTGGCGAGGATACCCAAACTATCGGCCCGGAGAGCCAGTGGTTATACTAGAAAGGGTCTCCTTCATCGGAAGAAAATCATTACCTTTTTTTGCTTGATTGCTGTTCTTCATGACCATGTCTATGGCTTGTGTGATGTGATTGATGTGTTGCATCTTGCATTAGATCTCTGTGGGTTGGGCATGTCACCAAAGTCATGCTAGCGAGGTCGGTCTCCGAGCTGCGGACGAACTTATTAATAATCAAAGCCTGCTTCTTTTTCCTTTCTGTGACGATGCAGCTTATGAAAAGTTTTCACAACACGATTCTTACAAACACCGCTTGGTGATGACAAGCCGTGAACTGCTCGAGTCGTGGGCGGGTTGGTCATTGCTAAGTAATGATGCGCGGAATTGGGGTGCGGGACCGAGGTTCGGTGGCCACCAAGCGGAGAGGTGCATTTGCTAGGTGCGGAGCCTTTGCATGCCGGGTATGCACATCACGGTCAAGGATGCTACGATAAGCACCCTTCTCGTGCCTTCGGTGTATGCAGTACAATATGTGTCTTCGGTCGCACCTCGTTCCTGTCCCTCCTCACTCACGATAGCGACAAGATGACCAAAGACGCGCCCAGCCGTTCCTCCACGGATGAGTCAATTCGGGAAGTTCAAGGTGAAGAGCAGGAAACCGTCATTGGCGCTGAAACGAGCGCGATGGAAGAAGAATGGTGCAACAGCATTCGCTTGAAAGTCGACCTTCGCCTGTGCAGCATCGCGGGCCTTTTGTGCTCACTTAACCTGCTCGATAGCGGCGTCATCTCCAGCGCGTCCGTCACCTCTATGCTGAGCGATCTGGAGCTCGATGTCGGCAACAGATACTCCGTCTCCATCTTCATCTTCACCATTGCGAGCATCGCTTTTCAGCTGCCTTCGACAATTGCTGTGAGGACATTCGGCCCAAGAATCTGGTTTGCTTTCATCACCTTCAGCTTTGGCATCATCACGCTCTGCACTGCCTTTGTGCAGACGTGGCGGCAAATGATTGCACTTCGCATCTTGCTTGGTATGGCCATGTCAGGCATCTATCCGGGCCTGACCTATCTCATCTCCACATGGTACACGCGGAAAGAGCAACAGCTTCGCTTTGCACTGATGCAGAGTGGAGAAGTCATTGTACTGGCAACCGGCGGTATCGTCAACTTTGGCCTCAACCAGCTCGACGGCAAGCATCTCAAAGGCTGGCAATATATGTTCGTAGTGCAGGGGAGCATTACTGCTTTGATTGGCATCCTGACATACTGGTGGATGGTCGATTTCCCAGAACACGCGCATAAATCTTTCTGGTTCCTCACACCCCACGAGAGCGCCGTGGCATCATCTCGAATTGAAAAAGATCGCGGCGATGTTGAGCCCGACCCGTTTCAATGGAGCAAGGTTTTTGTGCATGCCACAGATGCGAAGGTATACGGCTTTTGCACGCTGTATTTTCTGCAAAACCTCGTGTCGACATCTCTATCCTACTTTCTCCCAATCATCCTTCAGGGTGGCATGGATTTCAGCTCTGACAAGTCCATCTTGCTCTCTGCACCGCCGTACTACTATGCTGTCATCCCAGCTATACTGTCTTCCCTGGTTGGTGACAAGTTCGAACTGAGAGGGCCCATCATCGTATTCAACTGCCTATCCCTCATAATAGGGTTCTGCATGCTAGGCTTTTCGAGTCAGGTCACAGTAAGATACATTGGAACATATCTTGCGACAGGGGCATATGTGGCCAACTGGGCAGCAATGGCAACATACCAAGCCAACAATATTGTGGGGCAATGGAAGAGGGTCTTCACGGCTGCAATGGTCACGGCGTTCAACGGGGCAGGAGGTATTGCTGGAAGCTTCATTGTCAGACAGCCTGAGAGTCCAAGATATATGACTGCTATTTGGGTTAGCATTGGAAGTCATATTCTCATCATTGGTTTGATTGGTGTGTTCTCGATCTACTTCTACCGGGCGAACCGAAGCCAGAGCAAGGGAAAGCGCATACTGGAAGGAACAGAAGGGTTTCGATTCACATACTAGTAGAAAAGAGAAAAAAATCTTTTCAATGCACGCAAGACGAAGGACTATTGGACGTCATCGAACCGAATTAATGTATGTAGACTAGCCTAGCAATGGCGTCTCAGGAGTCCAAGTGTTAGAGTACATTTCCATGTCTTTCAAACTCTATGCATTGACCAGCGGTTGTACGCCAACCCCCGAGTAAGTGTACAAACTGCTATCAGCCGTGTTTCAGGGCGTAGAGCAAAAAGAAGAACGTCCTGGGCGAGGAGTGCCATGGCCGACAAGACTGCTGGACCCGTTGCGCGAACAAGGGGAAGAAAGCGGGTTGACGTCGATGTGGGGATCTGGGCTGGGCAAGGCGGATTCCATGCTGGCTCGTGCTGCGCGGCTCACAAGCATCCAACGACCCAACTTCCAACCATCTGTCTCATTTCTCCTCGGCTGCTTCAGTACGCGCATCCCCCGCATTGCCGGTTGGCCGTCCCCAACACTGTCTTCACATCTTCTCCAACTTCGTCCCCAAAAGTTTCTCTGGCACCTGCGCTGCTGGCCGCCGACTAGGCAGCGTCGACCAGCTTGCCCCTGTTCCAGCTGCCCTCCCCCTTCGGACCGCAATCACAACCACCGCCCGTAGCCCTCCGCCGGCTCAGCTACATGCGCATAGTCACCGACAGCCAGTGCCTCTGACCCACCTTTCTGACAAGCTGTTCAAATTTTCCCAGGCCGCGCTGCGCCTCTTACCGTCACAATGGTCTTCTTGGGCATATACCGTGCCCTTTACGATTATGAGCCTCAGAGCAGCAATGAGATTGCTTTGACCGAGGGCGACATCTTGATGGTACTAGAAAAGTCTACCGACGACGACTGGTGGAAAGCCAAGAAGAAGGGACGTGAAGAGGACGAGGAAGAGCCCGAGGGCTTGATCCCAAACAACTACATTGAAGAGGTGAGTTGCGTACTTGATACCCAATGGGCATCTCGGCTTGGCATGGCTCGAGGCGCATGTCCAGTACAGCACTACTGCCTGTTTCACAAGCGTACGCCATGGCTACAGAACTGACCACATATACAGGCCGCCCCCATTGCGCAAGCGAAAGCCCTCTTTGACTATGACCGCCAGACCGACGAAGAGCTCTCATTCAAGGAAGATGCCATTCTCGATGTCTACGATACGACAGACCCAGATTGGACATTGGTGGGTGTGGAGAGTGATTATGGCTTTGCGCCGGCCAACTACATTGAGCTTGTAAAGGCCGGAGCTGGCCCAGCCGCGTCAGCTCCATCACCACCACCAGCGTCGAGTCGCCCACCAATGCCAGTACCCACAGACTCCTTTGACGATTCCCAGCCGCCAACTCCAGATAGCCCTCCGCAACCGAGCCCTGCGGCCGCCCTGGCTGGAATCATCCAGAAGAAGTCGCAGGAAGCAGCGCCGCGATCGACCATCTCGCCTCCGCCCAACGTCAGCGCGCCCCCACGACGACGTGTGCAATTCACACCCGAAGAATCCGACGAAGAAGCGCCAGCACCTCATCTTCCCCAGCGTCCAATGTCGGAAGCAGCCTCTCCTCCGCCTACCCAATATGCGCATGCACGATCTCCGTCACCTCCGGTTAGATCGCCCCCTCCTCGAAGTGTCACATTTGACAAGTACGACCCGCCGAGCAGGGAAGAGCAGCCGTCGACCCCAAGGTCAGCATCGGGATACCGTCTCTACAACATTTACGAATACATCACGCAGCCTGGAAAGAACAAGAAGATGCCCATGACGCTGGGTATCAATATCCCCAAGGGAATGGTCATGATTGCCCCAGAAAAGTCACGCGATGGACCGCAACAAGAATGGAGCGCCGAAAAGATGGAGTACTATTCGCAGGAGGGCAAACACATCTTCATGGAGCTTAAGCAACCAAGTAAGAGTATTGACTTCCACTGCGGAGCAAAGGATACTGCGTCAGAAATCATGATGGCTCTTGGTGAACTCGCGGGAGCTGCCAAGAGTGCAGGACTGCGGGAAGTGCTCGCTGCTGGTTCTGGACACTCCAACGTACAGAAGAAGGGGGTCATGCTATTCGACTTCATGGCGCAGGGTGATGACGAGGTTACTGTCGGTCTTGGCGACGAGATTTTAGTCCTTGATGATTCAGCTAGCGATGAGTGGTGGAAAGTCAGGCGACTGAAGAACGGCAAGGAGGGTGTCGTACCAGCTAACTATGTCGAGATTACAGAGACCGTCCCCATACCTGCTACGGCAGCCTCCGTGGCTCGTTCTGGAACCAATGCTGGTCGATCTATAGTCGAACAGAACAGGCGGGAAGAAGAGGAGCTCGCTCGCCGGGCCGCGAGACAGTCGAGGCCAGAAAGTGAAGCGAGGAACGATCAGGTAGGCCCTGGCCTGCCCTTGCCTTTGCGTAACTCCAGCCTTTTGCAGACAAATATTGACGAGCGTCGTGCGGCACAGAGATCTAGCAAGCGCGAAACCTCTTCGAAGGACTCGAGTTCAAAATCCTCGTCCAAGCCAAGTAAGTGTAACATGATATTAATGGCAGAGTTTTTGGTGATGCGCAAAGCGTCATGGTGCATTTGGATGTGGAATACTTCCTGAAAGGAAGCTGTGAAGGGATGGGTTACATGAGATGCTGACTGGATGTGCTAGACCCCGCGAAAATACGCACTTGGACCGACCGATCCGGCTCGTTCAAGGTTGAAGCAGAATTCATTCTTATCAAGGATGGCAAGATTCATCTGCACAAGGTTAATGGTGTTAAGATCGCAGTACCAGTTACGAAAATGTCTGTCGAAGATCTTGAATATGTTGAGCGCGTCACGGGCGAGTCTTTGGATGACGACAAGCCTTTGTCTGATCTAAAGAGAAAGACCATGCAGCAGCAGCGATCAAAAGACTCACGTTCTCCGTCCGGATTGGTAGTCGAGAAGAAGCCCGAGTACGACTGGTTCGACTTCTTCTTGAAGTGTGGTGTCAACCCGCAAATATGCGAACGTTATGCTCGATCATTTGTAAAGGACGAGATGACTGAGGAAAACATCCCAGACATCACACCAACGCTTCTACGTACTCTGGGTCTCAAAGAGGGCGATATCCTCCGCGTGTCCAAGTACATAGATGCTCAGTTCGGACGTGAAAAGCGAGCCGCCAACACTGCGGAGGACAATGGGGAGGGAGCGTCTGGCGGACTGTTCTCTGGGCCCGGAGGTGCACTTCGTAACAATACTCGCAAGGGACGCCCCGCGCCTCCCGTAGAGACAAACGATGTGGTAGACCCAAAGGCGTTCGAGAAGAAGTCTGAGGATGCCGGAAAGAAGCCCACAGAAAGTACAGCGGCGGCCTCCGCACCTGCATCGGATGCGAAGGCGAACGGATTCGAGGACAATGCCTGGGACGTCAAACCGTCAAAATCAGCATCTACTTCTGCCCCAGAAAAGTCCGCATCTCCGCCTCCAGCACAATCTGCACCTGCTGCAAAGCCACCTCAACTGACTGGAGCTATGGGAGAACTGTCCCTCTTGGACATGCCCGCCCTCAAACCCGAAGAGATTGCTCAGCCAGCACCTGCACCTGCGCCTGCTCCTGCTCCACAAGCAGCACAGCCGCCCGCGCCACAGCAACAGCCACAGCCGACAGGAGCTACTCCAACTCTGTTCGAGCAGGTTGCAGCTATCAAGGCCTTGACTCAACCTCACAATGTGGCCCCGCCACGAATGCGCCCACAAGCTCCTCAGCAGCAGAACGCTGGCGGCCTGCTTGCCCCACCACCGCAGCGTGCAGCCTCAGCTCCACAAAATCCGCAACAAAGTGCATTTGGTCCACCACCGCCTCTGCAGCCTCAGCTTACTGGGTACAATCCCAACATGATGGCTCCAAACCCCGGGCAGGGACAGGGTATGCAAGGCATGCAACCGCAAATGACTGGGTTCCCCCAACAAAATGGTGGTTATGGGTTCCAGCAGAACACCATGATGGCGCAACCGACGGGATACAATTCCATGTCGCCGGCACCACAGCAACAGCCCATGCAAACTGGGTTTGCGCCATTCCAGCAGCCTCAGCCTACAGGGTTCCAACAGCCGATGGCGACGGGCTATCAGCAAGCACCGCACTTCACCCAAGGGTTTGGCAACGGCAGTCCATTTGCGGATCCGCCACGAGCACCCTTCCAACCACTGCAGGCTCAGCCGACTGGATTCAACTCGTTCCAGCCAACGCCGCTTAACCCACAAGCGACTGGTGTCAATCGCTTCTTACCTCCCGCAATTGCGCCGCAGCCGACGGGCTTCGGGCAAAACCCACCACCGGTACCTCCGATGCCGCCTATGCCCCAGGCACAGCCTCTAGTGCCGCAAAAGACGGGACCGCCTCCAAGCATCAAGTTTGGTGTTCAGCCGGCGAAGAAGCTGACACCGCAGCCAACAGGGCGGGCGAATCTTGCCAATGCTAGTAAGTGTTTACAGGTTTTGATTGGTGCATCTTTTGCTAACCATTGACTAGCTCCTCAAAACCCCTTTGGTTTTTAAGTCTTATTGGTGTAGCATTGGGATGCCTATACTGAGGACATATTCTGTCCAATGCCTCGTTTACTTAGGTCGAGGGATACATAGACACACGGGCACACCCAACTACGCTATCATTGCATGTACTTGTACATAATTTTGCTATACTTGAGGTTGGTTGCCTCGTGAAAAGAGTAGAATGGATCCTCCTCTGGCGCAGAAGGGAATTCATGGCGACTTTGTTCTGAGCTTTAATTCTTTGTTTTAACTTTTTTTTTTCATATGATGCATGTTAATCTCACCCGTACCTGGTTGTAAATAACTGTTAGGGCTCTCTGTACGCATCTTGCCAATGGATTGGGGAGTTTGCTGGGCATACGGGTAGACGAACAATGGGGATTGGCATAGGAAGTGGGGAAAGGAAAATGTACAGCTAGGATGGATAATGCAAATCACAAACGTTGACAAGAACCGGGCAGGGAAATGGAATTGTGCAACATGCAGGGGTTTTAAAGCGGCCTTGTGCAGGCCAATATCCTCGAGACTGAAGCCGCTGTTGGGGCGCAGGCGAAACGGACATGAGACCGAAGACCAAGCCTTTGCCAAGTAAAGCTTAGCCTAGCGCCCCCTCTCACGGCCCAGACCATGGTTCCTAGCCGATGTGACATGCTCACAGCTTGGGTCCACAGCAAAACCATGCAAGGGGGTTCCGTGGCTCAGCTTGACTAGCTTCGCTGAAGAAGAAAAGAGAGAGAGACAAAGACTGCGAAGGCAAACAAGAGCCCTCTGGTTCCGCTGTGAGTTTGTGCGAAGACAAGGCGCAGCGGAGTTACATACGCCTCCTTCTCTCGGTCCAATCAACAAAAAAGCGCAAACTGGCAGATTGGGGGAGCATGGATGGTGCTTGTGGCGATGACGAGTCGTCGGCCTGCTTGCGCCAATCAACGCGCACTTGGTGTGTGGCCTATAAGCTAAGGGCCGAATGATGCGTCGTAGGGCACTGTGCTCTGTCCGCGTGAGATGCTGTTGCGGTAAGCATTACTAGCCTTCCCCCCTCCCGCGCTTCGGGAGACTGCGGGTCTTAGCTATAATCCTTCGCCTTTGCTCTCTCCTTCTTTCTTTCTTTCTTTCTTTCTTTCTTTCTCTTTGTACACCAAACCAAATACACCAAACCAACGTGCCGAAACTCTTCCTCATCCGCTTCCTTTGCGCGACCATTACAGCGATCCAAACGTCGCTTCCGTAAGCATATAACAAGCAGGTGCAGAGGCCTCGATTTCCCCTTAAATTCTCACGTGCAACCCAACAACCTGTTGCTTGCCGACGAATCTCGCATCTTCCGCTTCCCTTTGCGCGCCGGTTCGACACGCCCAATCTCCGTATCTACCAAGCAACTCTACACCATAAGGTTCTGAGAACTTGAGAAGACAGGACGTTTTTCTTTTCTTAGATAAAGGAGAACAAAGAAAAAGCAGCAATAATGTCGAACCAACAATTCTACGGAAACCCTCAGTATCCCCAGCAAAGGTAACAATTATACCTTTTTCACGAATCCCGCGCGGCCCTTTTTTTTTTTCCTTCGGGCAAACGTAGCTCGGAAATAAGTATTTCATGAGAAAACAATAACGCTGACGTTTTCTTCTCCCATAGCTATCCTCCTCAGGGAAACTATGGTCCTCCTCCGCAACAGCAAATGATGTACCAGGCCCCGCAGGGCCAATATCAACAGGCTCCGCCACCACAGCCACAGAAGAAGGATAGGGGTTGTTTGACTGCCTGGTAAGCTATTCCTCTACCTTTTTCTTATCCCTGTCACTCTCCCCGTATATATGATGCCAGATCCCGAGGTCAAGCGCTAACGTGTAAATTGATAGTCTGGCTACCTTGTGCTGCTGCTTCTTGTGCGAGGAGAGCTGCGAGTGCTGTCTTGATTGCTGTGAGTGTGCTGCGGATTGCTGCTAGACGGCGTTCTCTCCACGAAGCCAAGGGGGCGAAAGTGCTCTTGGAGAATGGTGCACATGGGAAAGGGATAAAGTCTCAAGGAGGGCTTTTTGAGAGAAATTTAAGACAATGTGCTGTCTTCGTTTGCTGTTTCTTTTTTTTTTGTTATTCGAGGATACACATTATATTGTGGAGGGAAAGATACCTTTTGGATTGTTCTTTAGACTATTTCCTATGTAACACACCATGCGGCCTATTCCAATTAATATTTTGTAGTCTACTCTATCCTCTTCTTCATGATTGGAAATTAACGTGTCCTAGGAACCTGCGTTTTTGTTTATCATTCCTTTCGATACTTCCAAATTGGGAATGATGAGTGGGGCGTCGCTCACCGTGGATATCACGTGGCCATAATCGTAGGTAGATTGCTGGGACTATCACTGCATGCTCCCCATCACTCATCCTCCCTTTGTAACTGTTAGATTATCCCTTCTAACATTTCACAAGCTCTATATATATACTCGATTCCTAGCGACGCTGTTGATGAATCCGCCGTTTCACTCTCACTGCTGGTGATAGCGGAGCCCCATGATAGGCTGAGATTTTGTTTACAACAGCCCATTCATCGGTCACACAAGCCATGTGCTTGATAGCACTCACCGTTGATCGTATTTCAGGACTAGTCCATCCAGAACTATTCGACTAGTAAGGATATAAGTAGCTCCCCCAGGCTTTCTCTGCTTCTACACCTCTCAACTGCAGTCTCCATGAAAATGAGCCCTTCAAGGCACCGCGTTCCCTCTCCATCAAGCTCACGCGACAAAATTATCGGCCGACGCCCTGGAAGAGTCGACAAGGTTAAGAAGCCCGCAAAGCCCAATTTGAGGCGCCGAGACGGGCTGCTGAGGACTGAAATCCCAGGCCGCTCCGAGTTGATGCAGATGTAATTTGCAATGCAAAATGATTATCGCATTTTGGAAGAAACTAACCACTATTTAGTGCTAAACGCAACGCGAACAAATCTCCGCTCCTTCGTCTCCCAGCCGAGATACGCAATATGATATGGCAGTTCACTGTCGGTCACCATTGCATCGATATCCAGCCTGTGCCTCTATATCGATCCAGAGTCGACAAGCTTTCTTGCAGTATAACACCGTTGGTACCCAGCGAAACAAAAGGCTGCCCTGTCTTTATGGAGACTACGTTTGCACTCCCCCGCGTATGCCGTCAGACGTACGTTGAAGCATCATCCATGATCTACAGCCTTAACACCTTCGACTTCTGGGGCAAGACCACGCTAGATCGCTTCGTCAAGAACCGTTTCCTCGGCCAGCGCCGCCTCATTACCTCGATTGATGTGCCGCTCGAATACTTCGGCCTGTATCTCAGAGATCGTCGGAAACGCTTTCGCTTGACGTTTCCAAACATCAAGCGTCTTGGTCTACACCACGATTCGGTTTGGTATTTCAAGCAAATCGTCCGGTCGACGGACCTTGATTGGCATGACCTCGCTGAGGATGAGAAGAAGAAGACGCTTGTATGTTACGTGAAGCGCAAGGAAGGCGAGGATATCGAGATTGATTGGTTCTAGTTTGAGAGCATCTCGTCTTGTTTGATCCTTCTCCCAGATTGCTTTCCACCTTCCGAGTCAGTCTCCACGTCTGCATATCCGAAGATTCGAATATGTAATTGCTCGCAAAGCAAAAAGAGAGAGACATGCGCCTCCACCAGTAGCAAAGTAATAGTTATTCTAGTAGCTAGCTAGCTCAGTAAACAAGAAAGCTTTGCATCCTACCCTTTCAGCGAAACTAGACACATGAATATCTACATAACTACTAGAATAGCAACAACAAAACTTGGTTCGTTATAGATGGAAATCCAATCAGAAACTACCGACTCGAAATCTTACTCAGCTATATGCTCCATACATACTCCTCCTATACTATCAAAAAAAAGTAAAAGTAAAAACCCCATGCCACTGGACCCGACTGCAAACCAAAAAAAAACACAAGGTAACGAATACATCAGCGTTGTGCTAATACACATTTCTGCTGCATAGCATAGTAGTATAAGTAGTAGCCCTCTACCCAAGCTAACTACATAAGTCAGTCTTTTTCTCTAACCAAGGCCAGACACACTAGGGTAGATTAGACTGTGTGTGTTGCTATTATCACTTTAGATTTGGGAGAGTTTTTCCAAATTCAAATAGAGGTGGTTTAGCATTTGGGGAAGAAGGTCAGACATGCGGGGGCTTCTGTACCTTACGTGCTAAGAGCGGATGGTATTGTTGATGAGGACGAAGAGTAGGCTTGCCTAAGGGGGGTTTTTTTTTTGGTTTACTAGTAGTATGAAGACAAGACGGTGTTCTTGAGCGGAATAAGGAAAACAAATGTCTTTCCCAGTTGGATGGAGGATTGATTCATCTTGTGAGCTGGCTACACTTCCATATCCCTTTATCCTCTTCTTACCTATCTGCATATGGACTTGTTGTTAGATTTCAAGTAGTTACCAGAGCAGTGAAATGATAGTAATTAGCTTTTCTTGCACACATCAGGCTTCGAGCACTACATCTTTTCTCTCTCTCGCTAATCTGTCATTACTATTCTAGTATGGGTCTTTTCTGACCTCCAGGTATGCATTTACACACATGATGCCCCCAAACTCCAAGTATGGTTATGGAAAATAGCGAATGCGACTGCAGCAATGGTATTGCGTAGATGCCTTGAAGATTCAACAGCTGAGAACCCAAATGCACAAGCATGAGAAGACAAGGAAAGGAAAGGAAAGAAGAAGAAAAAAAAAACAAAAAAAAACAAAATGCGGTATCTAGCGAGTTGTCATTAGTTTAAGAATATACACAAAGGAAAGAACACCTCAGATGCTGGTGACTCGTCCTCCAGGAGGTGCAGAGGCACGATGCGGCCTCAAATTGATAACGGACTCAAGTTCTCTCAGCATGTTGGTGTTTGCATCTCGTTGCTCTCGGAGTGAAGCCTGGCGAATGCGGTCATCATGGATCTTCTGCATCCGTTCCTCTCTTGTCATGGTACCGCGCGTCTTGGGTATCGCAATAGCCTCGAATACTTCGTCGTCGGATGCGCTACCCTGATCGCTCGGCGGGGCACTCTCCTGGGGACTCAGCGATTCGCCGTTCAGCGCGCGTAGAGCATCAGATGGACTGCCTTCGTCGACAGCAGTCAGGCCACCTAGGCTTGGGACTGGCGAGCGCAGGCCGCTTGACGCCTGTGAAATTCGGCGCTCCTGCCGATCAATGTTCAGCGCAAGCGCATTCTTGCCTGCTTCCCAAGCCTGCACCAAGCTCTTGAGGTCGGCACCGATGGATTCGTATTGCGCCATTAGAGAGTGGCCTAGATCACTGACATCTTCTATGTCTTCTAAACTCTTGTTCGTCTCTTCTCGCAGTACCTGCATCTTAGCCTGCAGGCCCCGAATGCCACTTGAAAGCCCCGATAATTTACGCACAGAGTTACGAATCTTCTCCCGCCCGGGTGTCGGGGCTACCTTGGCCGGCGAGGGCAAAACAAACTGCTCCTCTTCCGATAGCACGCGATTGAACTTCTCGCTCCATTGACCTACATGACGGGCCGTATTCACCATCGAGTCCACCACGGTCGACCATCGCGTGAAATCAGGCGTTCCACCATCGGCCTCCATGGCTAAGAGAGAACAGAGATAGACTCGACGAAGAATGGATAGGCGATATTGCAGGGTGCGAAGGGCTTTGAGGGTTTCGGAATCTTCGAACTCGGATGGGCTGTAACTGAGAGCCGCCTCCTGCAGATCCGGATTGCTAATCTCATAGACATCAAAGTATTTTTCCAAGTCATCTTCCTGAATCAGTGGCTTTAGAACGCCGCACTGCTCGGAGATAAGAGGGACAATGTCGGCGTATGCCGCTCGGAGATTGCGACGAAGCCGCTGACAGCGGCGGGCCTGTCCCTTCTCTTCGATGCGCGAGATGGGGGGTAGCGGACTGCTTCTACGTAGGATTTAGTTGAGTGGCTGCAGGGAGACATGGTCGGGGTGGTGGTAGTGGGGGGAACATACAGTCTGTAACCACGCGAGACAAGCTCTACTTCTTGGATTAAGGCAAGCGCAGACGAGGTGGAAGCCTCGAATGCCTGCAGGTTGGCGACCAAGGCAGATGCGCCGTCCACTGCCTGCTGTCTCAGGTAGTGGAGCCACTGGCGTCGCATGTAGCCATAGACGGCGGATGCAGCGGTTGCGAAGACCAGAACCACAAACGACGTCCTCCCCGCGCTGAAGACTGGCTGGCGGCGGGACCAGTGCACCAGCCATACCAAGACAAATGCAGTGGTGCCCGTCAAAGCGGCGCCGGTAGGGCTTATGGTGGCGACCTTGAACTCGTGCGGGCCGGAGCGACCGTCGGTCGCAAAGGTGGGTATCGAGGAGGTGCGCAGACCACCCTGCTCGCCTAGAAGCTGGGAGGCGACGATGAGGTAGCGGAAGTGCTCGAGGAAGCGCTCGTTGTCTGCCCGCCCGAGTCTGGAGTTGACGGCCTTCTGCAGTCAGGTCAGCGATTGACTCACACGGTGCCAAGGCAAGCCAAATGGGCGTACCGAGCATGCCGTGTGTATGCGGGCGATGGAGCCATGTCGCGCATGTATTCGTAGCGGCTGGGGGAGGCGTTCTCTTATTCTCGACTGGAGCGTGGACGGCCCTCGCGGCGCAAAGCCGTGTGTGTCTGTATCTGTGTCTATGTCGGGAAAGGCAGATGGGCTTGGGGAGTTGTCGTCGTCGTTGTCGCCGCCTCTGCCCTGGCCTAGTGCAGCGGTTAGCGGCTGGACATGTATTGTCGTCATCACCATGGGCATCATCATGACGGTGGTGGTGGCAGTAGTGGTGGTGGGTGGTCGCACCTTGAAGTAATTGCGCAAGGGGCGAGTCGTCTGGTATAATGCTCTCCATGGTGCTACCGCATGATGGGGGTGTGGACGTCGTGTGGACTGGAGAGTTGCGCGTGGACTGTTGTTGCGGCGGCTCTAATCCGGGGTGGGCAGGTGATATGGATATGGCCGGTACGGCTTGTGCGGGTACGGGCGCAGGCGAGGGCGCTTCCAAGAGCGCGTGGTGTGGTGCGTGGGATCCAATGGTGGCAGCGGTGACCTTGGTGTCGGGGGTTGTGGGCGTGTGCAGGATCTTGTTGGAGAAAAGGGACGGTAAAGGAGAGACACACATACACACACACTCACATATGCACGCCCGCTTCGACGCCGGTTCAGGGCAGTGCTCTCCTTACGTAGGGCGAGGGAAATGAGGCAAGTTGCGGAGACAGGCCCCTTGTGATTGGCGACTAATGTGCATGACAGCGCTCGACCGTTCACGGACAGGTGTTTGTTTCGTTTAGCCGTTTTCCCCTCCCTTCCCCCCTTTGGTCTGCCAACCCTTGTCCAGTTCAGGGCCTCCCATGGTACGAGTGGAGGCGCGCGTTACTTGAGGCGCAGACAGCACCAGAGTAGTAGCCATGTCAGCTGTCAGCCGTCTCGGAGCAAATGTTGAGCCACATTCTCCCTTTATGCCCCCTTGTCGCCCTACCGAAGCGGCATCCATGCATATTCCTTCCGATGCCCTGGGATCAACCTCCGACGGGGGTCATCCGACCCCGCCCGTATGTGACCCGGGTTCCCAAAAGACCGACAGTATTTTTTTTTTAGCAGTCGGCGGCCAGACTGCCTGCTCGTCGTTGCGTTGCGTTGCGTTGCGGATGACGCGCATGCATGCAAGCTCGGCTCGGCTCAATCGATAACACAATCGATAAGATAGGGCTGCATATCAGACAGGTACAGCAACATGCCACGCAACATACAATATGCAGGTACAACATACATACATACATACTCTGCGAGCCACTTTGCCCCCTCCTCGAACCTGGTTCCATTCGTTGCGCTAGCGACCCGCCTCGTGGTATCCCCGCTTACAAACCACAGTCGCCTCCTTCTGCTGCCATGCCCGGCTGTAACGGACTGAATCGCAGCTTCAGACATCATTTGGGTATAGCGGCTGCTCACAAGACATGTCCTACATCATAGTGCTTGAGCTGACTCCTCGAGCTTCCGGGGAGTCATCGCTATCACCGACCATCACTTTGGCTGACACACCACTATGTGACTACACTTGAGCAAGGCTACAGCTATGAGCCCAAGCAGCATATCCAAATTTACAGACTAGTAGTAGTATCACTGTGAAGTGTGGCAAAAGTAACACCTCTACTGGGTTTCTCGGTAGTCCCATCGTTTCATTGCAGTATATATTACTTTGCTCATTTCTCATGGTTTTTTTCGACAACCCGCTGTTCTCCTTTTCATCAACCAGTGCGAGTGATTTTACTCTGGTGACCTCTCTGCTGCCCAGATATTCGTTGCCATGAATAGCCAAATGATTCACGCGCTGATGGATGCCATTGACCTCATCAATGCAAACCTCGACACTGAGCCAGACTCCTGGCGGGACCAACTGCCAGCTATCCGCAACGTCACTACCACCCTTGAGCTGACGGATGAAACCCGTGAAGACACTCGTGGACGCTGGCAGATGTCCTTTGTTAGCGTCGCTCAACGAGTAGCGTTTGCGGATGCTGACAACGGTCCCATAACCGACGTAGCAGACTGGTGTTTGCGCCAACTACTGGCCCTGTTGGCATTATACCCTGATGATGTTGAGATCCTAAGCTGTAAGTTAAGCCCACACTTCCTTGTGCTCTGGCTGACTGTCACTGTGATTGGTCGAAATTGGTTGTTACGAGCTCAAAAAGCACTAGCAGGCATTGCTCGAGCAGAAGACGAGTCTTTTTCCAATGGTGAAAACAACTCGTATTCGTCTCAGGCTGCTACGCGATTAAATGATGCGTATCATGTTGAGGCACGGGGATTGTTGCTGCCGGCAACCGACTACCTCCAGCGCGCCGTGGATACAGCACGAGCACAGGGGAACCTCGCTGGGCCTTTGCTTTTGACGGTACGTGCCCTGCTCTCAACACTTGCTTTACTTACTGACGACGCAAAGGCTGCTGAGGCCTTTATGAGCCTGGGCAACGTCACGTCGCTCAGGGTTCATAATGATTACTTCCTGAGAGCCATTGGCCACCTTCGAGCAGCGACAGAAATCGACGGCTACTCGTTACCTTTGCATATGCAGCAGTAAGTGAAGACATTCTATACGCGAGATAAGGCTAAATGGCACAAGGTATCTTGACGATTATGGTGTGATTTACGACGGTGCTTGAGCGTGGAGTTGGCGAGTGGCGACAGCACATACGCTGAACTGATAATAGTCTGCTGCTTCTTGTCATCAGGGATTGCATGTAAGAATAGAGATTCTACCATCGATCGTGTTCTGTTGCCCATGTTGAGGTTGTTGAAACCATGCCAAGTCGCGCGAAGCATGCACATAACTTGGGTAAAAAAAATAAATCGGACCAAAAACATACGACAGCGGGGATTCGCTAGTGGTCTCCCACCTAACTACTAATCCGCCGGTAAACTGTTTAAGTACACTAGATCAGACGGGTTAGACTGCTCCAAAATTTCCTATGGCCGTATGTACAAGTAAATCAGAATGTAGCATATATAAACCCCACGCTAGAAGAAAGTGTGCTAGAAGCACTTGAAGCTTATGGTATGAGCTACTAATGCTGTGCAAACCCAACGACATTACCGTAATGGACAATGACAACAAAGTCTGCTCAAAGCCCATACAACGTAACAGCAGGCACAAGGCCGTCGCTGCGCAGTTCAATCTTGCCTGTTAGTACTAGAAGATATGTGCTGTGAAGTCATCCCTGCGGTCAAGGGTCCATGCACGGGCCAAGCGGTAATTAGTGGAGCACCGGTGTTAGCAGCACTCGACTCCGGCAACTGAGCCCACCCGCTGTTCCGAAACCACAGCCACAGCGTCTGTATCAGAATAGGATCCTGTCGCTCAAGGATATTCAGCGAGTTTCCGACATCCGCTCGTCCTTGCCTCTAAGCCCGCGTTAAATCCTTCTCGGCCGAACCGACCGTACGGCCGAATACAGCACCGTCTCGTCCGTGTACGTGCGTGAGATTCCAGCACAACGTCAAGCCCTTCCACGATTGCCCTGGGAGCATCGTCAGTCATGGCTGCGTCGGCATTGAACGAGGAGCGGGAGCTTGCCATCAACCCAATCGTTGCAAGCAGCGTTCAACATAACACCCAGGTACGCTTATCAATCACCACTGCCCGCCGCGTCATGGCCATGGCCTCGCATACGACGCAGCCTATCCTACTGCGCCCACCACCTCCCACAATAAACTCACCGACTTACTCTCGCCACAGGTCATCTCCAACATTCGCAGTCTTACTGCATCGCTCTTCGGCGTCGCCGCTGGCACACTAGGTCTCGAGTCGTACGCGGGCTTCATCTTCTACATACTGGCATCGCTATTCGTCTCGGCATTGCTCTTCGTACTCAAGACTGGGGGCAAGCCAGGCACCTACTTTTACAGGCCATTAGGCGATCTGTGGCTCGGAGATGTGTTTGGGGGACTGAGCGGCTTTGTGCTTACTTGGACGCTGTTCTATGGCTTGGTGCGGGCATAAGGCTTCGGATCTAACACAGGAGTATGAGTGAGAAGTTGAAGTGAAGATGCTTGGTTGCAGTGGTTTGGTTGCAGTGGTTTGGTTGCAGTGAATGCACCGGGGCAGAGCGGCTACCTAAGACAGCCCCTCGGCTCTGAAAGATGCTCAAGTGCGATGGAAGCGCAACAAGATCGGTATTGGAGAATCGTCTGGCTGGGAGAGCACAGAGCTGCCTATTGAAGACGAGGGCGTTGACGAATCTCTTGAAGAGGGTAGTGTTCCTGTAGCAGCACAGGCATTATGGTATCTGCAGCCACACGATACTCTCCTTTAGCATGATACCCCATCCAGTTTAGCATTCGGACTCTTCATCTCAAGTATGGGACTCGGAACTTGATCAGCTTGTGGTCGTACACTTGTACATAAGGGTGCGCCATGCTATTGTGCGTTGGAATTATCGGCCCAAGATCTGAAAAGCTTTCCCAAATTAAAACGTGACAACACCTCTCTGACAGCTGCCACGTTTGTTCATCGCGCGTGCAATGTTCTTGGCGGCACTTTAACTCGGGGTGATCTGTGCAGAGTTTAGCGTGTGTCCGACGCGCTCCCGCGTCGAGGTCCCCTCTATTCATTGTTGCCTTTCTACCGCACGCAGAGCGCAATTGTCTTCTCGCACAACCACGTTTACGATACCCTTCCACACTACCTACCTACTTAATCACAACAAAGACCCAAAAGTATGTGCCTGTTACCGTTAACATTGAACGAGGCTAACAGTCTGCAGTGCTTGAGGCACGCTTAGAACAGGCAAACACCTTGAAGAAGGTATACTTGCCCTGGCAAAACAAAAGACAGAAGCCTTGCTTACCGCATACTAGGTTGTCGATGCCATCAAGGACCTTGTCCAAGACTGCAACTTCGATTGCAATGACATGGGCATTGCCCTGCAAGCCATGGACAACTCCCACGTCGCCCTCGTGTCCATGATGCTCAAGTCTGAAGCATTTTCGCCCTTCCGCTGCGACCGTAACATCGCCCTCGGTATTAACCTGGGCTCGCTCACAAAGGTGCTTCGTGCTGCTGGAAACGAAGACATCCTCACCATCAAGGCCGAGGATGCCCCCGACGTTGTCAACCTCGTCTTCGAGACAAAGAGCAGCTCGCGAATTAGCGAGTACGATATCAAGCTCATGGACATTGACCAGGAGCATCTCGGTATCCCTGACACAGAGTATGCTGCGACCATAAAGATGCCTGCGGCTGAGTTCCAGCGCATTTGCAGAGATTTGGGTGCATTGTCAGAGTCAGGTATGTCCTGTGTTATTCGTGGGGACATGGGCAAACGCTCTTCACCGGGCTAATACTTGTACAGTCTCAATTGAGTGCTCGAAAGACGGTGTCAAGTTCGCCTGCTCGGGTGACATTGGCTCAGGCTCCGTTATCCTCAAGCAAAACCCCAGCTTGGACAAGGAATCCGAGTCGGTTACAATTGACATGACCGAACCTGTTGCGCTCACCTTCTCTCTCAAGTACCTGACCAACTTCTGCAAGGCCAGTGGTTTGTCCGAGTCCGTCAAGCTCTGCCTCTCCAGCGAGGTCCCTCTGCTTGTCGAGTACAGCCTGCAGGACCAGAGCTACCTTAGGTTCTACCTCGCACCCAAGGTATGAGAAACCCTTCGCCCATGCCATGCCATCAATATGCTAATTCGTACAGATTGGCGACGAGGACTAAGCACACTATGATTTCATTGAGACACGAAGCGGCATGTTTTCAGGTTAAATGTGGGGAATCTGCGGCGCAATGGCTTTGGTATGCGTCGAGCATCTATTAGCTTCATGATTTTGGCATGCGACATTGGCGTGAAGGGACATGTGCGAGTGGTGTTGTGCGCCTCGGGTACTAAAGGCTGGTTACCGCCCCACCATCGGAGTCACGTCATATCCCGCGGAATTTCAGATAGGGAAATCAACATAGTACATCGACAACAAAACTAACCTGCACATTCGTTTTCATCCCCCTGCACCCATCTTGACTGCTTGCCACTGTCGCTTGCACAAACATGGCCTCTGACACTCTGATTCCGGACACGCGAGTACTCGCGATTGCTAGTCATGTAAGGCTCACAAGCGCAACACAGCGATACTTGGAGCTAATATGCGACAGGTAGTCCACGGGTGAGTCGCATGTCATGATGGTTTGCGCAACCGACTGACTGTGAGCTCAGCTATGTCGGCAACAAGATGGCAACCTTTGTCATGCAGTCACTCGGGTGCGACGTTTCTGCGATCAATACCGTACACTACAGTAAGGCCACAGGTATCGACGTGTACTAATCCATAGCTGATGAACAGGCAATCACACGGCATACAAGCAGATCAAAGGCACGAAAACTTCAGCCGCCGAGATTCTCGAACTTTACGAGGGCCTTCGCCAATCGAACCTCAGCAATTTCGACGTGCTCCTAACAGGATATATGCCCAGTGCCGAGGCTGTACAAGCAATAGGAACAATCGGAAGGGATGTCAAGTTCAATGCAGGCACCAAACCTGGCAGCTTTTTCTGGGGTGGGCGGTCACCAAGAAGCACTGCATAGAGCAGAAACTGACGAGGACAGTACTTGACCCGGTCATGGGAGACAATGGCAAACTGTATATCCCCGAAGATGAGGTGCCAGAGTACAAGGGATTACTACGCGAGGCAGACCTCATCCTGCCCAACCAGTTCGAAGCAGAGTGCGTGCGCGTGGAACGAGATTGCGGTTTGAACTTGGGGCTTTATTTGACTAACAGAGAACACACAGACTACTTTCCGACACGCCAATTACGGACCTCAAGTCTCTCGCCGCTGCAATTCAGGTCCTCCACAAGACATACCAGGTTCCGCATGTCATCATCACATCGCTTCGCCTGACCCGCGACAACCAAACAGTGCCGTCAAGACCTGTGTCCAAAGCTGGTACAGGCACGCACACACCTTCAGATGCACAAAGCCAGGATGCTGCAACATCGCATCCCTCGACAAAGCTAGACGAGGGACTATCCAGGCCACAAGTCGACATGGCCGATATTGAGAACCTCACCATTATCGGCTCCACGGCAACCTCAGACTACCAACCGCGCCTCTTCCGCATCGACACACCACAGCTCCCGCTCTTCTTCTCAGGCACAGGCGACATGTTCGCCGCCCTCACCATCCCGCGCCTCATCGAAGCCGTACACGCCGCCTCGACACCCGAGTTGAATCTGCACGCGACACCCAGCTGGCGCTCGCCCGACGACGTTCCCGCTACGCAGCTCCCGCTCGCCAAAGCGTGCCAGAAGGTGCTGGCGTCGATGCAGGCCATCCTGACCAAGACGACGGCGGCCTGCCAGCAGAAGATGGCGGCGTACGATGAGCGCGCTGCCGCGTACCATCAAGGGCGTGGCGAGGGTGACGAGGCGGTGCACGAGGCTGAGAAGAAAAGGCATCTGGCACTCATGAATGCGAGCGAGGTGACAGTTGTGCGCTATGTGCGCGAGCTGGTGGATCCGCCTGATGTGGAAAGGTTTGCGCCCAAGGCCGTGTTTGAGGGCGAGTAGTGTGCTGGGGGAGCGGCCATATCTAGGGGGTATATTTGTTGAAACGGAAAAACGAGGTTAGATGCAGGTTGCTGGACCGGGTAGATGTGTGTATATCTCTTGGAAGATTCAGGATATGTGCATAGATTGATTCTGTCTTATATTTTTTTTTCATATGATGCATGTAGATGTGTCCATGCTACATCCATGTCCCAAGGGCTTCTTGACTTTAATTCTAATTCCGTCTCTTGTGATACGCCCCTTTTTCATTCTTGTCTGTTTTTTATGCGATTCACTCAGCGGAGACTTGGAGGTGCGCAAGATTCTGTCAACACCATTTCTCCCCATCGACACGAGTAGTGTACCGCGTTTGACTGATAGCCTTCGACAGTCCCTGCCATAGGGTTGTTGTATCCAAAGGCACCACGTTATGATGCTCGAAACGTCAACTTCTCTTTTTGGTTGTCTGCAACTGACCAACAAAAGACTTTCCTAAGCCTTTTTACCCTCCTCAGTTGCCGCACCAGGACCAAAGCCACCCGTACTTCCGAAGCCACCCGCTCCCCTGACACTCTCTTCCAACTCGTCGACGACGATTACATTGGGCATAGCAATCTTTTCAACAACGAGCTGAGCAATGCGGTCGCCAATTTTAACAGGAAAATCCGTATCGGACAAGTTTGCGAGGATGACGCCTACGGGGCCGCGGTAATCAGCGTCAATGACGCCTGCGAGGGTGTCGATGCCGTGTTTGTATGCGAGACCGGAGCGGGGGGCTACTCTGCCATCTGTGTTGCTCTACTTAGCATGGAAGCGTAGATAACGAAGAAGAAGAAAAAAAAACAAGAAGACGTACAAGTCCCTACAGGCACGGATATCTTGATGTCGGTGCCAACGAGTGCTCGTCCCCGTGCGGGAATCACAATGTCCACGGCGCTGTACAGATCGTGGCCGGCAGCAAAGGCGCTGCCCTTTGTGGGTGCCTTTGCATGCTCGCTCAGCAGCTGCACTTGCAATTGCTGTTCTGCGGCTGCACCAGCAGCAACGGAGGGCGCAATGGGAGCTGGGGGTTGTAGCACAGTAGGCATGTTGGCGGCTAGAGGAGTAGGAGTGGCAGAGCCCGAGTCAGTGCCGCGGGGAAGGGTAGAGGCGTGGCTGAGAGGAGTGGGGTCTATGACTTTTGTTCGTTTGGGTAGCGGCGATGAGGGCAGAGAGGGCGGCTCGTGGGGCGGTAAGGGGGTGTCAGACATTGCTTGCTGGGCGGTTGTGGGAGAGTTGAGGCTCGTCGTGTTGTTGTCTGGAGGGGGCGGTGAGTGAGGAACGGATCCAGACGCGTTTTTTGGTGGGGTAGGGGGTGACGCGTGCAAGGGGACGTGTCATTGGCTGGTGGGCGAGGGTCTCGTTTCTCCATCTGCTGTTTCTCCATCTCTTCGCCTATCCCTCATCTTGATTGCACCCCGCCTGGGGCATTTCCGTCTCCAACATTGCAACATCTGGCCCAAATCGCGCGCAGGACCCATTGACGACTTCAGATTGCCATGACGTAGGCCGGACGGTTCGGTAAGACCGAAAGCGACGTACGTGTGTGTGTGTGCCTGAAGGACCCAGCCCAGCGTTATTTAGTGGCCGTGCCGTTCCCCAAACGGTTCTGCTGTTCCTTGGAACACCAGTCAATGGCGTGCTCTACTCTCGGTCCGGGCGCCCACGTACCAATTTCCCATCGATCCAACTTCCGCATCGACTGGCGTTTCAGCGCAATGTGGGGACGGCAGTAGCAGCAGCGCCATCAGCAGCAGCATCAGCAGTCACGCGTCCCATGTATCTTGGTACCTTGGTACTTTGAGTCTCGCGTCATGCTCGTGACCGGGGCTGACGACATCGCATGTGACTCTTAGATGACGAAAAGAGACCTCCAAGACCTCCAAGGATCGTGGCGTGCGTCGATCGAATTAGATTCCGTCTGGACCGCTCCGAACGTCCGACTTGTCTTCACGATGCCTCTGAAGCTGCGCAGACTGACAACACACGACAGGTACAGGCAACTTAGCTGCCGGCACACAAGCCGGTATTTGGGAGCAGCACGTTCAGACCAACCAACGGCTGCATTGGATAGGTAATTAGGGGAACGTGGCGAGTCATGGGCTCCGGCTCCGGTTCCTGCGCTGAAGACAGCAAAAGCCGACTCCGACATGAGATGTGGCCAAGGCACGGGTAATGAGCTTGGTGGTTGGGATTGGGCAGCCAAGCTTTGCGTAGTTGCGACGTCGTTTCTCTTTATCGCCAACACGAGCGTGGCCGTCCAGGTCGAACACGAATATCGTGATCCCCACGAAACTATCACTCCATGCCCGCACTCCTCCACACGCAGGTTCCCCT
Organism: Curvularia sp. IFB-Z10; assembly: GCA_002161795.1. Classification (NCBI taxonomy): domain Eukaryota; kingdom Fungi; phylum Ascomycota; class Dothideomycetes; order Pleosporales; family Pleosporaceae; genus Curvularia; species Curvularia sp. IFB-Z10. The sequence continues at coordinate 1,182,663 of JPSZ01000002.1, read as the reverse complement.
CCCTGCACGTCGCACTACCCGGTCGCATTCGTCTTCTCCAGACAATGACTAGCTTGTACGGAGACCGACAGGCATCAGGCCTCCAGTCCCACATGACCGGCCGTCTTCTGTCCCAGGTGCACGGTGCTGAGTGGATCTCAAAGTTGAGCCGCAGCGGCATGGCCGGTCTTCGAAAGAGCAGAAAATTTTGCCTCCAGACGCATCTCAAATATGCCAACCCTGCCATCACCGACCCGCTGTGGTTAGCGCGTGAAAATCTTCCCGATAGTTTGGCCAAGCGCTACATGTCCGGTCGCATGCGCTACAGCAGCCGACCCTTGTGGTTGGCCGATGCACGGTTTTCCCCAAACCTAAGTGTGCCATGCAGGACCTTGTTGAGCCTCACGGGGTCTGGAGAGGACTAATGCACCCCACCCAACCCATCGTTCTCACGCGCCCTTGGGATGGCCAGAAGCAAAAATTGTCACGCTGTCTCTCTCCCCACTCGCCTCCAGTCTCTGCTCCATCTTCTCACAGACATCTGGCTGGCACCTGCGCTCCCCTCAATACCAAGCTGCAAGACCAGGCGTATTCCAGAAGACTCTCGCCGTGTTACCCCATGCAACTCGACCCCGCCAGCGCCAGTCATCCGCGGAAACACTGCCCAGATGGGCCAGGAACTGGACGATGATATCGTCTAGTTGTATAGTTTCATGACACAGGCATGCCTGAATGGCGAGTAATGCGCATGCCTGCTTGCGCCGCCCCCTCGAGGCTACCAAGCAGCAATTCCCCTCGATCAAACAGAAACAAAAGTGCTGTTTGTCTGCATGTCTGCGTATGGATGAGGTCAATGATTTACGGTATTCACGCATGCAACTTGTCGGAGCAGATATGCCAAGCTCTGCGCTACTGCTGTGATGCCCTACCTTCAACGCCACATTATTCGCTTAAACACGCAACTGCCATGCCACTGACGACTGCGCGCGTCAACTGACTGGCCGCGTCTATCACGTAATGCCTGGAGATACAACCACTTTTTGCCAAGTGTACTGTGTTCCAGGGACTTCACACACAGAGCACCACTAATCATAGCTGCGTCTAGCTGGACCTCGACTTTCCTACCGCCACACCGAGGCAAAACTAGTTTCACGATGGCCCAGAGGCGACCTCTACCACAGGCCCGCAACGTACGACCGGTATCCATCTGGTCTGCTCTAGCTCATATGCTAAGCCGCCCGCTAGGAGTCTCCAGCTCCGTCGGACCTATTCCCAATTGCACGCTAGCCCGTCACACCCCTAGCGGCATGTCCCCATGCTTCTAGCCTCCGGGACTGGAGTGCTGCCCATGGAGATCCCCATGTCCATGGGATGAGTGCCTCCGCTGTACTTAAACCTGGCTGATCCGCCCCAAAGCAGAAATCATCCTCACCTGAGTACACAACTTTCTCGCTGGGCTCTCACAAAACCTCTGCCCTTTTCATCTTAATCGCCAGTCATGGGTCTGACTCTGAAGAAGCCCGAGGGCGTGGCCGGGTCCACCGCGCCTGCCATCATCGTTGGCTTGTTTGTTGCTTTTGGCGGTGTCTTGTTCGGGTACGCACATACCAACCTCTCTGCTCACGATGTATCACTAACAGAGCTACAGATATGATACTGGTACCATTGGTGGTATCCTGGGAATGAACCACTGGCGTGAGACTTTCAGCACCGGTTTCATCAACCCCAAAGACAATCACCCCGATGTCACCGCTGAACAGACTTCTCTCATCGTATCCATCCTCTCCGCTGGTACCTTCTTCGGTGCCTTGACTGCCGCCCCAACTGCTGATTTCCTCGGTCGTCGCCTTGGTCTCGTGGTCAGCAACCTTGTCTTCTGTCTTGGTGTTATCCTCCAAACCGTCGCTACTCGCATCCCCATGTTTGTTGCTGGTCGTTTCTTCGCTGGTTATGGTGTCGGTATGATCTCTGCCACCATCCCTCTTTACCAATCCGAGACTGCTCCCAAGTGGATTCGTGGTGCCATTGTCGGTTGCTACCAACTTGCCATCACTATCGGTCTCCTGCTCGCCGCCATTGTCGACAATGCCACCAAGGATAGGGCCGATAGTGGCTCTTACCGCATTCCCATCGCCGTGCAGTTTGCCTGGGCCATTATCCTCTTCGTTGGCTGCATCTGGCTTCCTGAGACTCCCCGCTGGTTCATCAAGAAGGGTCGCCCAGAAAAGGCCGCCAAGTCTCTTTCCACCCTCCGCCGTCTCAACATCGAGGACCCAGCCCTGGTTGAGGAGTTGGCCGAGATCACCGCCAACCACGAGTATGAGCTGTCTCTTGGCAAGGCTACCTACCTCGACTGCTTCCGTGGCAACCTTGGCAAGCGTCTCGCGACCGGTTGCCTTCTCCAGTCCCTTCAGCAACTTACTGGTGTCAACTTCATCTTCTACTACGGAACCTCCTTCTTCCAGAACTCTGGTATCAAGAACCCCTTCGTTGTCACTATGATTACCTCCTGTGTCAACGTCGCCTCTACCCTTCCTGGTCTCTACCTCGTCGAGAAGTGGGGTCGCCGCAACCTGCTCCTCTTTGGTGCTGTCGGTATGGCTCTCTGCCAGTTCATCGTCGCCATTACCGGTACTGTTGCTGGTGTCGACAACATGTCTGCCCAGAAGGCTTTGATTGCATTCGTCTGCATCTACATCTTCTTCTTTGCCTGCTCTTGGGGCCCAGTCGCCTGGGTTGTCACCGGAGAGATCTTCCCTCTCAAGGTCCGTGCCAAGTCTCTCTCCATGACCACTGCTAGCAACTGGCTTCTCAACTTCGCCATTGGATACGCCACCCCCTACATGGTCAACTCGGGCCCTGGCAACGCCGACATGGGTGCAAAGGTCTTCTTTGTCTGGGGTGGATGCTGCTTTATCTGTATCTTCTTCGTCTGGGGAATGATCTACGAGACCAAGGGTCTTTCCCTCGAGCAGGTCGACGAGCTCTACGGCAAGTGCTCCAAGGCCTGGAAGTCTCCTGGCTTCGTTCCCACTGTCTCCTTCCAGGATGTTCAGGACATGCAGGCCGACAACCGCCGTGCAAGCCTCACTGATATTGAGGCTGATGCTTCTCGCAAGAGGAGCGCCACTCACACCGAGTACCCCGAGAAGACTGTCGTTTAAAGCGGCTCTCTGATCTATTACCCGGTGAACATGATTCAAAACATGCATGTTAAGGCATATGTTTGCACAATAATACGAAAGCTTGTAAATACACTACAACGGCTTACGAGGGATCGCGCAACATGATGGTTGCTGCAACTTTTCTGTCTATCTATATACCTCCTACATCATGAGTTATGAGTTTTAATGAGATTATTATAACTATACCCAAAAATTCGTCCTTATGTGAAATCGATCCTCAACAAATATGCCTCTTTGGTATTTCCCACATTACTCGTCCGCCCTCCCTTGATCCCGGAATCTGCTTTTGGTACATCTTACTCCATCCACCCCTGCACGCTAACCTACCCAAGCCCTTTACAGCCCGGCCTCCGATGTGGACTCTTCGATCAACAACAATAACACCAAGAAGCAGGGGGAAAATACCTCATATGTACAACACCCTGTACATAATACTAGACCTGTACACGTCGCCCTGTCGTAGGCCCCCCCTCCTTGCTTTTTTCCCCCGCACCTTATCTTTTAGCTGCATGTAGTGGCGCCTAGTAGCGTGGTTTGGTCACGACTTAACTTTGTGCCGCTCCAACCCCAACACGACATATTCTCTCGGCATACTTCAAAGCCAAGAGCTCTGTGGAGAAAGAAAAAAAGATCGATTCTTTTCCCTACTGGTCAGCGTGGACGATGTACGGCGGTTGGATCCGCGGGCGCATTTAGGGCCTTTGGGATGAAGAATGAGAGGTAGAGAAGGGAGGAGTTTGACGAAGTGGGGGGAGGCGGACAGGGAGAAGATCATCTGCCATTGTGTTGGTGTACGGCAGAGGCTAGTAGATGTGCTAGCGATGGGAAATGTGGGGTTTAGAGCCGAGAGGGTGATTTAGTGGATCGTGTTTTGAGATTGCGATGATGTTGGTGGTGGCGGTAGAGGAGCGCGGGAGTGGTGTTGGGCATGAGGTGTGAAAGTGTGTCGCGTTGCGTCGACTTTGCCCGTCATTTTGCGTCAGGTCCGCTGGGAAGGCTGTAAACGTGATCCTGTCTCATCGGGGCTTGGACTAGAAGAGCGCTCGAGGGGTTAGTGCTGCATGTGATGCTGTAGGGCTGAGCGAGGCTTTTGTGTCATTTCCCTTATCCTTGTTTCCTTCTAGTTTTGGATATTCAGGGAGATGGAGTGTTCGAGACCAAGCACATATTTATACCGAGGAATTTTGTGAAGAAGCTGGTTGGGTTAAGATTAGAAGCATAGGTGCAAGGAAGTGTTACACATAAATAAAGCATAAAAGTCTATTGAGGGCTGTTTTCACGATGCTGAAAAATACCCAGCTTTGTAAAACTGACTGTGACGAAGCGAAAGCGTGGGAAACACCTACAGATGCCATTGTTATCTCTCCTATCTAAACTAGATCGACAGAAACATCTGAGCATAAATACATTCCTTGTGGAAGTTAAAAATAGAAGGCGCGGTCTTACTTTCTAGAAGACCCGGCACCTAATCACTGAACCCAGAGATACGGATACTTAGAGTAAACCTTGTCTTCCGCTTACCAAACAGATACTGTAGCTTAAAAACAGGGTACCCGTGGAAACCATACCAAACACAGTAAAGACAGATTCTCGGTCGTAGAACGGCGCGGTGTTACGACGGCCGAATCTTTAAAAAAGTTAGCCCGAATTATACATACTCTCGCAAATGATATTAAACGTTCTTAGCAACCTATCTACGAGTTATATAGTAACGAACTTCCTGGCCTCGTTGCTCGTGATTTCTTTAGACGTAGGTGCCATGCTGTTAGTCTTAGGCATACTCTCGACTATGTAGCTAGTATATGATTCAGTTGTTAGGAACGATCGAAAATATACTACCTAAATTACTAGCTAGCTTCGTGTCTCGGTACAGGACCAGAAGTGTGGGGGGTTATGGGCAGTACTTGTGACGGTACAGACATGCAGGAATGACGTGTTGTTGCCTTCCAATGCTGACACCATTTTCCTTTCGAGAACAATGCAAAGTATGACCAGGGTCAAGGGAGGTGTAATGCAATAGAGGGAAAGTTGAGGAACGTTCATGATAGGGCGCACACTTCAAGGCTGGATGCCGCTAAACTTGAGGCCTACCAGTGCCCACATCCAGCCAATCAACGCTTAAGCGACATCGAGCATATAGTTGCCCTCAATCATCTCGTTCTCTCCCTTTTTTTTCTCCTCACCGCGGGGCCTGTGGCCGCCAAAGCGTCCGCTCTTTTCTTCGTTTTCTTCCCGTCTTCTGGTCTCGCTCTTCTTTTCTCTTTTCTAGTTTCGAGGTAGCCTGGAGCTCGCCCAACGGAACACAAGACACCCTATTGCTACACCCTTTCGCGTAGCGTTTAATTTCCGAACCTAGAGCAAGCGCCTTTCGAAACGAAGAACAACACGAACATCATCTTTTTATTGATCCGCGCTTGCTTGACCTTCGGGAAACCCAACCTTGTGTTCCGCCAGCGAACCGGACTTCCTCTTCCCAAACAGCAAGAGACGAAGAAGAGCAGCAAACAACACACGAGACAGATGGACTTCCTCCTTTACCTGATTGCGTACTATACTCACCACAGCCACAACATTCTTTTAGCCCGCAGTATCACACCAACGAACCAGAATCGTCCACATCTTCTCTGCCTCAGCATGTTGTACCTCATACTAGCTTAAGGCCGGGCCATACTTGTCAGACATGCGGAAAGACGTTCACACAAAAAAGCAAACTGAGGTAAGATCTAAATGAGAAGTTGGCAGAGCGACACTTACTATTGAAGACTTCATCTGCGAACTCACGAAACGTACAAGTGTGAGCCTTGCGACACGTACTTCCGCGATAGCAAAGATGCTAGAAAGGACATGGAACGTCACAAGAAGACAAAAGCCCATCAGATGAAAGTTGGTATAGTGACTCACACAGCGCAATATGTGTGTCCTTTTGAATGGTGTGCAAAAAGTATGTCGCGTAAAGACAATTTGGATCGACATATCAGGTCTCAGCACGGTGGTCAATCGTTTCAGGGTCAGCAGTATGCTGAGGAGTAATATAAGATGTTCGATATGGATCTCCCTTGCTAGTCATTACGTATTAGTGTGATGAATGTGTATGTGTAATAACTCCTCTTTAATTACCAAGCGGATGTAAGACGAACATGTCTTTGCAGCAGGTTGAGCAAATCACTTGCCCTCATATAACCATTCAATGCGTTCATATGACTAGCATTTGGCATGGACTTCGATTGTCTCACCGTTCTATGGCTAGAGCCCACATTCACATATGTCATCGCCGCACACTCGTGCAGTTATATCACCTTCATCTATCCTATCTGACCAATAAATGGTTTCCAACACTATGTGCTATAAATCAAAGCATGATATCATTACAGCTAGTCTGGTAGGCCTCAACTATGCATGCGTCTAGAGCAAATGAGCGGTCGCTCGCCACTCAGCCATCAACATAAAGCCAGGCCCAAACATCCCCTCTCTCTCTTGCACCCTCGCACTTCCATCCTCCCCAATATTCCAGAGATTCCCAAGCTCTTTCTTGCCCTCTTTTTACCGAATCAAACAAAGGAACCAACATTCAAATATGGCATCCCCACTCTTCTGCTGCCCCAACTCCCAACCCTACAAAAACCGCACCCTCTCCCACGAGTCCAAATTTCGAACCTTTTTATCTTGGGCTTCCTTTCCGAGAGAAAGCAGCACTGCTGACCCCGGCACTGCCCCGGCACCTGCCAGCGTGACGTTTGCTGTGCAAGTCGTCAGGCAGAAGAACTATGGGCCGCTGGAGAGTAAGCGGTACTTTGTCACTAGTGGTACCAACAGTGGTAGCGGGGAAGGAAAAGACTTCATCGAAGTGACGGAGCAATGGCTTATTGATGCGAATTTCGAGAAGCTGAATACGTAAGTGTGATTGTTCCTAGAGATGTTCAAGCATCGAGATAGACCGGGACAGTAGTTATTGTTTTGTTGTTGTTTGTTTTTAGAGCAATGGGACACTAACGACGGAGTCGTAGGTTCAAGAACTTCAAATGTACGACTCACGACAAGTTTTTCGAAGTCAATATTTATCAGAAAGATCCGAGGAATGAGCATCATTGGCGTGCGGATGTGGCGAGGCCGGCGGCGGAGATTGATTTGTAAAGGCGAGGTAGTAACTGTTATGCTGGAGATTAGGTGTTTTTAAATGAAAGGAGTGCTTTTGTTCGTTGCGTGCATGGAAATTTCTGGACTGTTTATTGCAGAAAGCTTCAAGCTTTGCATTGTGAGCCTCGTTGACTAAAAACAACCTCCTTCGTACATACATGATAAATCCATTTGCCTCGACATGAGTCGCTTGTAGATCATCCTAAGCTTACCAACAACGCGGGTCTAGACAACGCTGCAAAAAACGTATAAAACGTAACTAAGTTCAGGGTAACTGGAATATCTGCCTGAGGATGGCGCTCGCAGAACGCACGAACAAAGAGTGCTTCTAACAACTTGCTGACATGGTAGCGATCATTCACATCGACCTTTTTTGTGCCATTCGACGCCCTCTCCCTCAGACGCTCGAAAAGCTGGCATCTGGGAACATTCCGCTCATCGAAACCTGTCCACTGGTGTACTTCTGAGCTGACGACTGTACGCGAATGCCACATGTTGAACTTGCTCGCCGTTTCCCTTGAGTTTGGGCAAAAAGGGCAAAAGCAAGAAAGAAAGTAGATACAACGTTGACGGTAATGGTAGATTCGTCTTGTTCCCAAATCTCCCATACACCACAACTTACGCCCGCGTTCAGAACGGCAATGTCGAGTCTGTCTAGTTCTTATCGAGCTTCGGAGGTAGAGTCTAGCACAGATTGGTTGGGAAGACATGTCGAGATGCATGACCTTTACTACGGTGTGCTATCACCGTTAACACCTGTGGAGGCCGAGGGCGAGGTTTGCTTGGCCAACGGGGTTGAGTCCGCCCGAACTGCGATGTATCAAGGCAAGTCAGAGACAGCCTGCTTAGATATCTAGACATGATAATATTGATGTAGACAGACATGCCAAGACCTACCGGGAGACTCTTTGCCCGACTCGGAAAGCATCAGCAGAATCAGCGGACGAACTTGGGGTGTTTTGGATGCCGTCTTCCTGTTGTGGACTTGAGACGGACTCAGCTCTTGTTTTCGCCGCAGCTACTGCGCGTATCTGTGTCATCCACACCTGTGAGGTGTTAGTGATCTCACACATATTGATTGGAAGAACCGCACACTGTCCATGTATCGGCACTCTTAATACTGGCGACCATACGCATAGTCCTCTTAACAATACAGCGTGTTGAACATAAACTTCAATAGTCACAGCCTCAGCATGTCCATGTTTCGATAGGAAACAGTGCGGTATCATATTTCAGGCGCCAACACGGGCGACATATTCAAAAACACAAGCAAATGCCAGTACCGCCAAGCTATGATGCATAGCAGCTTCCCCTACAATCAAATTAGTGTACAAATGCCGACCCTGTTCTCCATTTTTCGTGCTCCCCGACCCAGCAAAAATAGCGTGCAAAATGCACAAAACATGCAGAACACGCAACATAAAAGGCAACCACGTAACAAAAGGAAGCTCTACCAAGCGTCCACATCAAAACCCTCTTCCGAGAACTCGGTCGCAACGACTGTTCTCCGTGAGAATTGACGACCAGCGAGCGCCTTGATAGCCTTTTGTGCTGACTCTATGTCCTGGTACTTGATGTAGATCTTGCCAACACCGAGGTTGACGCGGGCTCCAGCAGGACGAGGGATCTTAGTCTCAAGTATGGCTCCGTACTTGCCGCACTCCTCTTCGATGTCTTCCTTGATTTCTACACCCATGTTAGTACCATGTCAAGCCTTCCAAGATATTCGCTAGTGCTCACCTTCGTATTCCTCGTCGTTAAGCAATTCGTCCGAAGTCACCATGTTCATGAGGCAAACGACGCGGCTGTGTTCGCGGTTCTCGACGGCGCTTGCTCCTGCCAACATGGAGATGGCACCAACTCCGCCATCAAGGCCGGTCGTCTGCTGGAGACCGACAGTCGCGCGGGACACCTTGAGATTGCCATCACCAAGCGGAATATCATTCAAGCCTTCAATGACAGCATCGATAATCTCGTTGTCGGCGTACTCGCAGAAAGCAATGCCCTGTGATATATTAGCAAACTAAACACATCAGTTCCGATGTATCACTTACGCGATGTTGGTCAGTGCTGGTGTCCTTGACCAGGATGAAGGCCTTGAGTTTACCCATGGTCTCGACAAGTTCACGAATTTGTTCCTCCTCAATGTATGTGGGGATATTGACAATGCTGAGCTTGTTAGGACTGTCCTTGACGACCGAAGACACTTCGTCACCAGGCGGGTATGCGTTCTCATCAGCAGTAGGGGTGATGTAATCCTTGGGCCGACGGATGGAAAGGCCTGCCCGATCGGGCGCGCCACCATCGTCACGCATGGAGATGCCATTCATAGCCAGAGCCAGAGTTGCATCTTCGGGTGCCTTGAATTCCAGCGCAGCGTACTCCTTGCTCGTCGCAATGTGGGCCAACACACATGGATCAGGTCCTGAGACAACGTTAAGACCGTTGAGTTGGTTGTTGAAGAATTCCATAAGCTCTTGGGATGTGCAACCCTGAGGCAGATTGTGAACGTAGAGACGCTTCGACTGCTTGGCAGCTGATGTAGCAAGAGCAGCAGCTGTAGCAGTTCCGGTCGAGGGTGAGATGAAAGCTGCCAGCTTGGACGGGTCCATAGGCGCAGCACGGGGAGCTCCGGGTAGTGGGAACATGCCCGACAGCTTGGCCTGCTCAGCCGTAATGTTTTCGTAGCCGGCGGGCTTGATATCCCATTGTGTCATACGACGTTGGCGCTGCAGGATGTTGGTGAAGCTAGAGAGATCCGGAGTGGCTTCGCGCGGCTTGTTGTATGGCGGAGAATCTTCCTTGGGTTGGCGTGCCCTATCACGCCCGCCACCAAAGCCTCCATCGCGTCCGCCTCGACCGCTCCTTCGATCATCACCAAATCTATCGCCACCTCTGTCATTGCGGTCTCTGTCCCGACGGTGGCCACGGTCGTCGTCGCCGCGATCGCGGTCTCCTCGAGGGCGGTCGCGCCTGGAGTAGGAATCTCCCCATCCACCACGCTCTCCACCACGCTCTGCGCCACGCTCTGCGCCGCGCTCTCCGCCACGCTCGCCCCGATCATCACGCCTCTCGCGACGGGCATATGTGTCTTCGCGCTCGCGCTCACGGTAGTCGCGGCTGGACGAGTACGTGTCTACCTCGTAATCACGGCGAGAGCCTCCGCCATGACGTGGAGAGCGAGAACGGCGTCGGCGTCGGTCGCCACGGTCTGCACGGTCGCCGCGATCACGATGATCATCTCTCGAGGACTGTCCGGTCAGCACATGTTTGCGAGCATCGCGACAAGGGTCAGCACTCACGTAGTTGCGTGATCCGCCTGATCGACCGCCGTCTGCTTATGTTAGTATCATGCCTTTTTGAAACTGTACACCAGTCAGTACGTGTACTGATAGAACCGGCTTACCTCGGGAATAACTATCGCCGTTCATGCTGGGTGGCGGAGGATGAGGAGGTAGTGTTGATGGGAGCTATCGCGCGGTGGTAACGTACAGCCGCGTGAGATTTTGCAGTTGGGTACAAGGACACGGCGACAGAAGCTGCAATTAGCAGAGCTGGATCAGGCGATAATGAATGAATCAACCCCTCGCAATGGTCCGGACTTTGGAACGCGATGCAGTCTGCGGTGGTTGCGGCTGCAGTCGCGGAAAACGTGCAAGAGACAAAGTCGGGGCTGCGCTAGTGCGACCTTGGCGCCGGTCATCCCTGTCGCAGGGACTAGACTAGACCAGACCCAGACCCCCGGCCACTAATAAGGGACATTCACTCTCTTGCATTGCACACATATCCGCTCAGACAATACACCGACTATGGCTATGCGTGCCGCAGAATGGCAAAAGCTGCCTACGAGCCTTACCGAACTATGCATCGATACTACGCTGCGGTGCGGACAGTCATTCCGGTATGATTCCCTACACGATAGTGACTTGGTTGCGACCGCTGCTAACATGCCCGCTCAGATGGCGCAAGTCTGCTGAAGGCGAGTGGTCAATGGCTCTCCATGGTCGCATACTCTCCCTCCGCCAAGATACTCAGTATCTCCACTACCGAGCCACATATCCGTCCGTCACTACCGCGTTGCCCACTCCGCCTCCGTCCAATGCGCCTTCAGTCGCCCCCGAAGAAGATAACGACACCCTCGCCCTCGTCAAGCACTATTTCAACCTCTCGCCCAACCTCGGTCACCTATATGAACAATGGGCGGCTTCGGATGCCAATTTCAGGAAGCGGGCACCTAGGTTCACGGGAATACGGATATTGCGACAAGATGCCTGGGAGGCGCTCATCGGATTCATATGCAGTAGCAACAACAACATCAGTCGCATATCCGGCATGGTGCATAACCTCTGCTTACACTACGGACCCTTGATTGGACATATTGACCAAGTTCCCTATCATGACTTTCCCACACCAGCCGCTCTCTCTGGTCCAGGCGTTGAGGCGCACCTCATGAAGCTTGGCTTTGGATACAGGGCGAAATACATCGCCAAGACTGCACGTATCGTCTCAGAGGACAAAGGATTGAAGTGGCTAGAAGATCTGAGCAATCCAGAATATCCTCAGTTCCGTGTCCAGGAAAAGCCAGCCGGGGATATGCTTGAAGGGGGGCGAGAGGGATACCGAAAAGCACATGAAGAGTTATTGGTACTTCATGGTGTAGGCCCCAAAGTTGCTGACTGTGTTTGTCTCTTCGGTCTTGGCTGGTCCGAGTCTGTGCCTGTTGATACACATGTCTGGCAGATTGCGCAGCGCGACTATCGTTTCGGCAAAGGGAAGCACAGCAGCTTGACGGCAGCGACATATGTTGCTATAGGGAACTTGTTTCGCAAACTATGGGGGAAGGAAGCAGGCTGGGCACATTCTGTACTATTTACAGCGGATTTAAAGGCGTTCTCCGAACGAGCGGTTGCCAAGGTAAAGGTAAAAGAGGAGGAGATTACAATCAAAAAGGAAGACGATGAGACTGTAGTGGAAAGCAATGTGAAGAAGGAGACCACAAAACGGAAGCGCATAAAGAAGGAGCCATCCGAGGACGAGCATGCAGTCATTGAAGTGAAGCAGGAGGCCACGCGAAGGAGAAAACGGCAGTGCGTCTAGACGAGCCAATTCACGAGATGCCCAGATGATCATTTCCTCGCTGTGAGTCACCAACGTGAAAGTATGGCCATGCTTCTGGCTTTGCCTACAGCATAGATGATCAATCTTACGTAAACATGAACCGTGCCTGGCAGCTACTCAAACCGTGCAGTTCGACTTATGTACACAGTTGTGTAAAAGGGCAAGTCTACAAAATAACAGTGCTGCTATTGGTGAAGAAGGATTCAGCTGAACGTTGGAGCCCTCCTGGAGCGTGCATCGGCCAGTGTTAGAACCACGAATGACAGGCTCCGCGGACGGTTAGCGTCATTTTACTTGCATGAGTATCACATCAGGCAAGCAGCGACCATATCTTAAGAGTCATGTTGCTTCAGAATTCTCAGCAGTGATGCGGTGGAGTTGGGTATCCTCGCAGCCGAGCGTGTACCATAATGTAGCGACGCGAGAAAGGTTACCATGAAGCAATCCCCAGCATGGTATGGCTCACAGAAAATGGCCATCGTGACCATCACAGCTTCGGGTTCACATCACTCGTTAGCGAAGACACAGCCTATTTGGACCCCACGGCTTGCTGCTGCAAGCCACTCCTCCGGCGCAACATCCAAACCTGACCAATGCCCATGGCACGTACCAAAGAGCGGCTGCGCAGCCACATGCCCTTCTGCGAGGAATGTTTCAAGACGCTATTCCACCACCTTCTCAGCTGGCAATGTTTGCCCCTTAATCATGTCTGGGCATGGTTATATAAGCAATAATCAAACACTCTCCGGTCAGGTTCCGAGTGGGCCGTAGTCATGGAAGGCCTTTCAGTGGCAGCCAACGGTAAGACTTACCATACTTGACGACATTTTTTACTAACAAATTCCAGGCTTAGCTGTCGTCTCGGTTGCTGTCCAACTTACCGAGTCGTGTGTCAAGCTATATAAATTCTGGGAATCGGTTGAGGACGCACCCCAAGAAATCACAGCCATCAAAGAAGATCTCCAGTATCTCATCTCTGTCTTCAAGCGGATTGATTCTATCAAGAGGCCACTCGGAGAATGCATAGCTGAGGGCGTAGAACATTGCTGGGGCAAACTTCTCGTGCGCCACCTTTGTGTCCCATGGTCGTCCTTCTCTGACAATTCAGGAACTCAATGGAATCGTCGAAAAGTTCGATGAGGGCTTCCAGTCTTCGTCGCGCAGAAGACGGAAATGGACTGCTTTCAAAGCAGCCAGTCATAGCAGGCACATCCAAAAATTCCGCGGTTCACTAAGTGAGGCGAAATCAACTTTGACTCTTGCGCTCGTGCATCAATGGTATGTTAACAATCCCTTCCTTCTAGCTATGCAACACGATGACGCTAAACCTTCCCAAGTGTAGTACAATCTCAGTCACATTCTTATACTGTCTTCACAGGCGCCACTATATTTCACGGTTCACAGAATCACCAGACTCTCGCCAAGTCAAATCCAGACCTGTTGTCTGAGCGACTCGCAGATTGCGAGACCTCCACACAACAAAAACAAATCGCTCGTCCAATATATACAGAGCATCAATTTCTTCATACTAATCTGATCCAAGAGAGAAAGACAGCCAAGGCGGTACTGACCTATTTCGAAAAGAATACTTCAGAGCGGACCATGACCAGAATGAAGTTACAGGAGCTAATGCTCCACGCAATTGGGCAAATTGGAGCGACGAAATTCGAATCAAGTTCGCTTGAGATTTTTGCTCAAGATTGGTACACCATGGACCGCAACGGAACTCTTCGAGCAAAAACCTTTGTCTATTCAACCAATTTGGAGTACCGGATTAGCCACCGTACGACAAGTTTTCGAACTGCTTTTGGCTGCCTGTTGATGCGCAAAACCACCCTTCATCTTCCGGCCAAGACTAGTGACAGCGACGAAGAGACACAATGTGTTACCTCCTATATATTATATCCCAATGCATGGATCCAATGGTTGGGTATTCGCAACGGACTGGAAGCAGTCATAGCTTCTGCTGGTCGGAGCTGGACGTTCAATTGTAGGCTAACAGTGACTCGTGCCGTTCCAGAGGACTCTCTGATCTTTGATCTTTGTCGAGATGGCCAGACTCGAGCCGTGGAAATTCTTCTTAGCAAGGGACTCGGAAGCGTGAATGACACTAGTCCCCATGGGTGGAAGCCTTTGCACGTAAGTCACCTTCATTTTTGGGGCTCGTCTGAGCCAGTATCTGGTACGTGTACTGATTGAAGACGTAGTTTGCAGCAGCTGGCGGTCATGTCGACCTGTGCGCTATGTTAATCGAAGCTGGTGCCGATAAATCAGCATTGGTATACGAGGGACCAACCTCAGCCATACTGTGAGATGCGTTGATCAAATTCTATGGTAGCCAATACTGAATTTTACAGCTCCCCGATCACCCTGTTCGTCGCGTCAGCTCACGATGTGCACGCTGAAGTCAAGATTTCCATGTTGAGACTATTTTCCGATTGTATCGAGCTGACGGATTCCAAGAGCGACGGCTGGACAGTGCATGAGTGGCTAAAGAAGACATACGCGCTGGAAAATGTGCCTATCTCGCAGAACAGCATCACATGGCTGCTTCGTTGTACCGCGATGCAAGAGTACGTCGAGCTCAGCTCGAACACGATATGGTGTGGTTTGCAGCACGCTGTAAGGACAGTGCTTTGTCACACGCGACATGGTCGCTTTCTGGACGGAATTCTGGACCTCTCCAACAGCGAATACAAAGCAATTGGCAGAAAGAGGATAGATGCCATCGGAGCTTTGCTTGCCCTCAGACTCTGTAGCAAAGTGCTGTTTCCAATGATAATCAACGCGGGGTCATTTACCCAGATGATTGGATTCGACTGGGCTCACAATGACTTGAGTCACAGAGAGTATCTGAAGGCTCTTCCTACCATGTACGGGGCATGGTGTAACATGATACTTAACTACACCGAGAATCTGGAGCATCATCTTCGACTGGAACTCGAACACTACCAGCAGCAATTAGGTTTCACAAGAGCTGAATTTCTGGATGCTGTTTCGCACCCGAAGACGATGCGCGGAAGCGACGATACGCGGTTCAAGCGCCAGGTTTGCACCTATTGTGCAGACGACTGTAGTCCCCTTCCGAGCGCTCTTGTATCTCCCGTTCGCATAGCCGTCGCTGAATGTGTAGCCACCAATCACCGGTTTGGTTGTAATTGTCAAAAGGCTGATATGCTGCATGCGTCGTCCAGATTGACGGAGCTACCTGAGTATACTGGCATGTATTGCTTTGGAGGAAATTACGACACAACAGACTCCGACATCGACGAACAATTTTATGACACCGAACCTTACCTGTTCCCCGACTGTATCTTTGCAGACGAGGACAGTGCCTACAGCAAGTTGACCGAAGCAGCCATACTGCTATATCGCGCTCAGGGGAGGACTTGGTTGGGCGACTATGCCGCCGACGAGCTTCTCTGTGCACCTTGCTTTCTTCTCCGAGAGCGATATACGGACAAGGATGGTTTGATCGCTGAATTCCCACCCAAACCGCGTAATTTCGAGGGACTAAGATTTAAATTGCAACTCGATTGACAGATCCGATGCATGCATAGCTCATGCGGTACGACGTCAGCAATCGATCGGGCCTGAGACCATTATGAGCTGGAAAAGCTCGTATATCGGAAAAGAAGAAGGATTTCCTGAGACAATTGACAGCAATTCGATGGAGGGCTTGAGAGTATGCACTTGCTGTGCCAAAAGAAGGTTCAGTGTAAGAGATACCCCAGCACGCGAAAAATCGCTAGCGTCATGTATGCTTTCTTTTGTCTCCATGGAAGACGGATGTGATACATCACACGCTGGTCAACACGATGGATTTGATCGCTATCGTCAAAGATGGAGCAAACAAGCCAAACACCGATCATCTCCGAAGTGCAGCAAAAGTGCAGTAGACACGTCTAATGGCCGAAACTTGCTAGCGGTCATCTGGATGGTTGCTGACGTGAGTGGTAATTTTCCGTTGCACTAGATGCGATGTTTGTCTAACAACTTTCGCTGCTACATTCAGACATCTCCGAAGGGATTTACGTTAGTGCATCGAGGCAGCTCGGTCGACTATTCTCCATTTTCCTCGGCGCTGTTTTGAGCTAGATGCCGACCGGCAAGTTGGCTTCGTTAAAAGGATGATGGCAGAATCATCGTACTGCGAAGTTGGAACGGCGTGACAAACGGAGACGTTGTTCCGCATCAACATGGTGCTCATACGACCTAACACAATAGAAGCAGTCTATTAAAGCGTCTCTGGATCTGAGTCTCGGGAAAAACAAACGATACTTGTACTATGTGATACTCAGCAAACGAAATCTACTCAAAGAGAAGCACTTCTTGTACAGTTCAGATTGCATTGAGTATGATAAAACATATAGGGACAGGTACTTGATAATATTCATATGGTCGTAAGTAATGACCACTCATTCAACCCCCAAGACTTTCTTAAGAACCGTGTGCAGCTTCTCAGTCCTACTCTTCTCATCCTCAAGCGGAGCCTGTGCGCGCCATGCGACGGTGCGGTCGGGACGAACCAGGACAGCGCCCTTCTCCCCAACACCCCTGACCTCGTGCCAGCGGAAAAAGGTGTCGCCGTAGTCCTGGCCAAACCCGATGCTCGCAACCGCGATCTCGACCCCAGTCGCCTTGCTAACTTCTTCGGCAGCCTTGGACCAGACGGGCTTTCCACCGATACCCGTCAAGATGGTGAAGCGGTTGTGTCCGACTACGTCTCTGGTAGAGACCAAAGGCAATCTCGGGCCTGATTCATCCTGGCGCGGTGTCAACCACGCGTGTGGCACACGCCAGCCGGGATACGTGCTTGTATAGAGCTTGGTAGACCGGTCGGATACATTGGTCGGCCAGTCTGGCTCTTTGGTCTCATCTTCGGTGTACACGGCGGAAGACTTGTACCACTGATTCATCATGGCGCCAATGCAGTGGCGCTCATCGCCCAGATCACGGATAGCCTTGCGGAACCTTTCGCGCGCAGCTTCGCCTTCTGGGGAATCTTGCTTGAGCAACTCGTCCATCTCAGCGCGGCGGTCGACACCAGGCTCATTGAGATAGCCAAACTGTCCGTAAAATCCAAAGTTGAGACGCCCATTCTCATTGGTGCGCTGAACTACGTATTCGCCAGCTGGCTGACGCTCGTCATTGTAGCTCTTGAGCAGAGACTTGTTCGCTTTGCCTTGCAGCACGTATGCCATTTTCCAGGCCATGTTATACGAATCCTCCATACAAGTGCTGATACCCAACCCACCAAAAGGAGGATGGCGGTGCACGGAATTACCGAGTGCGTGTACATTTCCCGAGGGCGACGAGTAGTGCTTAGCATAGACTTCGTCGAAGCTCCAAGTGCTGATCTCTTTGACCTTGTATTCGACACTATCATCGCCGACGAGCTCCTTCATACGCGCTAGGATTTGCTCTTCGGTCGCTTCGAGCTTCTTGTAGGTAGGGTGTGGAAACAGGGAGATTACCCAATCGTTCCAAGGCTTGATGAAGTGCGCGATCCCCAAGACACCATAGTCGGGCTGTGGCTTATCTGGGCGATCGAGGTAGTGCAGCAGGCCACGGTTATGCTCGGTGAGGTGTTTTAGGTCGGCTTCGACCCAGACACTGATAACGAATCCATTGCCTGGGCCATTAACCATGGGAAGGTCGAGTTGGCGCGCTACAGTGCTTTCGGGACCATCTGCACCAGCAAGCTGCTTCGATCGCACAGTCAAGATCTCGCCTGTAGCCGTGTTTTCAAGAGTACTAATCACAACGTCTTTCTCCGTGTCTTCGGTAAAGCTAACCAACCGTGTATTCCAGCGAGTCGGAAAGCCGTGTTTCTCAGAATGTTCGAGCAACAAGGGCTCGAGATCGGATTGGCAAAGACATAGCGTCTTGGAAGGGCTTGCATCAAAGTAGTCACCCTGCACGTTTTTTCAATAATCAGAATCGAAGCACGATACGTTGAAACAACTTTGGAGGCCTTACATGTCGGTGGGGATCGTTGCCGAATACATGCGCCCTGTAAATTTCCTCACCAACCAGCGTTTTACAAAAACGCGTATAAGTGGAGTACTCAGATACTGGCCACGAGACCTCTCGA
The DNA here is from genome assembly GCA_002161795.1 of Curvularia sp. IFB-Z10. Lineage (NCBI taxonomy): Eukaryota > Fungi > Ascomycota > Dothideomycetes > Pleosporales > Pleosporaceae > Curvularia > Curvularia sp. IFB-Z10. The sequence continues at coordinate 1,164,150 of JPSZ01000002.1, read as the reverse complement.
GCCTTTTCCTCGATTCCAATTTCTCTAAGACACTCTGTGTAGCCATTGTCAACTTCTATAAACTCTTTTTCTAGAATGGGACAAGGGTATCATGCAACATACCCAAGCCGGCCATGTTGACGTAATTAGCACGTGGGCGAGGCGAAGGACCAGGCGCAGCGTCGATCTGTAGCCCTGTGATTCCTTTGTGATGGTAAACACAGTCAGCATATGTCGCGCCGCCATATTGCATAAGGTGTATGTATGTCAGATGGAAGGCCTTACCGTGAGATCCGAGGAAGCAACCCAAAGAGGCTCCCGTAGGCCCTGCGCCCACGATGAGCACATCAACGTCAAGCGTCCGCGAATCGGTGCTGCCTAAGTCACCCATTGTGGTTGCTTGCATAAAGATACCACAAGGTTTGGCTAGTTGCTCTAGTCAAAGATAGAGTGCGTATGTGTATGTACGTGTTTCCGAAGACGGACTGAGCTGGCTGAGAAATTGTGACCAAGTCATGCACGCCGTGGGCACTCTTTTATCCCAAGTCCATTACTAGGAAGGCATAATGGCGCCCCATACAAGCCATTGAACTGATCCGAAAATGTAAATCCACCTCGGCAAGGAGCAGTCTTTCTTCCGAATATTATTTGTCGAAATACTCCGGGTGGTGGTCGTGAGGCGAAAAGATTCAGGCAGCCTGTATGAGCCGGCCATTTCTTGATCCAAACTCGCTTGTTGAGCGTCAGTTGTTTTACAATGGAGATCGGCCCCCAAACGACGGCTGGAGAACGATCGGAATAAAGGGTTTGCGCAAGCAGAGAACGTCCCGGTACATTATCCCACGGGGTAATCCGAAAGATACTGCACTAGAGGCTGGTCGTTAGAGCGTAAAAGGAAAGATCTTGTTAGGCATTCTAGGCAGCTTACGCCGCCGCAGTCCCTTAGCTCCCCGATCACGTGCAGTCCTGTTGCCATGACATCAAGAGTCATCAGCCTCACTAGGGTCTAGGGCGTCATGGTCTGTAAGCAGTATCCCTGCCCAAAAAAGTGGAGAGACAACTAGTGCCGTCTAACCTGCGGGCCGAAACGGAAGGGAGACTAAAATTATGTATGGGACGTGCCAAGCCAGGGCAACCAGGCCCACCACCCGATCGTCTCGTCCACGTTGGGCTGGCACACAACTCCGCAGGTGGCGACAGCCATACACCTCTGTTTGTTCGGATCAGGTTAGGAGTACGTGGTCGACACTGATACAGGGGTGTTATCAAATACACGCGTGCCGTTGGATTTGTAGGATGTGATACACATGTTTTCTTTTTTTGCACAGTGTCTTGATCAAATATTCTGCTTCGCCCTCGCGCAACACTGTGTTTCTCTTTCCTTGAAATGGATCTCACTCAGCTAGACGCAATCTCTTCAGATCTCGCCCGCACTGCGAAAAGGCTCAAAACGCTAGCTGAGAGCAGCGCTCAAGGAACCACGGCCGCCAACAATGAGCCCGCAAACGACGTCTTGGTGCCTTCGATCATAGCACATGACCTAGAGCATGAAATCGCCTTGGCACAAAGCAATCTCAATAGCATTTCCTCACGCTTAGAGACGCTGTTAGCTGGCCCTGCTAGTTTTATACGTTCTATGGCGACTCAGGTAGGTAAAAGTACCTTCCCATAGGAGAGCTCCTTTGCTCTTTTGACATGAATTAGCTAAGTCTCGTTGAATCTAGAATCAAATTCTAGCATGCCTGAAGTGGATGGGCGAATATCAAATCATCGCCTACATACCGTTGGACGACGTTATCTCGCTTGAAGAACTTGCCAATCTGGCTGATGTATCAGAACATACGCTGAGCCGAGTCGTAAGAATGACCGCTACCGCAGGCTTCTTGTACGAACCTCAGCCTGGACACGTTGCACATACTTCTCTATCTCTGTCCTTCACGACCGAGTTGTCATATTTCGATGCTGCCATGTTTCTAGCAAACAAAGTCGTCCCGGCTTCCTTCGACCTAGCCTTCTTCGCAAACGAGCGCGATGGCACTGCAATGCATCTGCGATCACCACGGCCGTCTGGTTTTCTTCCTCAGGAGCCGCAGACCAAACGGCAATGGCAGGCCTACCGTCAGAGTATGGGTAACATGAGGAATTCACTGACATATCTGCCGAACCTGCTTAACTGGCGTAGCCTCGGCGATGCATCCGTGGTAGATGTAAGTAACCCAAAAGAAAAGAAGAATCGAGTAGATTGAGTTCCCAGTGTGTACTGACAATATCACAACGATAATAGATCTGTGACAGTGACACAACGTTAGCAGAGGAGCTTGCACAGACTGCCCCGGCGCTTCGAGTCACTGTGCAGACTTATGATTTTACGTCCACGGAAACGGCCTTGTCAAGTCTGGGCAACAGCGAAAAAGATTTGATCACGAGCCAACGCATTGCCATACAGAGAAGGAAACCCACAGTATCTCAACCGATAAAAGACGCTGCAGTGTATCTGCTGCATCCTTCCTTTTGCGCAGCGAGCACACGTGGCTATACTCCCAGCGAGTTGCTCACCATGGAACTCAAGGCACATTTCGGACTTCTCCGCGCCAATCCAACTGCATTGCTGATATTGGCTCCGGCAATATTGCCCGAGCCAGGGTCAGTCGCAGTCAATCTCGAAACTCAAGCAAGGCTACTCGATTTCGCAGACACGCATCTTACCGGCCAGGGCGCCATGGAGGTATCTGAGCTGTACAAATTGACTGACAGCATATGTGACGCACGTGGAAGACTAGTGGTCAAGAGCCGGGTTCGGTCCGCTGACGGTGCTACTATTGCCTTAGTTGTCAAATATCAATCTTCTTACGAGGGCACCGAGCTCATCTGATAAACCTCACGGAGTCAATCTTCTTTGGGATCTCCTGAAACTCCATACCCCATGCTGTAGAACAGTCTCCACATACTAATAGTGTACCAATAAAGAGTATCGTTTGCATCCATGTGCCATGATTGATGCTGATAGCAAGGTACGGGGGTGGGGCTCCAATATACGATTGTCACATCCCCATGTATACTACATACAAAGTGGTAGTTTTTGCGTAGCTTCTGGATACCGTCACTGCAGGCACCGTAGCAGATTTCCCCACTACTGTCGTGTCATGGACTGGGTAGCCCTGGTAAGATGTGCAGCGGTATGGAGTTAGCGCATGTCGGCTACCCAGTCAAGCATCATCTGAGGTCCCACCGTTACATCGTTTTCCTCCACACTGGTAACAATTTTTTCACGGAAGATGGAGTACCGGGATCTGCAAAAGTCGAGATTCGCAGATGGCAAATGTTTTGTGCTTGACAAGGATTGAATGTCGCTGTTCAACGATCAGGCTGACGGATTTCCCCACGTTGCCTGTTCCGAAATGGGTCCGATAGGAAGAGAACATAGCAACTCGGTGATTTTCTGCGGGATAAAAGGCTTGACACATTACTACGGCTGAATTCTGGTTAGCTTGCGAATACAACCCGATTGGCAAGGCGGGCTGCCAAAAGATACGGACCGATTCATACTACTTTGGACCGTTTCGTATCGGAAACCCCCACACTCTCGTACATCGATCGCATCAGTGGTGTTTGTACGTTCTTGCGCGGGAGGCGATGCGGCGCTCATGTAACCTGGGTAGCGTATAATCTGCACTACGGGTGGTATCACGGTCCAATGTGCTGGTACACGGTGCTATGAGGTCGTCGGAACTCAAATACAGAGGGTTGTCATTCCGAACGATGTATCGGGGGTTCAAAGCGAGCATAAGGGGGTAATTGATATAAACTGCTGTCGGCCAGCCCATGATGAATTTGATACATCGACTCTTCACAAATCGCGAAATCTTTCCATTTTGAGAAAATGGCAATCGACGACAGACAGCGCAATCAGGCCCTCCCGCCAAGCAAGTATCTATGTCTTACCATTCTTGGCTACCGTAAACCCGGCTTAAGCGAGGAGGACTATCGTCGCCATATGATGGAGGTATCCGCCCCACTCACCAAGGATCTCATGGCGAAGCACGGAATCAAGCGTTGGACCGTTATTCATAATCCCAAAGAGACGCGAGAACTCATGAGCCAGCTGTATGATCAGCAGATGGCAAATGTGGCCGACTACGATTGCTTCAGTCAGGTAGTATTCGAGAGTCTGGAGGATTATAAGAGGCTTCGGGAAGATCCGTGGTACAAGAGTCGTCTGTTTGGAGATCATGAGAAGTTTGCTGACACTCATCGAAGCCAGTAAGTTTTTGGAGGACCAGGTCGAGTGCGGAATGCGAGTCATGACTGATGGTGCGCAGGATGACTATTGGATGGATTGAGGAGTGGGTTCATAATGGTCAGATTCGGAAGAGTATGGACGCGCCATGGCTGTCGTTGCAGGGCTAATGCTGATCATCTGTCCAATGGGAAAACAAAGACATAGAATAGTTTCTTATCTAGTAATCATAAGTTGCCTCACTTGGTTAGGTTGTCCAGTGCTGATGACGAGTGGCATGATTTGGTGTTGGGTGGGACGCCCTTGACCCGTTTGGGAAGCGAGGCGGGATGGATGAGTCGGTGTGTGTTCGCCTCGCAAAAGCGACTCTTTGTGTCTAGGCCAGAGTACACGCGCACGTATGGGGAGGATGAGCCAATTGATGTTTTCGTAAGGCGGGAAGCCGAGCGAAGAAGTGATGGGCTGGGATCCACTCTGCCAAAAGCAAGGCTGGACGTTGAAAGTAGGGACAAGGCGCGATGCCGGTTCCGGTTGGCGTGCATGAGGCTAGTCCCGACACAGCGGCAGCGAGAAGGATTACCCCGCGATGTTACCGAGTGGACGGAGTCACCAGGTTGCCTGCTGGGCACACGTAAGGGTCCGGGGCTTATGCTAGGGATCGTCTGAGACAAAAAGTGCGAAGTGCACGCCGGCGTCTAGAAGCAGGCTTGAGAACAGGTCGGGTGGGTCTGCGGCGGCGCTGGCGGTGATACTTTTTGGCGTTCGCGACAGGTGCATGAGTCCCGAGTGCTAGGACGGTCTTCGGCAGCATACCAACCTTGACGCCCAGGGAACGTGTCAGATTGCGGCGTAGAGTAAGCCAATAATGCCCGCTGCATACATTGCATGTCCAGGGACGACGAAGTGGGTCTTAGCAGGGACGTGGGCAGTGGGTAGGGAGCTGTGTCCGGACCGCAGCCACCGGCGTCAAGGGACCCGGCGGCAGCTGAGGCGAAAGGGCATTAGCACTGTGAGGCTGCCGATTTGATGCATGATCCCAGGAACCATATAGCAGCGAGATCGATAATTTGGGGTGTAATCGGGAGACGACTAACACAAGGCCATCCACAGCGCTGTGCACGAACCCTGATAGGCGATGCCTCCCCCGGCACCGCGTGATGTTGGCCATGATCGTGGATCAGCCTGGAACAGCCATGATGGATACTAAAGAGTGCACATCGTCCGAAGAGTGTCGCTCTATAACGCAACAAAAGGAGAGCAGCAGTGTTGATGTCGGCCATGAGCACGCTAGCCAAGACGAACGACGTTGCCGCCGCTACAAACGGTAGCCGTCCCGCGGCGCCGGCACGTGCTAGCGGCGGCCTCAAGGTGCGCGACTGCTGCCAGGCCTGTGCCAAATCCAAAGTCCGGTGTACCAAGGAGCGGCCTTCGTGCTCACGCTGCGAGAGTAAAGGAATCGAATGCCGCTACCTTCACTGCCGTCGTCCTGGTCGCGTTCCCGGGAGCGGTGCACGACGCGCACATACACAACCAACCGACCGTCCCAAGAGCCAGGTCCCGGGGGCAGCGGATGCAGGCAAACCCCTCCACCCTCCGTATTCTCCGTCGCTTTCGCCACGCGACAGTAGCACGGCAGACCATGGCGTGGCATCGCTGTTGTTGTCTCCTGCATCCTCGACCCAGCCGCCAGACCAGGTCCCGGCCTGCAACACCAATACCCACCACAGAGTCGACTCTTTCCAGACGCATGCCGACCCGTCTGATATCTTTCCTGCATTCACTTTCGACAACAGCCACCCCATCTATGGCGTATGGGACGACTGCTTGGATACGCTGGCGGGCATCGACGCGCCCCCATATCCCGATATCATGGACTGGGACCCGTCGGCCGCCACCATGCCAGCAAGTCTGCCCCTTGACCCGGGCTTAGGACTGGACACGCTCGACAGCGGGAACGGCTCACAGTCGCCCACCAGCCGTCTGCTCCCGCCTGAGCTCTTGATGCCATCAGCAAACACGTTCCCTACAGAGGCGAGCTCACGCGCATCATCTTCAGAATCATTATCGTCATCTTCGTCCACAGTACCAACATCACTTTCATCAGCATCGTCATCGTCATCGAGGCATCCCAGCTTGCCGAGGGATGGTATGGCGCTAACAGCCCTACCCGGCGGCCAGCCATGCAGCCAGTCGATGCATCCAGAAGCAATCCACTCGATCGTCTCAAAAGCGGACAATGGGACCAGCTGCAATTGTCTGGACAAGGCTCTTGATTTGTTCAAAGCCGTGACCAAAGACCCCTGCTCGGAGCCGTCTTCCGCCTCCGGCAGCCCCCTGACTCAGATTATCCTTAGCAAGAACAAGGAGACGATTCAGGCCATGCTTGCTCTTGTCAACTGCAAGAACTGCAGCAACGACAGACTGCTTATTGTTGTTGCACTGCTCATCACCATGAAGATGCTGTCATGGTATGCTTCAGCTGCCGCTTTGACTGGCGGTGCTGGGGCGGGCCCCGGCATCGAACATGTCCCGAAGACTAGTGGCGGGCACGGAAGCCCCGCGCCAGGCACATCAGCGGCACCGGGCCGCGACCAGCCCTGTCATCGACAGGCTAAACAACAAGTTTTGCGTGAACTGCACTCTGTACAACGACTCATCACTTCACTTTCCACCAGGCTCAAGAGTCTCGAGTCGCACGATACCGACATCGGCGCAAATGCTGGACTTTCGCAGCTATACTCTGCGTCCAAAGAGCCAGAACGCAGCTATGATGGCCGCAAACGCATGGCACACGCCATGTCAATGCAGCCGACAGTCGTAGATCCCACACTGATGCCCATCTCTACTCGGACGCTGGAGGCGGTTGAGGTGGATGCCCGGAGTAGTCTCGGCTTTCTATCGGCAGTCGTGAGAAATGCGCTCAAGGAGAGTTGAGTGCAGGCCATCGCCTGCTTCATTGATTCCGTATCAAGGGGGGGGGGTCTTTTTTCTTATCCTTTTCCTATGCATACAGTGCTTCTCAGACTATACCATGCTTTCTACCATTGGCGGAATACAATAGGCGTTCTCTTCCCGTGTGTATATACTTGTCATTAGACGTGTATATTCTCGTTTGCGAATCAATGATGCGATGCTGCGAAGAGCGTTACAAAACAGACTTTTATTGGCACGATGTAGTTATGAGTAACAGAGTGAGAAACGTCAAACCATCAGCGCTTCAGAGCGTTTATAGCCCTCTGTCGCTTTGGCTAGCTACCCACTTGTTGTGCATAGATGTAGTCATAGACACGATGAGGACTGTGGCGGTGAGCTACGTTGTTTGAACCCAGCAGTTAGATGAATTGTGCGGGCGCGGTCACACACACATACACACATGCTGTGATTCTTGCTGTAAAATCTACATCACAGTCTTTGCACTACAGATTATCGCATTGTATGATGACAATACGGCAGAGATGTGGCTGGCTGGTGGTACATTACTGGCTTAAGCGAGCGTTTGGGAAATGATCGGCAGGCCTTCGGTGTCCGCGGACTCCAGGGCTACCATCTTCACCACCTCTCCTACTGGATTACGTGCTAGACCCACCACCAAACCCTGCAAAGCCCCCATGCCGCCATGTTGCAAACGTCTATTAGTGCCTGACTGGCGACCGCAATCATATGCTCTAGTTCTCGCTCGGCGCCCGCGGTGTCCATGTCGCTACCAACTGGCGCGCCCACCGCCGTCGCATTGGCTGGGGTATTATTGCGGCGCTGCAGCCTCATGCCCTGGTCTATTCCAATGTATCCGATCTATGTATGTGGTGATTGTTCATGGCCATCGAGATGTTTGACACGTTCACCCTACTTAGGCTCGCTATAATATGTCTACAGCAGGACACCAAACTCATACGCGGAAACTGCGCTCCACTTGCTTTTCGTCATTCTGGCCTGTTTTTTGTCTACATCTTTGTCCAACTGAGCTTTTGCAATGGACACCCAGGGCGCGTCAGCCCCTGTCCCGGAAGAACTTACTCGCAGCGATGTAAACATGTCCTCCCAATCCTCTACATCTCTTTCGCTCAACGAGAAGCACCAGCAAGATCAAGTGAAAGATCTTGGCGACAATGCGGACCAGAGTTCAGCCTACAGCCAAGTTGAACAATGGCGGCTGGCCAAAGATCTCAAACACTTTGACATAAACAATCAAGCTGGCAGCCGCAAGCTTGGCGTCACATGGAAGAATCTGAATGTGAATGTAGTTCCTGCAGATGAGCGATTCCAGGAAAACATTCTCAGCCAGTTCAACCTCATCCAGCTTGCCAAGGATCTTCGGGCAAAACCAGCCTTGAAAACAATTCTCGAATCCAGCTCGGGATGCGTCCGTCCTGGAGAGATGCTTCTTGTCTTGGGGCGTCCAGGCTCTGGATGTACGACGTTACTCAAAATGCTAGCTAACAAACGTAATGGGTATGTATTGCACTGTAAAGACATGATCAAGCTAACTAGAATCCACAAGATATGCACAAGTAGACGGCGATGTTTACTTTGGGTCCCTTGACGCCGAGCAAGCCAAGCAGTACTCTGGTAGTATTGTCATCAACAATGAGGAGGAATTGTTCTACCCAACACTCACAGTTGGTGAGACTATGGACTTTGCTACCCGCCTAAATATGCCCGCGAACCTCGAAGAAAATGGCACCAGCCGCGCCGAGGCCCGACGCAACTTCAAGCAGTTCCTCCTCAATTCGATGGGCATTGCACACACAGAAGGCACCAAGGTCGGTGACGCATACGTACGAGGCGTCTCTGGTGGTGAGAGGAAGCGGGTTTCCATCATCGAGACTCTAGCGACGCGTGGTAGTGTTGTATGCTGGGACAACTCAACACGAGGCTTAGATGCCTCGACTGCTCTTGAGTACGTTCGCGCGCTGCGCTGCCTGACAGACACTATGGGCATGTCTACCATTGTCACTTTATACCAAGCTGGCAACGGTATCTACGATCTGTTTGACAAGGTCCTAGTTCTTGACCAAGGCAAGCAGATCTACTACGGCCCCCGTAAAGAGGCACGACCCTTCATGGAAAACCTCGGTTTTGTCTGCGGAGACGGAGCCAACGTCGCAGATTACCTCACTGGTGTGACTGTGCCCAGTGAAAGGAAAATCAAACCCGGCTTTGAAACGACGTTTCCACGTACGAATACTGACATACAATATGCCTATGCGCAGTCGACGATCAAAGCTAAGATGGACCAAGAACTCGATTATCCCTTCACGGATGAGGCCAAGGTTACCACGGAGACATTCGTCGATTCCGTCAAAGCAGAGAAATCCGGTCAACTCCCAAAGTCTTCTCCCATGACGGTATCATTCCTCGACCAAGTCAAAGCTTGTGTAGTTCGGCAATACCAAATCTTATGGGGAGACAAGCCGAGTTTGATCATGAGGCAAGCGACCAACATAATCCAAGCTTTGATCTCCGGATCGCTCTTCTACAATGCCCCAGACAACACTGCTGGCTTATTCCTCAAGTCTGGAGCCCTGTTTCTTTCTCTTCTGTTCAATGCTCTTTTCACCCTGTCAGAGGTTAACGACTCATTTGTTGGCCGTCCCATCTTGGCGAAGCAGAAGAACTTCGCATTCTTCAATCCTGCTGCTTTCTGCATTGCCCAAGTCGCCGCCGATATTCCCATTCTCGTCTTCCAGACTGCCTGCTTTGTCTTGATAGTTTACTGGATGACCGCACTGAAGGCGACTGCTGCAGCCTTCTTCACCAACTGGTTTGTTGTATACGTCGTTACACTGGCCATGACTGCCATGATGAGGACAATTGGTGCAGGCTTTCCCTCTTTTAACTCTGCATCCAAGGTGTCTGGCTTTGCCATTACTGCTACCATTGTGTACATGGGTGCGTAACAACTACATCTCCCAATCGGAAACACTTACTGACTTTTTTTAGGATACGAAATACCAAAACCCGACATGCATCCATGGTTCGTTTGGGTTTATTGGATCAATCCACTAGCATATGGATTTGAGTCTCTAATGGCAAACGAGTACGATGGAGCTACCATCCCGTGCGTCTACGACAATCTTATCCCAAATTACCTACCTCAATATCAGGACTCGGGCGCTCAATCATGTGCGGGAATTCGCGGTGCGCGACCTGGTGCAACTTCGCTTAGCGGACAAGAGTACCTAGACAGTCTGTCTTACTCCCCATCCAACGTATGGCGCAATGTGGGGATTCTCTTCGCATGGTGGGCTTTGTTCATTGCCTGCACAATCATCTTTACCCTTCGTTGGAACGACACTTCCAGCTCGAGCACCGCATACATCCCTCGCGAAAAGCAAAAGTACGTTCAGAGACTTCGACCATCTCAAAAACAGGACGAGGAATCTCTACAAAGCGAAAAGATCACTCCCAATAACGACACACTTGGTAATGCGGATGAACCGAAAGATAAACTAGACACGAGTCTTATTCGTAATACGTCGATCTTTACCTGGAGAAACCTGACTTATACCGTCAAGACACCATCCGGTGATCGTACTCTGCTCAACAACGTTCACGGCTATGTCAAGCCCGGAATGTTGGGTGCACTCATGGGGTCTTCAGGTGCTGGCAAAACCACTCTTCTGGATGTTCTCGCCCAACGAAAGACAGCCGGAACAATCAAAGGTGAAATACTAGTTGATGGCCGACCCCTTCCGGTTTCATTCCAAAGATCAGCTGGATATTGCGAGCAGCTTGATGTCCATGATGCTTACTCTACTGTACGAGAAGCTCTCGAGTTCTCAGCCTTACTCCGACAAAGCCGTGACACGCCTATTGAGGAAAAGCTTGCGTACGTGGATACCATCATTGATTTGCTAGAGTTGCACGATCTTGAGAACACTCTTATTGGAACCGTTGGTGCTGGGCTTTCAGTTGAGCAGCGCAAACGAGTTACTATCGGCGTTGAGCTTGTTTCTAAACCGTCCATCCTCATATTCCTGGACGAACCAACCTCTGGTCTAGACGGTCAAGCGGCTTTCAACACTGTCCGATTTCTGAGAAAACTCGCCGATGTCGGTCAGGCAGTTCTGGTTACTATCCACCAGCCCTCAGCTCTGCTGTTCGCGCAGTTTGACGTCCTCCTTCTGCTCGCCAGCGGCGGCAAAACAGTGTACTTTGGCGAGATCGGCGAGAATGCGGAGAAAGTTAGGGAGTATTTCGGCCGCTACGATGCACCATGCCCTACAGGCGCCAATCCAGCAGAGCACATGATCGACGTTGTTAGTGGATATCACCCCAGCGGCAAAGATTGGCACGAAGTCTGGCTCAGTTCGCCAGAGTCTGCAGCCTTGAACCAGCATCTCGATGAGATGATTTCCGACGCAGCTAGTAAGGAGCCTGGAACGAAGGACGATGGGCATGAGTTTGCGACATCTTTCTGGACCCAAACTAAGCTCGTCTTACACCGCATGAACGTTAGTTTCTTCCGAGACACAGCATACTTTAACAACAAGCTCCTCCTCCACGGCGGCGTCGCGTTCTTTATCGGGTTCACGTTCTGGCAAATCGGACACTCGGTCGGTGAGCAAAAGTATATCTTGTTCTCCATATTCCAGTACATTTTCGTCGCGCCAGGAGTCATTGCGCAACTGCAGCCAATCTTCTTGGAAAGGCGGGATGTCTACGAGACGCGCGAGAAGAAATCCAAGATGTACTCATGGCAGGCATTCGTCACCGCCTTGATTGTGTCTGAGATGCCGTACCTTGTCATCTGCGCCGTCCTTTACTACGTCGTCTTCTACTTTGCGTCGGGCCTCCCAACCGATCCAAGCAGCGCGGGTGCCGTCTTCTTTGTTTTCCTGGTTTACCAGTTCATCTACACTGGGTTCGGCCAGTTCGTGGCTGCATACGCACCAAATGCCGTATTCGCATCACTCGTGAATCCACTTCTTCTCGCCATTCTCTGCTGCTTCTGTGGCGTGCTCATTCCGTACGATAACATTCAGGAATTCTGGCGCTACTGGATCTACTACCTTGACCCGTTCAAGTACCTCATTGGCTCGCTACTTGTCTTTACCGACTGGAACTGGAAAATCGAATGCAAAGACAGCGAATTCGCTATCTTCAATCCTCCGGGCGACGGCAATCAAACGTGCGGACAGTACCTGGAAGCATGGCTGAATGGGCCGGGTAGACGCACGAATCTTGTCAATCCCGACGCCACGTCTGATTGTCGCGTCTGCCAGTATACTTGGGGACGAGACTACTTGGCTACCGTCAATCTCACTGAGAAGTACTTTGGATGGAGGGACGCTGGTATCTGCGTTATCTTCTCACTGTCTGGCTACGCACTTGTCTATCTTCTCATGAAGTTGAGGACCAAGGCTAGCAAGAAGGCTGAACAATAATCGTGTTTTGCATTTGAGCGTCAATAGGATGCGAGTGACGCAGTTATTTTCATTTAAGCTGTGTAAAAGTGAACGATTTCATATTTTGCTGTTGTGGCATTGAGCGGCGTTTTGCAGTTATCAGACTGCGTAAAACTCTTACGTCTTCTTAGACTGTTATAGATACATTTAATACCATGTTGATCAATAATGCAGTTAACAAAACGCTTGCGTATATTCAAATGCATACGACTTTTGCCAAAGAAGAAAAAAAAAAGGTGATAGCGTGCACAGTTATGTTACCCAGTGTGTTATTCCTCTTGAAAATAACCCTGTGACAGCTTGGTTTCTATCATCTAACCATGTGAACCGCGTACAGCGGTCCTCTAGAGTCGGGCGCTGTGAACCTTGGGCGCCATGAAATTTTGGTGCCTACAAGGTTGGTATTGAGAACCCTTGCAACAACATTACCCCGAAAACGTCCCGACACCGCTCCCCAGTAGAGCCGCATGACTAGTGATATTATGACGTAGCGTTTGGGCGGCTCCGGCATGCTATCCTCGAGCCAGCGGCGTAGCCTCACTTTTATTAAAGCCCTGCAGTAAAGCTCAGACGGTGCATGAATCAGACTCTATATTCACCCGCACTACCTGTTGCTATGTATAATATTCTAATCAGAGATCACATGCATTATAAGTGAGCAAAAAGCACCAAAGTTGCTACTAAGATCTCGCTTGCTATTTCCCTTATGCTGCACCACCATCCAGAGTGAGAACCTTGCCGTTGACCCATTCACCCTCCTTGCTGACTAGGAATCCTACCACGTTTGCAACATCCTGCGGCCAGCCGTTTCGATGCAAGGGGGATGCATGCGCAGCCATCTGCTGGCGCTGTTCAGCTGTGTAATCCGTTCCGTTGGGGATATAGTGATGCGAGACTTCATGGAACATGTCTGTCACGGTACCGCCTGGCGCAACAGCATTGACGGTAATCTTCTTGTCGCCACAGTCCTTTGAGAAGATTCGCACAAAGGAATCGACAGCGCCCTTGGATCCAGAATACAGCGAGTGCCTTGGAACGCTGAAGTCCTTGGAAGTGTTGGAGGAAGTCAGGACAATGCGACCGCCCTCGGTCAAATGGCGATACGCTTCGCGAGCGACGAAGAATTGGCCACGCGTGTTGAGGCTGAAAACGCGGTCGAACTCTTCTTCCGTCACGTCCTTGAGGTGCCCGAAACTCACTACGCCAGAGTTGCTGACGGCGATGTCGAGATGTCCAAAGTGGGCTACCGCCTGGTCGAATAGCTTTACAATCTCAGGGACCTGACGTATGTCGGCCTTGATGGCTATGGCGTCGCTGCCAAGCGCTTTGATCTCGGACACGACTTTTTCAGCGTCTTTGGTGGAGTTGGCGTAGTTGACAACGACTTTGGCGCCAAGGCGGCCGAGATGAGTGGCTACGGCTGCGCCGATGCCCCGACCAGAGCCAGTGACAAGAGCGACTTTGCCATCGAGTCGGCCGGGGATGTAGGTTCCAGACGCGTTCTCTACGTGTGGCATTTTGAGACTGGGTGTGGTTGGAAGGGGAACGAAAATGAGAAGCAAGAACTTGGTGTGAAAGTCAAGGAGTTATTGATATTGCGCAGTTATGAAGTTGTACAGTCTATTGGTGGTTTATGTGCTCTTGCCAGACTAATACAGGCCGCGCATAAATTCCAAAGCGGTTGATTGCGTTAAGTTCGCAGCATCAATGACACACAGTGTGCCCGCTGCAAAGCCAGATGCATAAGGTCAGAATTAATCCGATGTCCAATTGCTAGAGTCGTAGGGTCATATCCGCTGGATGATGCTGATCCATCATCCCCGGATCCCTACGTCGGCACGGAACGAAGTGTTTTGTTCCGATCGGAGCATGGTCCGAATAACCCAACTTCGCTTGGTTAGAGGCTTTGAAGTCGCAACATCATGGATATTCCAAAACACATTCTAGGTTGATTTTTTTTCTTCTGGCCAATCAAGCACTAGAATGTAACTATCTTTCATACATAAGCATTTTCTCGACTCAATAGCTAAGTCGATTCGGATAAACGTTATGCGCTCCATCACCAGACGTCTTTGTGCCGGTGATCGGATTGTCTACTAGTACCTTCTCGGTGAGATCCTTCCAACCAATCAAGTCGGCACGATAATCATTCTCCCATTGTAACACTGAAGGTAATCACTATTAAAGACTGGAAAGGAGAGATCACAGGAAATTAACTCAGTTCACTCTCATATTAATCTACTGGGCCAAGTGGAGCGGCTATCTTATTCTAGTTCAACATCTCATTTAAGCACTATCAACATGGTATCATATGCAATTCTCGGTGCCACAGGCAACTGTGGCACCGCCCTCATGGAGCTTCTTCTCCAGAACACCGATGCCAAAATCAAAGCCTACTGCCGCAACAAGGACAAGCTCTTTAGACTAGTCCCAGCAGCCGCCAACAACCCAAAGGTTGAGGTTTTTACCGGCAGCATCTTAGACGCTGATCTACTCGGCAAGGCCATGTACGGTTGCAAAGCTGTCTTCCTTACCGCCACCACGAATGACAACGTACCTGGATGTCATATCAGCCAAGACCTTGCTCATACCGTTATCAAGGCGCTGGAAAAGATCAAAAACGAAGACAAGCAGGCTCCTCCCATGCCTAAACTGGTGCTGTTGTCCTCCGCCACTATCGACCCCTGGATCAGCCGAAAGAATCCTTGGGTCAACGCCATTGTTCGTCGGTCTGCATGGCACGTGTACAGAGACTTGGAGCTTGCAGAAGAGTTCCTGAGGAAGCACGAAGACTGGGTCAAGTGCGTTTATATCAAGCCAGGAGGGCTGTCGGTAGATATACAGAGGGGCCATAGGTTGACGTTTGACGACGAAGAGTCATTTGTCTCTTACCTCGATATCGCGGCTGGCATGCTTGAGACGGCGGAGGACGAGGAGGGCAAATGGGATAATAAGAATGTTGGGGTGGTGAATGCGAATGGCAAGGCCAAGTTCCCTAAAGGCACCCCCAAGTGTATCCTGTGTGGCCTATTGTCTTATTACTTTCCTTTCTTGTATCCTTATTTGCCATCCGGTACGGGGCCGGCGTAATCACACCATCCTTATTTAGCTTTTCTATAGCTTTTGTCTATATACTAGTAGTATTATCAATGAACTTGAGATTGAAGATTTAATGATGCAAAAAGACTTCTTTGTCGTTCCCTGCCATGTAGTTCTAATGTGATTTGACGCCACTCGTCCAGCATATCATGAGAAACGCCGATTGACGTGCAACTACGTGAAGACATGCCACCAAAAATGAGCTACTCTTGTTCTTGTTGGCGCTTTAACCTAGCCTTATGTCGAGAACATGATTTCTGGAAACAGGAAGCTTTGATATAGCGTGCAGAAAACACATTTCAAAAATTTCAAACTGCGATCAAAACCCTTCCATGTTATTTATTACAGTGAGTATGCAGTGCTTTCGCCGCTGCTTTCTGGTATATCTAATACTCAATTGCGTAGGTTGCTGGAGGGTTTCCTTTTGCACTTACGCAACTTCATTCTGTAGCCTTTTCTCTCGATGAATACAGCATTCGCTACTTCCATCAGAAGTAAGCATGTCTCTTCGTCCTGCCCAATCAATCAAGCTCTCGATTGATCCGAAACATTGTAACCAAAACTAGGCTCGGGCTGATGCTAGGCCATTGCTCGATATGTGCCGATGCCAAGCATGCGATAAAGGCAGGACTGTCGGGAACCAGCCGACGCCCGACTATCGCGACCTAGGAAACGAAGTCTACAAAAATACACAATAGGAGAGAACCCTTTGGCTTCTCATCCACTGGGCAGGAAAAGAAATTAAGGACGAGCCTTTGAACGAAATACATGATGCCTCACAAGACGGAAGTTAGGCCAGCCCCAGCAGGTAATTCCTTGATTCAAGTCACTTTAGCGCTGATACGTAGTCCTAATATTGCAACTGCAGACATTATTGAGTGCCAGGCTGCCGCGTTCGAGTGGGCGGAAAGTTACGACACAAAAGATTGGGATCGCCTCTCAAGATGCCTCGCACCCACACTCTACGTACGACTCCCAATTTCCTTATTTTTTTCGAGTCAATACTAATGTATCTACAAGATCGATTACCGCACTGTCATGGGAATGATGTGGGAGAAGATGCCCGCTGCTGAATTTCTTGGCATGGCGTCCAGCCCCAAGTTCCTCGGCAACGCACGCATCAAAACCCAGCACTTCATGGGTCAGACGAGGTGGGTTCAGAAAGAGCCTGGTTACATCATTGGGTATCATCAGATGCGCGTGGCGCATCAGAAATATCAAGACGATGCCCTTACTCAGGTGCTCTACAAGGGCCACGCGCATGGAAAAGCAACTTTGCACTATCGCCAGGTGGACGGCGAATGGAAATTTGCTGGCCTTGAGCCTGACATTCGATGGTCGGAGGGCGATTATGACAAGATATTTCAGGAGTAAGACTAGAAGGGGGCTGTTGATTGTACAACATAATCAAGATGTGTTTGGGTGAACATGGATACGTCCTAGCATCCGGTCCTACACGAACCAGACGTAGAGGGTACTCAGACCTGAAATGAAATTTGAATCATACACGTCGTAGTCAACATTCGATTTGGTAGTAATCTGCATGCCGATCATAACCAGACTTTTGACCTATCACCTGGCAACCGACTTTATTCCGTGTTCCTTGGATATTATGACCTCTCATAGTGTCAAGTAGCAATATAAGGATGCATTTGAGATAAGTTGATGGAGTCAGATTAAGCTCATAATGTTCATGTGTCAAACCAAGAGAGTGTTCGAGTATTCCATTCATGGTTGCTTGCTCACAAATGCAGAATAACCTAGTGCAGATGCAAGACACTTTAGGAACCATGTCTGACTGCATAGTACTTGTCGTAATAGCCTCCCATAAAGTTCAAATGACGTAAAAAAGTCAAGGTCAAGGCTTGCAGAAGACCGATGAACTGCCTGTTGAAGCAGTGAGGTAGGTGTACATGCTAGTATCGGGCCGAACAAGTACCTTTCTACCGACCGGTCCGTGAATCTCAAACGGTGCAGGTGATCAACCTGAAATTCGGAATGTAAATACTTGGTTAAGAGAACCAATTGTTTCCTTGGATTATTTGTAATACTACCGATATTTCTTCCGCTGACATTACATATCAGAGTGACGTCACCATTATGCGGGCCTGAACAATTACGGCCGTTAACTACTCATACATTCTCCACTCCTTGTTTACATTCTTAGCGTACTCGGTGTAATAGAGAGACCCTTGATGATTCCCTGCTTGCGTTCTCTCCTGTCCATGGATATTCACATGGTCCTTTAATCAGGTTCGGTTTTGTAGCTTCGTAGCCAACGCGATCAGCGAGGCGACTAGCGGTAACGTGGCACGAACAGAATGCCATCGACACCACTTATCCAGTGATTTGTGCAGAACGTTGCTAGTCGCGTTATCGATCCAGAACCCCCCAGTACCACTGCTCTTGTCTTTGCTCTGTGCTAGATTCGCAATGAATTCCTCAAGTGGAAAGATCATGACTCTTTCCCACCACGCCACTTGCAGCAATGTAACAAACGACGCCGCGAAAGGCTTCCATTGTGCAGCTTTGGCGGGGTCGGGGTGTTGCGAAAGAAGAGCAGCAGTTATGCCGAACAGAAAAGCAAAACTTGCATTCAATGGCTCCAGCCACGCCCCGCCACGTCGGGATGTCTCCAAGAGTTGTGCAATAGCGCTGCTCGATGGGTTCAGCTTGATGATTGGAATGATCCAGAGGTTGAATGACCACGCTATGCCTACACCACGTGTTGATGAGTACATTGATTATCAACCATTCGATCGAGCGCGACGCACCTGAAACAACAAGCAGTGAGACGATCATTCCCCAATGAACGAAAGGTATAATACAAAATACTATATCCAAGGTAGCCATTTGGGGTGAGAGTCGACGCGAGGGTAAGTAGCGTAGGTTATAAAACAGGACTGTGTCGCTGCGGTAGCTAGCTTTAGGTCGGATATACGAGGGCAACAAGTATTGAGCCCGTTTAGATAAATGGATAAATGGATCCCTGTGGAGTGAAAGATATACCCTGAAGTGACGTTTGTAAGTGCCATCGACAATGCGAAGAGATATTATAGATGTATGCGGGTTCTCCTTCAATCCCTAGAATAGGGTCCACAGTAGTCATATCTAGAGAGTTGGAATGAGATCCAGAACTCTCTGAACATGCTTCCTAATTCGGTTAATTTCGAGCGGCGCAAATGGGGGCCGGATGTTGCGTCTGTCAGCATTATCCCGATCTCCATTCGCGAATGACATTTCTCCCGAAAGGAACGAGGGACGTCACAGAAATCCAACTTCGCATTGAATTTACGGATGGTGAGCCGCAAACCAGCGCGATATGATGAGCATAAGCTCCGGGTCTGTTCTATATCCGATGCAGATAAGACGGACGGTAGTGATAGTCTTTGTTATGGCTTAGATAGACCTTGCCCCATAGGGGATACCTAGCGCCTTGGCTCATTCCTTGTACTTAGCTCAGCCTTCTGGCTGCTCTACCCCACCATCATTGTACTACTACTGTTTTGACTGCTTGTCTCTTTTTGGTGGGCTCCGCGCCGTGACACTTTGATGCATAGTCGGATCGAGTGCATCGCCCAATTGACGCGCTCATATTCATCACAGTCTCGAAATTCTTCTTTTAGTATAATCCAGGTCGAATATGGATGAAGCCCTCGTTCATGCAGCGCACGCTTGGGGTGTCACAGGGGCAGCGTTACTGTCAGGTAAGCATCCTGCATCGAGCTTCAAACTACACCAGAGAAAGAGCAAAACGAATTTTCCACAGACAGGTGCTGATGTAGTTGTTTTCTTGTTAGGCTACATTGTGTGCTTTAGCCATGCTGGGGTACCAACGCTCAGCATAGCCCCAGTCGACACTCTTGTACATCAATTCAAAACGATGTACACTATTGGAAAAGCTACGTCGCCACTCATCGCCATCAGTGTCACTCTCTGCAACGGCTACTCTGCCTATTGTGCGAGGAATAGTACTGGTCTTGTCGGTGATGCGATATCTCCATTTTCTTTGTACGCAGCAGCGGCAGTGTGCGTACCTTGCATCATTCCGTACACATTGTTGTACATGGAGCCCACTGTGAACAAAAGACTGCTGGCCTTGGGCGCGAAAGTCGAAAAGGGAGCCAAGGCAAAGGATCTTGACGTGGGCGAGGAGGATGTGCGAGGTATGTTGAAAAGGTGGAAAGGAATGAATTTTGTTCGAGCGGCACTTGTCGCTATTGGGGCTGTTCTAAGTGCTGTAGCTACCTTCCGCTAGGCGGGGTACTTGCCGTACCTCTCAGTTTTAGCAGCATATCGATCGTGGAGTGGCGTGAAAATTATGAAGCCGTAGAAAGATACTAAAATAATTCCTTGTAGCATCCTAGTGCATTGTTTCTAATACGGGATTATCAAGTAGTGTAGTATTGTTGGTCAATTGCCTCTTCAAACTACTCAATTTCTGAATTCAATCACCTACAAGATTGCTGCAGTGTTCACGAATCGATGCCTAGCGCATGCGTTCCATCCATACCTCAAAGCCAGATTTCAATGTATGGATGCTTCTAATTTGCTTCTTCCCCAAGATAAATTTATGAACTTTCGATCCATTATTTCATCATTTATGTCAATTGTTTATCTCAGATGTCATCCAAAACCAAGACCTCGAGACGCCATACAAAGGTTGCATGTGAACAAATGGAAACCATAAGCTAATACCTTAAAACCATCTTATATATTGGCTTAAAGGAAACAAAGTTATATTGCACAATCTGTCTAGTCCTGTATGAAAGATGCAATTGGTATCTAAAGCATGCTCATCCAAATTTGAATTCAAGATCGGGTATCAAGCGCTAGCATGTGTAACAGGGTATTGTAAACGCTGCATCGGAGTTGTGTGTTGCTGATCATTTCCAATAAGGAACCACCTCTTCTGCCCAGCACGAACCTGGAAACCGACTTTACCATCTCCAGCGAGCTTTCGAAGAACTTCATCAATGAATGGCTCCAACGCCAAGGTACGTGTTGTCTCATCCACTGAGCTTCCATATATGTTCTCGACAATATCTCTGACGACCGGTCGATTCTGACCATAATCGCGGAGGTTGCGCAACGCTCTAATGACTTGTTTCTCTCTTCTATATTTCGATGACAGTTCTCGGCTGATCTTCGTGTTCAGGTCTTCGATGGTGATGCCGTGAGCAGGGTGACCGGTCCGACATTTCTGGTCCATCATCTTGTGCAGACTCGACATGAACGTGCCGAGGTCCTCCACCGCACTCGTGCCAGTGCCGAGAATGTTGTCTCCAGTGAACATGGAGTTTTCTTCCTTGAGGATGAAGCACATATGATCTTCTGAGTGGCCAGGGGAATGCAACGCCACGACAGTAGCTCCCTCGACACAAAACTGTTGTCCGTCATGGATATCTTGTTGGCCTGGCTCAGGGTCGTTCTTGTAGATGTGGTCTTTCAGGTGTGGGTACATTCGGACAAGATCTGGCACACCTCCAGAGTGGTCGCCATGCCAATGTGTGATGAGAACATACTTGATGTTGATGTTTCGAGACTCCAAAGTCGATGCAAGCAATTTCGCATACTCTGGCTCTCCTCCGGATGTATCAACCAATATGCGGGAGGCTCCAGTGCCGATTAAGAACGTGTTGGTGCCTTGAAAGGTGAACTTCCCCGGATTTTGTCCTCGCACTCGTAAAACTCTTTGCGTTACCTGTTCCACGTCAGGTATGGGGTCGAGGTTTGCGGTTTGACCTTTTAAATAGTCCTCGAAAGCGCAGATGTTGAGTGACTTGTTAATCTGCTTGTAGCCTCCCTTGTCGTCCGACATGGCTGGACTATTCGACATAATGACGGAAGATTGTTTTCGAACCGAGAGCGACAAAAAGAGTGGTAAAGTGTCCGAGGTAACTAGGCTTTGGACGGCTTCGTGTATGCATATAGTTCCGAATTGCAATGGTCGGCGACTGCTGCAGGGTGACCTTTAAATCTTGCCATGGACTAACAATTATCAGACCGAATGCCCTAGGTAAACCATCTTTGGCACATAGAACCGAGTTAATTCTCATTGGGTCGCATTACATATCACGAGTTCTCGGTACGCATGAAATCAAGTAACAGTCGTGATCGCGGGGGTTATGAGTAAGTGTTCCGAGACATGCTGTTATGTTTTGCATGCTCTATATCGGGTACACTTTCTGGGTAAGGCGATGGAGTATCATTCGGGTTGATGAGGGACGCCAAGAATGGCTCGAAACTCACTCGGTGCAATGCGGCACGTTTCCCGATTCGGATCATCATCCCAAATGTTCCGTGCCACAAAAACCCGACGCTATGGTTGATAGCCTCTAGATTCATCATTGGATACCTTTGAACAGGTTCTCAGGGGCCTAATCCCCATCCGGTACGTGTTACCAACCCTGGTGTTGGTGTGACTAAGCAAGCTTTATCTGACGTCAATGGGGTCGCCCAGTAGTATGGCATAGACCATGAGTTTTGGCTACAGACACTCATCGCAAGCGGTTGAATGTAATAAGAATGATATGGGCCGAGGTTCATTGGCGGTTTTGTACCAAGATCGATAGAAATCATATATCTCTATGCAACATCTGCGTTATTCCCAATTTCAAACCTACCACCAGCTCAGTCTTCTGTTTTCATGACCTTGAAAAGGTGATCGCTAATTTCCAGGGACTTTCTTCATGAGTCTGTATCATCATGGAGGTTGTGTATTTCAGTAACGAATTCCCAAAGGATGACCTGGGAGACATCTTCAGACACTTGAACAGCCAAAGCAAGACTACCAACCATGAAATTCTGGCTCGCTTTACCAGAGACGCAACCAGAGCAGTGAAGAAGGAGATCGAAAAGCTACCGTCGAACTTGAAGAATCAAATTCCTCCATTCGAATCCCTCAGCTCTTGGGCAGAGCAGAAAGAGCTTCGCGAAGGCGAACTATGCGGCGCAATCGATGGCGTTCTACTGATACTTGTTCAACTCTCGGTGTATATTTGGTAAGCCAATTTAGCATTATCGGTTTTTCTCTGGCTAATTCTGGTAGCAATCTCGAGAGTAGGAACCAGCCAATATCCGCAACTGATGAAACGCACCTCACAGGCTTAGGCATTGGCTTGCTCTCAGCTGCTGCGGTAGCTCTGGCTCGAGATGTATCAGAAGTACCTTTCTATGGTGCGCAAGCGATTTCAATCGCTTTCCGTATGGGAGTACACGTGCAGGGAGTCTCACGCCATCTAGAGGCTCGAGACCTAACTGAACCACCTAAGACATGGGCTTATGTGGTCCACAATGTTGACCCTCAGGAGACAAAGAAAGAGCTCGAAGCACTCCATGAAGCAGTACCCAGTTCCGATACCAGTCGTATCTTCATCAGCGCCGTCAGCCGTACTTCTGTTACGATCAGTGGTCCGCCTTCAAAGCTTGAGAACCTCTTCAAGAAAGCTACAGCGTTCAGAGACGCTAAGTCAATTCCATTACCGGTTTATGGAGGTATCTGCCATGCTCCACATATTTACAACTCGCAAGATGTAGAAGCTATTGTCCATCATGTTGTGGCTTCATCAGACCGACTTCATGCGCAAGACGAACCGAAGTTCCCACTCTTTTCAACAAGCTCCGGCACCCCATACAAAGCATCCAATGCGGCCGAACTTTTTGAGAGCGTTGTTGCTGAGCTTTTGACAAAAGCCATTGAGTGGGACAAAGTCATCGCACAAGAAATCGACTACGCCAGGAAGAATAAACGAACTCAAATCAGACTCTCTTGCTTCGGAAACTCCATTCCGTTGAACGATCTCCGTTCTGATTTGCAAAAGGCTATCAAGGATGTTTCTGTTCCTCTGAACAACTACATGTCAGCGCTTCACAAAGACGACACGGAAGCTACCACTCCCCGAAGTACAGCACAATCCAAACTCGCCATTGTTGGAATGTCTTGCAGATTTCCAGGCGGTGCAACCGACACGGAGAGATTCTGGGAACTGCTTGAAGCAGGACTCGATGTGTCTCGCCAGATCCCTTCAGACCGGTTCGATATCAAGACACATTATGACCCAGAAGGTAAAGATCTCAACAAGACGATGACCCAATATGGATGCTTCATCGATGAACCTGGCATGTTCGACGCGAGCTTCTTCAACATGTCACCTCGAGAGGCAATGGCTGTTGATCCACAAATGCGGCTCTCGCTCGTAACCGCGTACGAGGCATTGGAAAGAGCAGGTTTCGTCGCCAACAGGACCCAATCGACCAAGCTTCAGCGTATTGGAACATACTACGGGCAAGCAGCTGACGATTATCGTGAGGTAAACCAAGGACAGGAAGTTGGAACCTATTATATTCCCGGCGGATGCCGTGCATTTGGACCAGGCCGCATCAACTATTTCTTCAAATTTGCTGGCCCTAGCTACAGCATTGATACTGCCTGTTCTTCGGGGCTTGCAGCCATCGAAGTAAGTAGTTGACTTCGCAAGATATTGGAATGGTGTACTGATTATGTTACAGGTCGCTTGTCAAGCTCTCTGGAATGGTGAGATTGACATGGCTGTAGCAGGTGGGGTCAATATTCTCACAAACCCTGATGGTTTTACTGGTCTCTGCAAAGGACACTTCTTGACCAAGGGCCACAACGCCTGCAAGACTTGGGACGCCACCGCTGATGGTTACTGCCGCGCCGACGGTATAGGATCATTGGTTATCAAAAGGCTTGAAGATGCGCAAGCTGACAACGATAACATCCTTGGAGTTGTGCTTGCTGCAGGCACTAATCATTCCGCAGAAGCTGTCTCAATCACCCATCCGCACGCAGGACACCAGGCATATTTGTCACGCCAAATTCTCAGACAAGCAGCTATAAATCCTTTGGAAGTTTCATATATAGAGCTTCATGGGACTGGCACACAAGCGGGTGATTTCGAAGAGATGAAGGGTGTCCTGGACGTGTATGCTCCAAATACCTTTCCAAGTCGCCGATCTGACCAAAAGTTACATATTGGAAGCGTAAAATCGAACGTCGGTCATGGAGAGTCAGTTGCTGGAACGACAGCACTCATCAAGGTTCTGTTGATGTTGCAGAAGAATGCCATTCCTCCACACATTGGCATTAAAACTGAGATCAACCCGCGCCTACCAAAGGATCTAGAGCGACGAAATGTCGTTATTCCCTTCTCTACTACAGAATGGAACAAGAACCCAAATAGGAAACGTATTGCAGCTGTTAACAACTTTGGAGCTGCCGGCGGCAATACCATGATGCTTTTGGAGGAAGCACCTTCGGTTGCAGTAGCACGCGAGAAGGAAACCAGGCCAACACACGTCATCACCGTATCTGCGAAGACCAAGATTTCTCTACGCAATAACATCAACCGTCTACTTGCGTATCTCGACAGAAATGCCGACGTTGCAATTTCGGATCTCGCTTACACAACCACTGCGCGCAAATACCACCACTCATACAGAGTCGCGATCAGTGCCACTGATGTTGCCTCAATCAAAAAGCAGTTGCCGACACATCTGAACAAGGTGGACTCTTTGAAGCCGCTGAACAAGACGAACCCACCTTCAGTGGCGTTTGTTTTCACTGGCCAGGGCGCCTCTTACCAGTCGATGGATCTCGAACTATACCGCGAGGCACCAGTCTTCAGGGAGCACATTGAGTATCTTGACAAACTTGCTCAAGCCCAAGGCTTCCCCACGTTCATCCCTGCTCTAGATGGCTCACACCCACGCGACCATGAGCATCCTCCTGTTGTCACTCAACTAGCGTTGGTGTGTCTGGAGATCGCGCTGGCGCATTATTGGGCTTCCTTGGGTGTCAAGCCCGATGTTGTCATGGGGCATTCGCTTGGAGAGTATGCAGCTATGCATGTTGCTGGAGTCATTAGTGCGAATGACGCCATCTACATGGTCGGTTCTAGAGCGCTGATGCTCCAGAGATCATGCGAGGCAGGCAGCCATTGTATGATGGCTGTTCGCGCATCTCTAGAATCTGTCATCGCCGCATCGAATGGCAAACCTCACACTGTAGCTTGTATCAATGGTCCCAGCGATACGGTCCTAAGCGGTACCAGGGCACAGATGGATGATATTGCAGTAGATCTCGAAGCGGCAGGCTTCCGCTGCATCAAACTAAACGTAGCGTTTGCATTTCACTCCGAACAGGTCGACCCGATACTCGACGAATTTGAGGCCATTAGCAAGAGTGGTGTTATATTCCACGAACCTAAGTTGCCTGTAATCTCGCCTCTACTTGGCAAGGTCGTCTTTGATGCGCGATCATTGAACGCTAGCTACGTACGCAATGCTACGCGAGCGACTGTCGATTTCCTTTCCGCCGCAAAGAATGCTGCCGACGTGTCGATCATCAGTGATGAAACCGTTTTCATGGAGATGGGCCCTCACCCTGTTTGCGTCGGATTCATGAAGTCAATCTTTCCGTCGGTAAAGACCGCTGTTCCGTCAATACGCCGTGGAGACAACAACTGGAAAACGATCTCCGAGAGCGCAGCAGCTGTTCATCTTGATGGCGTCGAAGTGGATTGGAATGAATTCCACCGTCCTTTCGCTGATGCGGTGCGTCTTCTGGATCTTCCGACATATGCCTGGGATGAGAAGAACTATTGGATCCAATACAATGGTGATTGGTGTTTGACCAAAGGAAACACCTTCTACGACAAGAAGGTTGAGACAGCAGAACCTGTGGCCAACCATGGCAAAAAGTACGAGTCGTTGAGCTCTCTGGTACAAAATATCATCGAAGTCAATATAGAGGGAGACTGTGGCAAAGTGGTCATGCAATCGGATCTGATGCAGAAGGACTTTTTGGCTGCCGCTCATGGACATCAGATGAACAACTGTGGTGTTGTGACTTCGGTAAGTCCTTACCCATCTCCATTCTTGGAAGCTTCACGCCTTTCTCTATACAGCTTGCTAACAAGTTACCAGTCTATACATGCGGATATCGCGTTTACTTTGGGAGAGTATCTATATCGCAAGTTCTATCCAAAGTCGAAACGCGTCAACATGAATGTCACCAACCTCCACGTGACTAGTGCTTTGATCGCTAAGAAGCATTCTATGGACACACCACAGTCTATCCAAGTTACTGCGAGCACAAACAACATCAAGAGTAGTGTTCTAGATTTGACATGGCAACATGTCCAAGAAGACGGAAGCTGTTCAGAACCATTTGCGACGGCCAATCTCGAGTTTGGCAACGCAGAAGACTGGCTAACGAGCTGGGGTTTCATGTCCCATCTGGTTCAGCATCGCATTGAAACACTGGAACAGTTAGCTGCTGAGGGCAAGGCTAACCGCTTTTCTCGCAACATGGCTTACACTCTCTTCGCAAAGAACCTCGTCGATTATGCTGATAAATACCGAGGCATGCAGTCTGTCGTCATGAGCGATCTGGAAGCATTCGCCGACGTAAAGCTTAGCGACAAGGTTGACAGCGGAACCTACACTGTACCACCGTACTTTATCGACAGCGTAGCCCACCTTGCAGGTTTCATCATGAATTGCTCCGACAGCATTGATACAACGAACAATTACTGCGTCACTTCAGGATGGAAGTCCATGAGATTTGCTGAGCCCTTGACTCCAGGAGCAAGATTCCGGTCTTACGTCAAGATGATTCCCACCAAGGACGACCCATCCGTCTACCTGGGTGACGTATACATTTTGAGCGCCGAAGACAATTCTATTGTGGGCATGGTGGGTGGTATTCATTTCCGGCGCTTCCCACGCATCCTACTCAATCGTTTCTTCACTGCTCCGCAACCCTCAAAAGGAACAACAGGTCAGCAAGCAAAGGCGAGTCCGATGACCACTAAGCCTGCTACGAATACGCTTGCACCATCGAAACTGGAGACGTCTTCGGATGTCCAAGAAATCCCTCTTAACGCAAAGGAGGAGGCGTGGAAGGATGACACTCAGTCTTCGGCAAGTGAAACGGATGATCGCGACACCCCCTCAGTAGCTTCAGAGAACACATCCGCTACCAGTGTTGATGTTCCTGCTAATCCAACCCGCGGGAGCAACAGCACAGTGGACAAGGCGATTGAACTCATTGCTAGGGAAACCGGCATCGACAGCTCGGAGCTGACAGACGATGCTGAATTCGCGAATCTGGGCATCGACAGCCTCATGTCCTTGGTTCTGACTGAGAAGTTCCAGAATGAACTTAATGTAAAGGTGAACGGTAGTTTGTTCCTCGATTACCCGACTATTGGGGATCTTCGGGAGTGGTTGGAGAAGTACTATGGTTAGATCTAGGTAATTTCCAGATTGTCATGGTTTATTAGATGCTGTAGTTGTTGTTTTTTGCTTTTTCTTCTTCAGTAATTTCCTATCTAGAACGTACTCACGTAATGTCTCCACGAATAAAGAATTTTCCAATACTTGCTTAGTGGGATGAGTTCGATCTTCGGGTTTTCTTTATGAAGAGAAACAGCATCTACGAGTAGATACGCGCATGCAACTACTTACATAAACCCATTAGCTGTCTTGTGTCGGATACTGAGGTTATCGGTTTTGATATGTTGGCGTCGTTTAAGCTTTTCAAATCCAACCCTACTTGTTAGAAGAGTCATGATTGTAACTGGCCGCTCTCTCATACTTTGCCAAATCTCTAAGCGCTTGCTCGCCTTCCTGAATGATAATCTGCCTGATCTCTTCGCTTCTAGGGATAAATCTGACTTTGAACGACTTCAGGCGCTAATTTGATCCATTTCTGTGTTCTGGTTAGTCTTAGTTTTACACCAGCAATAGTAAGTGATGATCTGTCGCAAGTGGTTCCTTACGCATAGCTGAAAAGATCAAGTGATATCTCTTTGCCTGTCTTCCCATCAATAGTAGGCTTCACGCGATAAGCCCACAGCAATCGCGCAACACTGATATGCGTTCCCTGTTCGGCAATCACTTCAGTGATCAGAAAACCTTGATTGTCTAAGATACGCAGGTTACGAAATCTCTCCCTTTGCTCATTAGCGTACGTGTATTTGTATATCAAGTTTTCTTGGCCATCCATTAGTTCGGTGAAAGCGAAGCTCAGTCAGCTAGTAAACCTTAACATTGCATAACGAAGAATGAAAGCACGCGTACTTTACGTGGAGTATCGGATCTAGCTTGGTATTTTATAGATACATACTGTAGTGTAGTAGCGTAGCACGTGATGAGGCATGAGGGGTATAAGTCAACAGGGTTTCGGAGTGCAGAGAGCTTCTCTTCTTCTCCCTACTTCAATGATTGCTCTCGACAAGCCTGGTCCGTAATTCATCTATCAGATTGCGGATCGACGTCTGTACTTCCTACTACCCGATCACCTGGCATGACGGAATGAATATGACGACCTTGTGTTGGAGTTGGTTTTTCCGGATGCACTTCTGCTCTAGGCCTAGCGTTGATTCCGGTTGACGCAACTTGGACGGCCTGGCGCGCTTATGCGACAACAATACAACGTTCAAACAGCGCTTGAGCATGCTTCAGGAAACGGCCATTCCTTGTGGACGAATGAACAAACAGTTACGCCAACCAGTATGAGTGCGATACAGATATCTAGCGAAGCCTGTGAGGTACTAAATGGCATCCAGGGCGTAAAGCGTAAGTCTCCACCTGCGCTATGCAATGCAATGCACGACACACAGTCCAGGCCAAGCGCTCACAGTGTCAATGGCAACAGGCCGACGCAGCTCGACTGTGCTCAACCCGAGGAACTATGTCAAAGAAGAGTTCTGGAAACAAGCGCCGGTATTTACGGGTAGCACCTGCTTTGAGCCACTCGAGGACGCGAAGAATATATTAATCACTGGTGGAGCGGGCTTCATGTACGTTGTCGCATCGAGACCACTGAAAGTTGCGACCTGTGCGTCTCTTGTATTTAGCTGCGGACGCAAGATTAACGTGAATACAGAGCTTGCTGGTTCGCACGCCATCTGGTCCTGACCTACCCCCACTACAATGTGGTTTCTTTGGACAGGTTGGACTACTGTGCAACACTCAACAATACGCGCATACTCGATGGCCGACCAAACTTCGCGTTCGAGCATGGCGACATCACGTTGCCCGCGACCGTAAAGCGCGTGCTCCGTAGGCACAGAATTGACACCATATTCCACTTCGCGGCGCAATCGCATGTCGACCTCAGCTTTGGCAACTCGTACGAATTTACACACACAAATGTTTACGGCACACATGTCCTACTTGAGAGGGCGAGGGAACACGGCGTCAACAAGTTCATTCACATCTCTACGGACGAAGTCTATGGTGATGTACCCGTTGGGGCGGCGGATTTGGGTGAGACGAGCATATTGGCACCAACGAATCCATACTCAGCCAGTAAAGCTGCGGCGGAAATGATGGTCAGCGCATACCGGAGTAGCTTCAAACTACCCCTGATCACGGTCCGGGCGAATAATGTCTACGGGCCACATCAATTTCCCGAAAGTAGGCGACGTATCCATTTAATAATGATAAAAATGACGCACATATCTGACGGTGAAGCAGAGATCATACCCAAATTCATCATGCTCCTACAACGGAAGCAGAAGCTTCTCCTTCATGGCGACGGCTCGCCAACACGACGCTATCTCTACGCTGGAGACATTGTAGATGCTCTGGACACGATACTACACAAGGGCGACATTGGGCAGATCTACAACATCGCTTCCAAGGATGAGATATCAAATACGGAGATTTGCTGCCGTCTCTTGGACAACTTCGGCATCTCGCGAGATAGGCCTGCTGAATTTGCAGAATGGGTACAACATACCGAGGACCGCCCATTCAATGACCAGCGCTATGCAACTGATGGTTCGAAGCTCAGGGCGCTGGGATGGCAACCTAAAACAAGCTTTGACGAGGGCCTCAGGACGACGGTAGATTGGTATCGCAGGTTTGGCGAAGTGTGGTGGGGCGACATCAGCAGGGTCCTTACGTCTTTTCCTGTTGTGACAGGAAATGAAATCCGGACAAAGGAGGAGCACGAAGATCTGCCATCGTCTGATGGGGAAGGGATTCATGAGGAAGACAGCGCAATATGGACGACATAGTGGAGCGTCTAGTGTAGCATTGGGCGCCGACGGGCGACGAGACAAACGGCGTATTATGTGTAGGAGGTTGCGGCACGAGGCGGCATTTAGATACCCCAATGATGAATTTAGCATCTACTACTAATTCGTGTCTTGCTATTTACTGCTTTTCTTGCTCTATTTTGGTCTCATGCCTGTTTTCTTCTTTTCGGTGTCAATGCCCATCCACACCGGTGCGCGAGTGGCGCAATCAGGGTGCCGTAACGATATGCAGGGACCAAACAATATGGGCCCAAGCATGCAGCCCAATCTTTGCACCAACAATCCCTGGAGGATTGCAAATGGCGTGAACTCACCTTCACCAGGGTGACGGTGTTCTTGACGCATTGAACAGGCACCGTAGTCCCAAAACCAGCCTAGTCCACGGCTCTCTGGGTACACTGCCACAACCGTGAGCGGTGGCGTACTTGAACTCCGCCCTCTAGCTAGCGTCAGCTTCTGGGCGCTCGAGCACATTGAAACACCAAACGCCCCGGCCTACTGCCGCTCAAACACCGCCGCCTATTCCCCCTACCAACTTCGTATATATATACATCAATCGAAGCCGCCTCTTGTTTCCCACTCTCCACGCCCCATCAACCCCACGTGAAGTTGCAGCGCGACGTCTGTTGTTAGCGCAATCGATAAGACACCCCACAGTTAGCTAGCTGCCTACCGACTTGTCACCCCTACAACGACCCAACAACCATTCCCGAGCCGACCTCGCTCCTCCAACGCACAAACACAGATCCCAACAGAGCCTCGAGCATCCTTGTCTGAAACCCGGACGTCTGTTTATCCCGACACATCACCATGGGCTTGTTTGGCAAGAAGAAGGACAAGGGTGCTGAGGCTGAGGACAGTAACCGCTCCGCCCTTTTCGGCAGCCGCAAGGGAAAAGAGAGCCCTGCAGCTCAGAATCCCTATGCCGCCCCTCCAGCAAACGACCCTTATGCTCAGCCGCCCCCTTCATACTCCTCCGGTGGCCAGGACAACTCCTTCCGCCAGGAGAAGACGCCAGCAGTGACTGGACCGGGCCAGAGCTACGGGCAGGGATCTGGTGGCTATGGTGCTCAAGGAGGTAGTTACGGCGCTCAGTCAGGATACGGAAACGACCGCTACGGTGGCGGTGCGCCTCAACGCCCGGGTGGTTATGGTGGGCTTGGAAGAACTGCCTCAGATGATACCATGACCACCGACGCTGGTCGTAACGAGCTTTTTGGCAACGCCCCCCAACGACAGCAAGCACGGCCCCAACAAGAATCCGGAGCATATGGACAGAGCGGTGCCTATGGCGATAGCCAGAGCGGCGGATACGGCGGTGGTGCTGGGGGCTATGGCTCTACCCCTGGCGGCTACGGTACCTATGAAGACCGCCAGCTGACAGCTGAAGAACAGGAAGAGGTCAGTTTGCCAAACCCAATCACATATGACATGCTCGCTGACCTTGTGTTTTCGATGTGATAGGAGGACATCAATGCCACGAAACAAGAGATCAAATTCATCAAGCAGCAGGACGTTTCTAGCACGAGGAACGCTCTACGTCTAGCCGAACAGGCATTGGAGACTGGCCGGGGAACCCTCTCCACCATGGCGGCACAAGGAGAGCGCATCCACAAGTATATTGACCCTTGGCTCAGCTTTTCTGCGTCGTCTCTAACATTTTTGCAGCACCGAACGTAACCTCGATCTCGCCTCGATCCAAAGTGACAGGGCCTCGGGACAGACTAAGGAGCTGGCTCGTAAGTATATGATCCAGGCCGAAACCTTAACATCGAATGCTGATTTGCTTTAGGAATCAATGCAAGCATGTTTTCCGTTGTACCCAATCCCTTTACTGGCAACTCCAAACGCGAGAAGGAGATGCAGCGAGCCATGGACCAGCACGCACGCGATCGCGAGACTCGTGAAGCAACGAATAGGGCTGCATGGGAGTCGGCTGCGCGCGTGAACCAGGCCCAACGGGGAATACAAGGTGCCGGTGCTGGAGCGGGAGGTAAAAAGGCCTCGCTTGCCCAACGGTCAAAGTACCAAATGGAGCCCGACTCGGAAGACGACGAAATGGAGAATGAGATTGAGAACAACTTGGGTATGTGTTTTTTTTCATTTTGATGACACTGATAGATGTACACCGTTGGAACAAAGTGCTAACAAGTCATGTAACAGATCAGCTACACATTGCAGCAAAGAGTCTGAACCAGCTGGGTCGTGCAATGGGCACCGAAGCCGATAAGCAGAATGAGCACATTACCCGCATTACAGGCAAGACAGATAACGTTGATGATAAGATTGCAAGGAACAGGCTCAAGTTGGATCGCATCCACTAGACTTTTCCGTGCCACCTCTTGGTCATTTTGTTTTGATTTTGTTCCTTTCTTGGGGGGGGGGGGGGGGGGAAGATTACTTCTTTTCCTTTTTTTTTCAAAAACGTCTTGGACATTGAAAAGGAGGGTAGATGAAATGAACAGATATAAATTGCATCTCATCATTGATGTTGTTGTTGTTGCCGCCCTGATGCAGAGTGCCAGTCCCACCGCGACATTTGGCAACCCAAACTTCTAGCGTTTAGTCGCTAAGAATCTCAGTGACTAAAAGAGGTATCTCATCCATGTGGTGGGGATCAAGCAAATGTATTGTTGGACATGTTGAACAGCGACTCTAAGCCCCCCCAAAAAAATAAGGCTGACATGTATATCGTTATTTCCAGTCCAAACGCTTACCCAAGCACCAACTTGTAACTGGCAACCTCAAACGCCCTAACTTCAATCTCCACACCCGTCTCCTCATCGTCTTCTTGCTCTTCAACCCCGGTCCTGAAAGAACCAATCTTGAGCTCCTGCCCATTCTCCTCTTCGTCCTCTAGCGCATTCACCTTGACCACCTTCTTGACGTCCAAGTCGCCCCACGTCAACACACCCTTGCTCTTTCCACCAAGCGCATCGTAGATACGCAGGATGACGCAGTGGCCCTTCTTCACGGGCAAATCCCCCCTAGACACGTCTTCGTCGTCTTCGCCACGCTTGATGGTGTCGAGAACCAGGTTCGGTGCGTTGTAAATGTGCAAGGGGTTGAGAAGACTGCTGTGAAGCACATCTTCGTCGTGCTTGACTTGCCGGCCGACAATCTTCAAGGGATTGTTGAATTCAAAGGCTTTGCGAATGGTGCGTTGGTCTAGGCGACCCTCGTGCGGGAACATGGCGTAGCGTGTCTTGTGGTTTCCCATATCGGCATGGGCATCTGGGGCTTTGGGCGCGCGGAGCAGCGAGAGACGCATAACGTTTCCAGCGGTTGCGAAGCCGTACTTGTTATCGTTGAGAATAGACACACCGTATGTGGCTTCGGAGAGATCGGCCCATTTGTGGCAGCAGACTTCGAATTTGGCCATATCCCAGGACGTATTGTAGTGTGTGGGCCTACGCACAATGCCAAATTGCGTCTCATAGCTAGCTTCCGTGTTCACAATATCGACAGGGAACTCTACTTTGAGGAACTTCATCGTCTCATGCCATTCGATTTCAGCATCAAATTCAATGGCTGATTGGGTGGCACTCGCTGCCGGCAGCGTCATTGTTGTTTTGACCCATGACTTGTCCGAGATCTTGGTCTCGATTTCCAGGCTCACACAGTGAATACTGTTTTCTGCGATAGTAACCTTGCTCGGCTTGAGCTCCTTGCGCGACTGCATGTGGTAGACTTCAACATCCCACCCCTGCCAGTAGAGTGGCTTGTCGTCAAAGATGACAAGCTGGCCAGCTTTGGCACCCTTTGGAATTAACTCACGGTGGGCTTGAATGTCGTAGAGTGAGGTAATGGCACCATCGGTGACCTGTACCACAAACTGCGAGTTGCGCATCTCATAGACATTGGGGCGAACTTCTTCAATGGAAACCTTGGACATTAGGGTCTCTGAAGTGAGGGGAAGAATATCCAGAGCACCCAAGCCTTTTTGAGACCCATTTGTGCAGGCGAGACCATATCTGGTTTCACTCGAGCCGTATCTTGAGAATTTTGCCCCGCTAGGAAGCTTGATAATTTCACGGCGATTCCATGGCAACGTGTTGATAGCCATAAGCTTGGTGTCTTCGTCCCAACTGTTCTCATCGTTAAAACCCAGCTCATTGAGCGCATCGGAAAGCAGTCTCTCTCCAGTAGCGAACACTGAGGCATAAATCTAGGTCTGTCAGCGGCTGTCTTGATGGTAATGAATGGCAACAACTTACGCGATCACAATCATCGTAGCACATCTCAATCGAACTTCCCGGCAAACAATCATGGAACTGACACAGCAACACATTCTCCCACATATCATCGAGGTCCTTCTTAGGGTACTTGTATGAGCTCGTCTTCCCAAACCCGTTCTTGATAGTCGCCAGCGTTGCAAGGTATTCAATGTTCCTGAGCATAATCTCAGACTTCCTGTTGTTGCGCTTAGTGTTGGCTTGTGTGGTGTACGTTCCACGGTGAAGCTCAAAGTAGAGCTCGCCATACCACGTCACTAATTCGGTACCGTTTGACGCCTTCTTCTCCAGACGGTCAAAGAAGTCATCAGTCGAGTCACCGAGCTTGATACGAGGTAAGAATCCGGTAGTGTCGCTCATACCACGGCATCGCCTCAGTTTCTCAAGGTGCTGCCATGTTGGACCACCGCCTCCGTCTCCCTTTCCGAAAACGAGCAACGAGGTCTTATCCTGGTCAAGAGACTTGTGTTGTGTCACACTGCGTTTTACATCGCCGAAGTTGGCCTCGCAAGTATATGTTTCGCAAGGCGGCATGTGACAGATGACCTGGCTGTTGTCGAGGGCAACCCAGTTGAAAGTGGTATGGGGAAAGCTGTTGATGTTGTTCCAGCTCAGCTTTTGTGTTAGGAAGCGGGTCATTCCTGATATGCGGCAGATCTGCGGCAGCTGCGAGGAGTACCCAAAGGTATCCGGCAGCCAAAAGGTCCGGCATCGCTGGCCAAATTTACTCTCAAAGTAACGCTGGCCGTACAAGAACTGCCTGATAAGTGACTCCCCACCGGGCAAGTTTGTATCGTGTTCGACCCAGCTACCGCCAATAGGCTGGAAACTACCCTCCTTGACCTTCTTCTTGACACGGTCAAATGTAGATGGGTAATATTGCTCCAGCCATTTGTACTGTTGTGCTTGGGAGCAACAAAAGCGCAGCTCGGGATATCTGTCGATAAGGTCACACTGGTTCGACCACGAGCGATTGATTTTGCGCTTGGTCTCGTCGAAAGGCCACAACCAACACGTATCGATGTGGCAGTGTCCGATGCCATGCACGATAGCTTCTTGGTCGCTTTCATATACCTTGTGTGAGTCCACATTTTGTCCTACGTATTCGGCAGCGATCTTGCGTGCTGCCCTGATACTCTCTCGGCTTCCATCGCCAGCGATGAAGGTATCTATGATGCGATTGCACACTTGCTGGGCATCGTGGATCTGAGTAGAGTCTGAGGGGAACTCACGGGCGGCATCCGAGATCTCCCAAAAGTCGAAGTAGAGCGCTCTCGCGTCTAGGTTGACAGCCTGGACCTCAGCAGTGTGCAGTGTGTAGTACCGGTCGGGTTTTGGCGGCTGGATCGGGTCCCCGCCAGGTGCGTTACCGAACATGCCATTGCAAGCCATCTCTATGTAGAAGGTGTGCTCCTTGCCGTCTCGGAACGACTTGGGCAGTATCCATTGTGTCCGCTCACCTCCACCTGTCAGTCCATGCACGGTGCGTCCGTCTTCAGTCCAGATCAAGCCCTCGTTGTCGGCATCCCAGACGAGCTCAAGGTGTTCCTTGTCCAGCATGTACTTTGGGAGGGTAAGCTGGATTTTGAACCAGTGCGTCGACCAGCTGGGGCCAAAAGACTCGCCGACCTTGGTCGGATGGAACACATGCGACGTTGCCTCTTTGAAGAGCGGACGTGAGAAATTTGGAGGGGAGTAGACGGATAGCTTAATCCACTCGGACCCTGACGCGACGGCTTCGGTGAGCTTGCTGTATGACGGATAAGCATGCCATGGCTAAGGTAGTGGAGTAGTGACATGGTCACTGCAAGTTTAAGAGCTTACCCTATGAGGCTCTGTTCCCTGTACTGCCCACCATCCATGAACTGCCTCAAGCGGCTCTCGTAGATACTGTGGATCTGCTTGCCAACCGGGCCATCGGATAGCTTCGGGTAGTCGTGGACTGCAGGCACAGGCACGGTGCGATGTGATTCTCCGCCCATAGCTGGTATGTTGAGGCTATCAAACAAAGAGCTTTTTATGTAGGTTGAAGGAGAGAGGGATTGGACGGATCAGCTGAGAGCTACAAGAGCTATGGTACGTACATAACTTGCATGATCTCCATGTTGGGGGAGCTGGAGCTTTCCCCGCATCTTGGCAGGGAACGGCCCATGCTCCTGTATCGACTAACCGCCGATCTCCGCTGGGCAGCTTCTTCCTTGTGACATTCCTTCTGGATGCTGTTATGCACGTGGGATAATTTGTTGAATCCATGTTTGTTTCGTATTGAGGATGTAGTCTGCTTGCATCGCTTTGAACCTCTTGTTATGCTTTTGACACATTGTTCTCATAACGATATCTAGTATTAATCTCACTCAGCTTGTGTCCCTAGCAAATACCGTATGCAGTAACGTCATTCCACCATCCCAACTGGGCTTGGTCTGATTTGTCTCCAACGTCTATTTTTCGTCGTTTCTTATCCACTCGTGGCAGCGCGTGCTGCACAAAGCATGCTGTGCACTCTTGATGACAATCGCCTGTTTTGTGGTAGAGAATGCTTCGTAGTAATCCTCCCACGCCCATCGAAGAGAAACCAGTTCGCCTTGATTACGTTCGGCAACTCGAAAGAGTTTTGCAGACATTGTCCAGACAACAATATAGTTGTTCTGAACGGCCCGAAATCCCATCTGCAGCTAAACTTTAGGTATTGGTTGATTTACATATTGCGCCGAGAGCTTGTGACACTGCTTGTGTCTGTTTGTTTGTTTTGTTTTTCTGAACAAAAGTCTTCATGTTGGGTGTGTCATGCGACATCATGCTTGGTTCTGCTTGGTTCCTTTGTTTTGAGAAGTTAGCCACGCACTTTTTGCCCACGTGATCATGTTTCCAGACGCATCCAAGACGATCTGCTTGAATTCTGTATGGCTACATCACACCATATACATCCGATATTGCACTCCAGGCTCTAGCGCATGACAGGATACATGCTGCCCAGTAGAGAGCAAGGAATGTAACCAATACTTTACGTTGTATTCTAGGGCGCCATGTACATTGTGGCACCAAACAAACAACAACAGAAGGGTAGCTCTCCCCCCTCCTTGTCAGGTTGATCTGCGGCCAAGCCATGGGCTCTACTCTTACTGGCCTTAGCAGGCTCGGGGCTATGAGTATTCTATGGTACGTGCTCTACACGCTAGCCGGAAAAGTGGACGGTGTGGAAATATCGTTGATGTCATTCCTACACGCTTGTGAAAGGTCGAAATGCGGGTTGTACCACAGTCGTGACGGAATCTGGCCGTGCAGCGAATTTGGGAGGTGGCTTTTGATGATGTACTTGATTTGGGGTGGCTGGAGTCAATAGGGGAAAAAGGATGCTTCTGTACCGGTACCTGTGCGTCAGTGGAGGCCCAGGGTACATAGATGATTGCGTTTGCTCGTCGTTTTGTTAAAAATGTATCGTGCTTTTCCTCGTAGTAAACAGTTATTCAAAAAAGCGTGTCGTACCTCTCAACTGACAACAGCATCATTGAGCCTCAGCATTCGAAGCTACGTAGTCAATATGCCTTCAAAGACTGACGACAAGTATACGGATCCCGAGCTTCGTGAGCAAGTCAAGAAGGAGATTCAGGAAGGCGACAAGGGAGGTGCGCCGGGCCAATGGTCGGCTAGGAAGGTAAGCTGTGGCATGCGCGAGTAGAGCGTCTCTGGCTAACCATGTACGATGGTAGGCGCAGATGATGGCATCGGAATACAAGAAACGAGGAGGGGGGTACACGACGGACAAGAAAGACGACCAGGCCAAACATCTGGACGAGTGGACAAAGGAGGAATGGCAAACCAAGGATGGAAACGGCAAGGCCAAAGACGACGATGGCACCGAACGCCGGTACCTTCCCAAAAAAGCATGGGAGCAGATGGACGAGCAAGAAAAGGAAGCGACAGACAAGAAGAAGCAGCAAGGAAGCAAAGCGGGTAAACAGCACGTTGCGAACACGGCAAAGGCTGCGCAGGCCAGGAAAGATGCCAGCAAGCACAACGAGAGCAAGGGGTATACCGAGATTGAGCGAAAGAGCGTCACGGACTGCACTACGCACTGGGACGACCCAGAATATATCGAAGACAACGAACGAGCATTCAAGAAGTTCCAGGAAGACAACCGCCGGTCCAAGGGTACCTCGCAGGAGGATCACGGCGGGAAGAAGCGTGGGCGGGGAGCCAATGCGGGATCCCCGAACAAGAAAGCAAAGAGTGGTGGGGGGAAGCAAGGGGAGCCAACAGGGGCGGCCGGATCCAAGACTCGGGTGCCGCAGAAGGGTCAACAGGTCCAGTGGCATGCGCTTCCTGGCTACATTGACGGCCAAGTGGTCGAGGTGGTGTATGAGGAGAAGGAGGTCGAGGGCAAGAAAGTCAAGGCGAGTAAGGAGGACCCCAGGATTGTGCTCCGGAGCGGCGCGTCGGGCAAAATATGTGTACATAAGCCGGAAGCAGTGTACTTTGACTAGGGCAGAGTCGAGTCGAGTCGATGGAGTGTCGGCGCGGTGGAAGGGGGAGGACGAGGTGGTGTAGGTGTAGCATGAAATCCAGCATCCTAGCATGCTTGAAAGCGTGTCCAATGGCATTTTGGTTGTGCGTTCGCAGCGTGCATGGTTCGTTGAGCAGGTGGCGATTCTCGCTAGCGCGGCGCTAGTGCTGTGGTGGTGGGGGGGATTACGTGCTTGGAAGCGAGACAGCGGATAGCAGACAGCGGACAGGCGCAGTGTCGAGCAGAGCATGCGCCTAATCTTGGATTGACTTGTGGTGCTCTGTACTGACGTCGAATAGGAATGGCACGGGAGCGGAAATATGTAGTATGTACAGTACGTGAGCTCCACCATGGCGCACATACATATACCAGACAAAGGCTAGCTGTCCGCGGCCACACCAAGTGTGCTAGGGTGCTGACGTAGTGTGGGTCTGGCCCGCATGGATGCAGACGGGGAAGAGGCAAGCGAGGATGCTTGGCGGCTATGATTGGGTGGATAGGAGAGATGTGCACGTCTGTCTGGGATGGTGTATATGGCGTATCCAAGGCGACGCTGCAAGGTCCTGGCTGGTCCTGGCGAGGGGCTGATTGTTGTCGGGCGAGCAACCAAGAGTGCTGTGGTGCAACGTTAGACAGACAGGCTGGGGAACGAGGGCAACGGCTATGGTGCTCGGCTGATGCTGGCGTGAATACGGGTTCATTACATAGCACATGTGGGCACACCAAGCCGACGCGCCGTTTGGGCCGATGGCACTGCCCGAGGGCGGTGATTGTTTTTTTTGTTTTTTTTTTGGATATCGGACCCTGTTGAATCTTTGTTTGGAAGGCCCTGGGCTGGGGTTGGTCTTGTGCTGGCTCTAAGCTGACAAAGCTGGCTCGTGGTGGAGGTGGTAGCAGCAACAGCGATGGCAAGCGCAACAGCGGTAGCCATAGTCATAGCCATAGCCGTAGCCATAGCCATACACTTGACGAGACGGTGCCGGCAATTGTACAGCGACAAGGCGACGAGGCGGTCAGTGTAGCATGGATGCAGCTGGTGGAGGAGAGCAGAGGGCTCGGAGGGTTGAGTGAGGTCTCTGCCGTTGTTTTGGCAGCCGGGATGGTGCAGCCATCATCAGCGGTGGACAGGGCAGCAGGCGAGCCGTGCGTCAAAGGGTCAGCAGCATCATATGCACCCGCTGCTTAGCCTCTGCCCTGCACGGCGGTTTTCCGTGTGACTTTCACTCGACGCGTGCGGCCTGGCGACTTTTGCCAGCTGGATAGCGCTGCCGACCACAAACGTCCCCTCGCACCTTGCACCTCGCACCTCGCACCTCGCAGCGTGCAGCGTGCAGCGTGCAGCCCATAGCTCATACACCTCCTCTTCTCGTGCTCTGCCCATCCACCCTCTCCTCCTCCATCTCCACGCTGCTGCATCCTGCCCCGTTACCATCTCCTGTCGCCCTTAGCCCTAACACGCTCGTGCTGCCGGCTGATACCTCCACTCGGTGCCCCTCTCCACCCAACCCAACCCTTCAACCACCCCCATCACGCCCCCCAAAAATAATACCCACCCGCTGCTGTCTGCTCGACCACCACCACCACTACCACCACCACTCGCTGCCACTCGCTGCCACTGGCACCCTACCCCCATTGCACTGTCCAATCGCCCGTCTGGCACCGCAATGCAGCTTCTCTAGACTCGTCCTTGTTGCAGTCAGCACCGCACTGCACCACAAAGCCGAAGCTTCCCTCTACATACCTTCCGCCAGACGCTTCCGGTCCGCCTCGTAGCCCTCCAACATGGTCTTGGGAGTCGTCTGCTCATAGCAAATCACCAATCAGCCCTCGGGCACACGCCCAAACCTCTTCCTACCCGGCGACGGGCCCGAGCAAGCAGAGCCGCACGCCGTGCACTCGTAACCTCCACCAGCAACAGCAGCAATGGCTGACGACAAGAAACCCGCGACGCTAGCACCCCCCGCCGTCACTGCACTCAAGCAGGGAGCGGCGGGCTCGCCTGGATACCGACAGAACATGGAGAGGACCGTCAGCCAGGACATGCGCAATGAACGTGCAGACCTCAAGGAAGCCGCAGAGCACAGTCTGAACATCATCATGGACTTGGATCTCGAGGGCAAGATTCGCTATGTCAGTCCCTCGTGGACAGACGTCATCGGCACTCTGCCCAACCAGGTCACAGGCAAACCTGTACTCGACCTGATATGCAGCGGTGCTGATGGCTTTGCCGAGGCAATCGAGTCTGTCCGCAAGGACGATTCGCGGAGCCACATTGCTCGCTTTGCCGTCCAGTTGGGGCCTCATTCAATTCTGCGGCAGCGACGACCCAAACAGACGCTCGCTGAAGGCCAAGAATCCATACCACGCTCACCCACCAACGTGCCCGAAGAGGAAGAGCAATTCCTCAATGTAGAAGCACAGGGCATCATGGTCTACGACCGCACAACGGGAGCCGAAAGCCACGTACGTATCGAGATGCGCCCACAATTCGCACACGCGACTAACAATTGCAGACCATGTGGATGGTGCGACCCTCAGTTATCCGCGAAGTCACCATTGATCTTCCAGAGGTCCTCGTCGAGGCTCTCGGCGTGGGAGCAGAAGTCCTCGCCCACTACCTGACAGGCCTTGCCGAGCAAAGTGCCACCGATTCCGGAAACTATGCCCCGCCACTTCCCGTGCTCTGTCGCATTTGTGAGCGGCAGATTACGCCTTGGTGGTTCGAGAAGCACTCTGAGCTATGTCTCCAGGAGCACCGCGCCGAGATGGATGTCCAAATGGCCCAAGAGACCCTCGCTGAACACCGCAATGCTATTGTCAAGGTCTTGGACACTCTCGAGTGTCATAGCCAGCGTTCAAGGGCTGCTTCAAACGATTTGGTGCAGCCGCTTCAGCCCGCAGAGTACAAAGGCCTCATCATTCATTCGACATCTACGCCTTCTTCAGGCAGCCCATCGAGTACTCCGTCTGGGCGCAACTCTCCGGCATCACCACCCTCGCGGTCTCGCGAACGTTCTGAGCGGCCATCAGGGTTTGGCCATCATCGTGCACGGTCGTTTGCCGTCCGGAGACCTCTAGCGCGCATTGTTGAGTTAGTCCTAGACTTGTGTGACACCGCTCTTGAGATCAATACACCGGCCGTCAAGGACAACGCCCGTGGTCAATCAGTCACCGACTTTCGCACCCAATCACCACAATCCGAGAACCGCATATCCCAGGTTCTCCAATGGCAGTCGCCCACCACGGGCTCGGCTGACCATACCGAAGGCCTGAAGCTGCTGTGCGAAGACACAAACAGACTCGCAAAGGCAAAGGTTGACGCCGTCACACGTCACAGGCGCGTTCTAGAGTACTCCGAACGCCTACGCATTGAATTCGACATCTTGGTGCAGGAGTGTATTGAAGCCGCCATCTTGAAGGCTGCCCGCATTGCTGCAGGCGAAGACAGCTCGTCCGAGGATGAGCGACAAGAAGAAGTACAGTCAGATACCAACGACACCGACACAGCTACCGACACAGCCCCTGGCGAAGAAGGAATGTTCCCTTGCTCATTTGATGCGCCGTCTTCCATGGTGCATGCTCTTCGCAACACATCAGATGCCTCATTGCCAGCTCGAGTTGGACGTCGCGAGTCCTCCGTGGCTGGCTCCAACAGATCCAGCAGCCCAAGAGGAGGATGCCAGACTCCCCGATCGCACGTTGGTGCCATTAGCATAGCAACCCACAACAAGCGCCAGTCCATGCATTTCGAAAGCGACACTGGTGCTGAGAGTGACACTAGCATGCGTTCGTCAGTTTTATCTGGTCCTCGTCGAGCAGACTCACCTGCGACGTCCGATGTTGGCTTGGGCAGGGTAGCTAGCTCACGAGAGCGCAAGCGCAAGAGTTTGATACTTCCCAGTGTCATGTCTAGCCGACAACAGTCGCCCGCTCGCTCCATGGTACCCCCGCCGTCTTCGCCTCTTCGGACAACCAAGCCACGCCTTCCTAGTGGTGTTGAAGGTATTCATTCACCCATTACCTCACCTGTACTGCAGACAACCGAATTCTCATCGCCGGCGATGATGCACGCAATACATCACCATCGCAGACAGTCATCTACTGCTGGTTCCGACGGCCCGAGGCCAATTTCCCCTCGCCTCATCGCCACTACCCAGCCGCAACCACGAGCGGTTCCCCCATCCATCAAAGATTTCGAAATTATCAAGCCGATCAGCAAGGGTGCCTTTGGTAGTGTTTACCTGGCTAAGAAAAAGTCTACTGGCG
The DNA here is from genome assembly GCA_002161795.1 of Curvularia sp. IFB-Z10. NCBI lineage: Eukaryota > Fungi > Ascomycota > Dothideomycetes > Pleosporales > Pleosporaceae > Curvularia > Curvularia sp. IFB-Z10. The sequence continues at coordinate 1,120,348 of JPSZ01000002.1, read as the reverse complement.
AGTATTATGCCATCAAGGTGTTGAAAAAGGCAGACATGGTTGCAAAGAACCAAGTCACCAACGTCAAAGCTGAGCGCGCTATTATGATGTGGCAAGGCGAGAGCGACTTTGTCGCCAAGTTGTACTGGACCTTTTCGAGCAAGGACTATCTTTATCTGGTTATGGAATATTTAAACGGTGGCGATTGTGCCTCACTAATCAAAGTCCTTGGAGCTTTGCCTGAAGATTGGGCAAAGAAGTATTTGGCAGAGGTTGTCTTGGGAGTGGAACATTTGCACAGCCGCTCCATTGTTCACCGCGATCTCAAGCCCGATAATCTTCTTATTGACGGCAAAGGTCATTTAAAGCTGACTGACTTTGGTTTATCGCGCATGGGTATGATTGGCCGTCAAAAGCGTGCTCTCAAATCAGTGGAACCTGCGCCGGACCTGCTAAAAACAGGCCCTTTCCATCGTGCAACATCTGTGGGCTCTTCTCGATCTGCATCGTTTGATTTAAACCACTCACCTTCGCAAACGCCGGCCATGACACCTGCTCTTACTGGTGATATCGGTCAGCCATCGTACTTTAGCTTGAACCGAGAAACTTCGCAGCAGAGTCGTGAGCGCTCGAGGCGGCCCTCGGGGACACGGAGCGATAGTCAAGACAGTGACGCATTGCAGGCCATGTTCCGTCGTTTCTCAATCGCTGATGACTCGTTTAGTCAACCTCGCGGACGATCGCCCATAGAAGAGGAGGCACTTAGCGATGATGGCTCTCCAGATCTATACTCTGCACCCATTTCAATGAGCCAGTCCGCTGTGGCTCAGAACAGCGTGCTTCCTGCATCATCTACAATGCCACCTCCGCCCATGACTTTGTTTGACCCCGAAGACAGCGACAGGCGATTCGTTGGTACTCCCGACTATCTGGCTCCAGAGACAATTGCTGGGAATGGCCAAGATGAAGTCAGCGATTGGTGGTCTCTAGGGTGCATTTTGTTCGAATCGCTCTATGGATATCCGCCTTTCCATGCCGATACGCCAGATGAGGTGTTCCAGAATATTCTTGCACGAAGAATCGACTGGCCGGAAGATGACGATGAGCTCTATGATATCTCAGATGAGGCCAAAGATCTGATGAATCGTCTCATGTGCTCCGATCCTGCGCAGCGACTAGGTGCAAACAAGGATGAAAAGTTTGCCAGCGGTGGTGAAGAGATCAGAAACCATCCATGGTTCGCTGACATCAACTGGGATACTTTGCGAGACGACGAAGCTTCCTTCATTCCCGCGCCTGAAAACCCAGAAGACACAGAGTACTTTGACTCTAGAGGAGCTGCCATGGCCAGCTTCAACCCGGAATTCGAAGATCAAGCGACTACGCCAGCAGGCACACCCAGCACTGACTACCCCGACCGACCCCATGACGCTCTGTCTAGAGTGCGGTCGCAAGTGACAGTGTCAACCATGAAACGTGGACTAATTCCTCTGCACATCCCAGCGCATGTGCGGGAGGGCAGGTCACGGCGGCTTAGCGAGCCCATGGCAACTGACGACTTTGGCAACTTCAGCTACAAGAATCTACCAGTCCTAGAGAAAGCAAACAAGGATGTGATTCAAAAGCTGCGTGCAGAAGCCATGCTTCCGCAGAACAAGTCAACAACCCCTCTCCAATCACCCAACGTCACGTCGCCTTCGCCATCTTTGGAGAACAGTCCAATGTTGCCTGGTTCGCTCAAGCGTACATTGTCTACAAACAGGCCTACTGGACGACCATCGTCTCCCTCTGTTAGTGGGCCGCATTCTTCCCCTAATCGTGGTTCACAGCCTTCATCCCCGTTGCTTGTGCAATTTAGTACCGGACAACACCATGACCGACGAAAGACGTCTAGCAGCTCGTCTACGTTGTCGCACTCGACAAGCAACCCTTCATCACTGCAGCCGAGCAGCTCTTTTGATGCTTCGCGCACATCAGGCCTGCGACCATCTCCAGAGGGCATTTCACCGATCAAACTCCCCAAGACGCCATCGGCAGCGACTGGAACTTCGCTGGACAAAGCCGCAGCTGGACAACGCCAGACATCTACGGGACCAACAGCCATTGATTCACCTCGCGCTCGATCACAGACACTTGGGTCTCAAGAAGAAGACATTGTACGTGATCTGTTGCCAGGACACTACAAGCGACGGAGCCAGGTTCTTGATGTGTCTCCATCATCATCGGACACGGAGGATTCTCGCGCTAAGGCGCTTCTCCGAGTACAGCGACGCAGACAAAGCTCTCGAAGACTCTCTCAGATTAGTTTTGGTGACGGTCCTTTCTTCAGGCCGCTGGATGTCTTGATTTGCGAGGATCATCCAGTATCTCGACTAGTCATGGAAAAGCTGTTGGAGAAGTTGCGCTGCCGTACTTTGACCGTTACCAACGGATCCGAGGCAATACGCTATGCCATGGGCGAGGTCAAGTTTGATGTCATCATGATGGAGTTCCGGCTGCCTCAGGTCAATGGCGCAGACGTCGCCCGCATGATCCGCGACACCAAGAACGCAAACACACATACCCCTATTGTTGCCGTCACCGGGTACCTCAAAGAGCTTCAAGCACCCCATTACTTCGATGCCCTCATTGAGAAACCGCCCACGGTTGCTAAGCTCACTGATACGCTAAGCAGATTGTGCCAATGGAAAGCACCCCCGCCAGGATGGACACCAAGCCAATCCTACCCCTCAATCATGCCTTCTGGGCTTCGGCAAGAGTCTTCCCGCCAAGAGGACAGTCCCTCATCGCATTCGTCCGGCTTTCCCGTCGTGCCGTCCGCCAGCTACCGGGGCTCTAGTCGCGAAGACTCTATCAGCTCTAGCTTCTTTGGAGACAATGACAGTCGTGCAGGCGAGGACATACCTGTTAGGATCCACAACGCAGACGATTGGCGCGAGAGGGACATGGCGCGAGCGATGGGTGGTCTAGCAATTGGGGATGATGCCGCTAATGCAGATCCCAAGATTGCACCATCCAATCGTGGCGGTCCACCTGACGTACCCCACGGGGACTCCGCACAGGCTTCTCTCGAGGAGGCAACGATCCGCCGTCAGCGATCGACAGAGCAAGTGGGTGCAAAACGCCGCATATTAGAAACCCGGAAGCATGAGTCCGCAGAGTCTGGTGATGACGAGGATGACGAGCTGGGCCATGCCCCTATCCGTACCCGGAGTCCAAAGACACGGCCAAAGTCGACTTCGAAGCTCGGAATTGAGATGATGCGTACCAACAGCAGAGGTAGTGTCATCTCTGTAGAAGATCCTAGTCAGCCGGATTCGGCGCTACCTTCATCCCCACCTCCCATGATCACGGAGGACCGGGCAGCGGAAGAATATGAAGGTAGCCTTCCCGCGCCTGGGGTTATGCCCAATTCACTCACACCGCCTGTGATTTTCCCCGAGCGACCTGGTGATGACGTGGAGGAGTTTGTCATAGAAACACCAAAAGCGCAGAAGGAAACAACTAGTCCAGATCCAGATCCGACCCCCAAAGCAAAGACTGCGACGCCTCGACCAGGCAGTGCGAGTGACACATAGACGTTGTCGCGCTGGTCTTTTGGCACTTGCTTTAGTAAATTGCTCATTTGAGTTTACAGCTTCAGTATGTTTGGCAGCATGGTGTTGGTGGTGTTTCTAAATTGGTAGTGTACCGGGGAAACAACCATTTGCAAATCTTCAACATGCCTTGTCTTTGCTTTCTTTTTGTGCGATATCTCTCTTCTTCTTCTTCTATTTTGCAGTGCTTACCGCTACTTTTGTCAGCGCGCGTTGCAGCGGCAAAAAAAGCAAGCGTTTCTTTTTGTGGGGCACCAAGCAAGTTATATCTACATACTCGAACCATTTTATCCACAACAGTAGTAGGAGGTGGAACAATGTCTATTTTCTAGGGAGCATGAGGAGAAGTACGGATGGTTTAAGAAAGGAGAGGAAAGTGGAGTGGCAGAGGAGGAGGGGAAGCAATTTGCTATTCCATTCGCTCTCTCTTTTTTTTTCGCTTTCTTGTTCGGCTGGTTGTTTACGACGTCTTGTATATACCCAGTTTCCACAACGAAGTGCTCGTTGGGGGTATATACATGTGTCTGGAGAGGGAAAGAGAGAGAGAGAAATCCATCGCTCGCTTTGTTTTTTTGACCGGTTTTTTTGGGGCTGTTCAGTCTAGCCTTTTCCTGTCGCCGCTCAGCTACGGGTGTGTGTATGTATGTATGTGTGAGTGAGAGAGAGAGTTTCTGTATCATCAGTAGTTTTCAATGACACCTTTTATTGGTTTTCAACATGTGTCGTTTGTTGTTTCTTCTTGTCGCGACTTACCCCTTCGCCCTCCCTCCCTCCCTCCCTATCTTCTTCTCAGTAATGTCTGGGACAGTGAAATGAGGGCATCTTTTCTTCTCTCTTTCTCTATCTCTATCTCTAACTTCTCATTTGACGCACGTTTAGTAGGGGAAAAAAAAGGAAATCATATGTAAATCCCCCGAGGTAACAGATCCGAGTAATCATGAATCAGGTCAAAAAAGTTCATGTGTCATGCTCTGGCCATGTCATTTCACCTTCTGTGAAGCAATCCTGGTCTCACAGACACACACATATATACACACACCAGAAACCTCTTATCGCTCTTCTACTCGTTGTCAACGCGGATTCAGTGTAAAAGAAGTTTCATATTGCCATTGAACAATTATCCCTATCTAGCATGTAAACCATCGCCCTCCATAATCTCAATCGATGCTGGCCAGAGATTCAACCTTATCTGTTTTTCTTTTTGGAAAAAAAATAGATGCGGGGGGATACACTGGTACAATCACTACCAAAAGAACAGCCATGTTCTTCCCAACATACCCCTAAACTTGTGTTGCTGTCAATACTACGTAGAAGATATCCAACAACATATGTAATCCGCTAGCCATATAGCCTTTCTGTTGCTGATGGGAGAGAAAAAAAAGGGAAAGGACAATTTTGATTTCCACTTCGTTCGGGCCCACCTCCAATCTTGTCTTGGGATCGCGGGACGCCGTATAGCTCAAGTGACGATGCTATTATAAAAAGAAAAATGTAGTAGTTGGGGATCAAAGGAGAAGATGGTAGTACAAAAATGTGTCAAACGCCCGCTAAAAGAGGCAAAATGATGATGTAATAGGAACCGAAAGCAGGAGACGAGTATCGTGACATCTCCGATATGGATGGGATGATCCAGTAACACCAGACGCTCACTTATTGGGACAGTCTATTGCCAATGAGCGTACTGAAACTCTCGCCCGCTGGTCGCGGATCCTTGCCAGAACCCAGGTAGAATTCGCAACGAAACTTCAAGCACTCAGTTCCACGTGCATCATGGTACACCTGCACGATATCGCCAGTGTGCAGGTGACCAAAAAGCGCACGACCCTTTTCGTCTTTCTGTCGGAGATGCTTGCCATTGATTGAGATGCCATGTGTAGCACATGTCCAGATGCCGATATTCAGATCTTGTAAGCTCGTCCAATCTTTACCCTGCTGAGATAGGTAGTCGACGGTCTCCTGGGACTGGCTTCCGGGCGAATAAAAGAAGATGATGAACGCCGTCTTCGGGATACGCGTGTCGCGGCTATGTTCGTACACAATAGTATTGTTTGCGAGGCGGCCCCACGAAGTTCTGCTCTGGGTAATGTTGAGAGTTAGGTTGGGTGCAAATGAATCTGGCGTCGCCACAAGTTTGCCTAGTCGCCTTGGAGGTGGACGAAAATCGAGCTCAGCAGGGACAGAGGGTATCTCAGCAGCAGGGGAAGAAACCGCTGCGACACTTGATGTCGTTGATGCCGCACTTGTCTGTGATGCCCCTGCTGTATCCGGGTATGCAGACGTCTCACTTGTAGCATCCCGGTTGATAGATATAAAATCACGCCCGCTTATCCTAGATGCGTACTCTGGATTGTGTGTGTTAGGGTCCTTCGGGTCGTAATAGTAGGACGCAGTAACCGGAAGCTCAATCAGCCGGTTCATTCCGGATGGTCGAGCTTTCGGAGTTGGCTCGCTCACTTGGCTAAAGTCCTTCGATGAATGCTCTAAAGAGCTGTGCTGAACAATTTCTGGCGTCTTGGGTGTTGCTGGCATCACGGGGCTTTGCGTTCGAGAGACTGGAGAATATGGTGATGTCATGTTAAGATCCCTCACCAGCGACTCAGTACCCAACAGGCTAGGTGATGACAAGCCTCGATCTAGTCGTGCAGGCGCGGTGAAAGGCCCTCCTTGATGCTCTGGACCAACTCCAGTGTGACTCAACTCTGCAGCGCCGTCATTTTGAGCACGCTGAATTGATTCTTCGCATAACAACGCATCGTTGGCGTGCGCACTAAGTACTCCAGAGCTTTCCAAGGCGGACTGTCCGATTTCACCGAAGAGACGAGGTTGCCTAGGTGTTGGCATGACTTGGAAGCTCTCGCCCTCATTAACAAGATGAGAAGACGCAAAAGAGGGCTCCACACTTGAATCATCGTGATCTCTCACATGGTGTCGGGGATACAGGGGGTCGGCGCGGACTCGTTTTGGCCGTCGCTCTGTGACAAAGCCCATGAGTTCTTCATCTGAGAGAACATCAGCTTCATCTTCAGACTCTGGAATCTCTTCCTGAATGTTGAGCTGTGACAATTGCTGCTCGGCTTCTTCTTCCTGTTCCTCTTCTTCCTCCTCTTCGACAATGGACTGTAAGATGGGGTCAGCGGGGATAGTTGCACCGTCCTTGAGCCATGGGTGGTTTAGACAGTCACGATTGGTGGGTCGTTCGGCAGGGTCAGTCCGCAACATTCGCATCAGAAGATCGACACAAGCGGCAGAAACACCTGCTTTTCGGAGAGGGGTCGGGTCCAGTGGAGTAGCCATAATGTTGTTGTACATAGCTTCACCCGTAGCGTCGGCAATGCCCCTAAAGGGAGGCTCGCCACAAAGTGCGTACCATAAGACACCTCCAAAGGACCATATGTCGACTGAGGAACTGTACGAATGATATACCTTAGCTCCACGTCGACGTTTGGTACCCTTTGACTGCCCATTGAAGTCCGGGAACACCTCGGGAGCGCAGTACAGTAATGTACCGCAGAAGGTTTTGAGAAATGTTTCCTCGTGCTTGACGACTTTTGACAGTCCAAAATCCGATAACTTGACGGTAAAGGGATCGAGGTCGGCGATGAGAATGTTATCGGGCTTGATGTCACGGTGAGTGATCTTAGCTCGGTGCAGATAACTAAGGGCGTTGAGGATCTGCTGAGCCATACTCCTTGCAGTGTCCTCCTTCATCGAGCCGTGCTGATTGAGGTAACCTTGTAGGTCGCCCTGTCTGACAAACTCCATAATGATGTACAAATAGTCGCCTTGATCGTAGTATTCGACAAACTCTACGATGTTGGGGTGGCGCAGATCTTGCATAATCTTCATTTCGTTGTCAATCTTCTTGTCAAGCATACCGTTCTTCATGAACCGCCGCTTCTCAAGTTCCTTCGCGGCTAGCAGCTTGCCAGTCATCTTGGTCGCGAGCTGATAAACAGTAGCAAAAGCACCTTTACCAATTTGACCTGGCAAAAGTTAGCATGTACTAGGCTTACGAAAACGATAGCACACACCGATGATGTTGTAGTTTGCCCCACCGTCCCATTTCATAGAAGGTCCACCATACTGTTTCGTCACTCGCTGCACAGCTTTGCTCTGTTCCTCACCAAAGTTGGGCGTGCATTCTGTGATGAAGTTGCGGAGGTTTTCTCGGAAGCGCTCCATGTAGGACACTCTTGAAGGAATACGGACGATGAATTTGATCATCTCTGCATCATTGGAGTTCTGTATACAGATGATCGAGCCGGAGCTGAGCATTCGAAGGTTGCTGAAGCGTGAGTCTTTACATTTGAGAAGTGAGTCATCAACAATAGTGCCGTTGGTGGACATATCTTCGATCATGAGCAAACCATCCATGTTGAGGTAGATTCGGAAATGCTGGTTGCTGATCCTCTTGCCAGAGTCCTGACCAAAGATGATGTCGGCGCTCTGATGGTTGCGCCCGAATATGAAGCCAAGCTGCTTGAACTTGAGCTTCTTTGCCGATGATAGGCGAAGGGCTAGATCGGCCCCGACACGGGAACTTTGTCCAGACTGATCTTCATGAGCATTGATTATGAAAGTCTCTTGCTCTTCGACGTCGTTGATTGATCCGCTCATTGAATCCAATGAGTTCCGGAACAGCACATGCTCGGGCCTGTGTTGTGCTGCATGCTCGACAATCTTGATCGCGGTCGGCGTTGCTGGATGAAGTATTACGAGAACATCCGAGATGTCACAGTCGTTCAGGCCTGAGTTGTTTCTGCCTAAGCGGCGAGGATCCAACACTTGCTGTGTGGCAGGCTGAGTCTGCTGTGAAGGCTCATTCTCCATAATGGCTACAGAGCAGTGTCCGTGTGTTCTGAGTATTAACGCAAGGTCTCCGCTGAGTCCCTTCGAAACTATCTGGGAAAGTGTATTCGGCAAGGTTCAAGGTGAGGAAATACGTGGCTTTGAGGAGTGAATGCAGGGGCTGCGATGCCACTTTATGTATTTATGGAGGGTAGGTAGCGCGTTGCGGGGTATCGCAGTATCCGTGCGATGAGGGTCTAGCGCAGGCTTGATTACTTGCGCTGATAGCAGAGCAGGCGATTACTTGGACGACGTATGCACGATATGGGGCCGTGCGCGCGGAGTGTGAATGAAGCAGGCGGAAAGCTTTCTTCGGCTACGACGCAGAACGATCTGAATTCGGTTCCGGAGACAACGCAATGTTTATCTGCGTGCTCCAATTCAATAGGACGTGGCAGTGAGTCATCAGAGTCGAAGCGCAACACCTCTGCTCTTTAACGTTTCTTTTGCGACACTCTTCTCAACCACCTATTGTTCCAAGTCCACCAGGCAGAGATCGCGCTTGGGCCAGCCTATTATCGAATCAAGCTTGATTGTGTGATCGCTTGCGCTCTCGCTTTTGGTATGTCAGTCCGTCCTTGCCTCGATGCGATGCGATGCGAGGAATGGAAGTGAAGTAGGTCCCGATAGGGTTGGGTATCAAAAGGCGCGAGACAGATAGCAAAGGCGGGGAAGGCACAGTATATATAGCACAGTGGTGCGATGGCAGCGGCCTAAAGTGCGAATCGTATACGTAGACACAGTGAGGGCGAGTGTTTGCCTTCCCAGACAAGGCAAGGAGCGGAGAGGGTGGGATGGGACGATGCGGAGGGTTGTTCTAGGGAACAGGCTCTATGGCAGAGGGTCAGCGTGAAAGTCCCTTCGGTCTCGTCTGTTCGCGTGATTGTAATTGAGGCAGTTACACACCTTACTAACAGAACCAAAGCGAACACCTGACACGTCGAAGGTGAGTGAAAGCAGCTTTCGACATGTCGCGCGGGTTGTGAGACTTTGGGAGTGGCCCACGCGTGTGCCCTGATTGGTTGGTCGCTCTCCAAAGTGGGTCCTTCCCCTGCGCAAGGCAGCCATCGGCAGTGTTATTTCGCCTCGTAAATGAGAGTCACGTGCTTTCGCGTTACCGTGCAACGAGAGCATCGCGCCCCTATTGACGTCATATCGTCGCTCGGGTCTACACGCATACTCCATGCAGAAATTGAATTGATGATACGTTCGGATGCATGCCCAAAACTCCTTACTTGATGTCCTCGAGTAATTTTAGAGATTCAAGTACTTGGCAACCGCCACCTATTACCGCAATTAACGAGGAAGGATTTCCTTTTCACTACAGTATGCACCAGCGCCTCAAACACCCTGGCATCTTGGTCGAACTTTTCAAAGAAACCCGCCAAGCAACATCGTATCGGAAATCAGCGCCATCGACAACGGTTTATACAAGCTCTATGTCGACCCATTTGAGTGAGTCTGACTCTTCGTGTCCATCCATCGAGCCATCTAGATAGCAATCGCCAATGATCTCATATCTACGTAGGCATTCCTTCCGCTTCGGACGTGCGCCTTCTTTTGTCTCCCAGAGAATTGGAGAATATCCCTGCCGGCGCAAAACAAATGGAGTCTTTCCCCCAGGTAGAAGAAATATTGCATCGCCAGCAGCCATGTCTGCAGGGCCCAAACCAATAAACCCACTGCCATAAATCAGCCGCCGCGACAACGTTGCTATGCTTATCGATCTCTCTATACTAGGAATCTGGCTCTTCTCTCTGTCTGCATATATGGATACATCAGTCCCGTAATGGTCTCTGAGCGCATGCAACACACTCAGGTAGAGGGTTTTCCATGCGAATGACGATTTTCGATCCCCAGACTTGGTGCTCACGGTTTCCAGTTCGGGAAATTGCATCAAATCAAGTATTGCGTTATATGCAACTTCGGGATCCTCCAAGTGACTAGGAATATAGAAATCGCTCAGCTCATCAGGCGCTTCCTGGTCTGGTACTGTCGGCCATGTGGAGAGGAAGAGGCTCCATAACTCTGCTTTGCTAGACCAATTGCTACCTTGTTGTCTATCTTCAGGACTGCTTAAAGGTGACATGCTCGAGTATGTTGCCCATGTTTCAAAAGCGGACATGTCTTCAGCTTGCACTCTCCGCGTGCTCCCTGTTGTTACGTGTTCGTGTATTACGTCCGCGCACATAGCCTTCCAGAACCTGTACATGTGCAGTCTTTGTGAAGGTTTTGTGTTCTCAGCATACATTGACGGCCGCTCGTCCTTGTGTACTGATAACTGTTCTAGCCACAAGTGAAGCCATTGATTGAGCGTCCTTCGGCTATAAGAAGGATCGTCTCCCCACATGATCTCACCCACCCTATCCACTGTGGTGATTCTCTTGCTCCGTAGACGAAGACTCAGGCCTTCTACCGGTATGATTGAGGTGGGTGTGGCTTCTTCCGAGCATGCATTGTAATGTTTGATTGTTTTAGCCCGCAGGAGATATACGTGACCTCCTGGAGCGCCCCAATCAGGAACCCATGATGGCAAGTCACCCCTGAACTTTCTTCCCAACTCCGTACTGAACACAGAAAGTGATTTGGTCGAGTATATCGACTCCAACGTCGCTTTACGGAAGACCTCAGCTTCACTCAGCGAGTAATCTGGTGTTAAAGGATCTCTACCTGGCGATACCTGAGCCATGCTCAAAAGAGCATATACCTTGTCTTTAGGGTCAGATGCTCTTCTATCGCGGAACTGCCTTAGCAAATCCAAAAGAGTCAGATGTGTGATTTCAGGCCGATTCGTGTGGTAACGTAGTCGAAGATCCTGTATGATTGAAATGGTTCTGAAGCTGTTGTCCAGGACACGTTCTTGATCTCGGGGCAAGTTCTAGATTCTCTCTCTACAGCATGTGTTGGTGTGAATTTGGTATTCTTTTGCAGCTTTGGCGAACATGGTCCATGGTGCAGAAATCGTACCGTATAGTATGATAACCTGGGGAGGAAGCGCTACTTCCTGTATAACCCATATACGAGTCCACCAGGGCGTGAATGGAGCATGCATAAACATTCTCAATGCCTCAAAGAAATCCAGTCGAAATTTGATAAGCCGATCGGGCAAAAGATCTCCCTTTGATTTTCCTTGTTCGCGATAGACTGGTAATGTCTCGTCGAGATGGTCGGAGTTGCTCCATTTGTGGAAAAACTCAAACATCTCGTACAACCCTGGCTTATTATTTGGTTCCGTGTTCTTGGAAGTACGGATATGCCTCTCCACTGCGCCAAAGTCCAGACTCGATATTGGCTCGGTCAGTGCTTCGGGTGTGCCATCAAGGCTCTGTCCAAGGTATACGAGGCATTCTTGGCAACTCGCGTAGATCCGTCCCATGAGCTGGACCTGGCTTGTTCTTTCTTCGCTGTTTGCCTGGTCGATGCATCTGGTCCAAAAGCGTGACAGGGTCAGAACTGAACTCCGAGTACAGTACATAGCGATCGAAGGCACTCACAGCGCGTCAACCCAGAGGACCAACCCGTTTTTGTACCTCTCTCGTATATGCTTCAGTGCACTCTCCAAATTCAGGGTTATGGGATAGTCATAGCCGCCGAGTCGGATAGACCGTTTGTTAAGTCGCGAACCCCACACGTAGGACAGCGCTCGGTAGTGCACGGCTCCGAGCTGGGCGTTGCTGAGTTCGCAAGCGATAGGATCAACCCATGTACCAGGCTGCAACCACAAAACCCTAATCTCATCCGCCCGAAGGGGTTTCCCGGGATATTTCGGTTTCGTTGGCACTCTAAGCGCACTAGAAGGTGAGAGGAACATGTTATTTTATCCCAATATAATTACCTACGATGGCACCGGTAGGGACGGCTGCCTTTTCATGATGCCCGAGGGGTTGGCTGAATGATGAATCCTAAGACCGACAATGCTGGAGGCCTTGCGTACACTACTACCCCGCGTTATGTCCGTCATACCTGAAGCCAATGGACGACAGGCCGGCCCTTGCTTTGATAAACTTGCTAGAAGCAGATGCAACGCTTCAACATGCAAGCATCAACACGCTTTACCGCTAATGTACTGGTCTAACTTCATATTATTTCTGTTTCCATTAACAAAACTCGATGAACCAAGCAAGAAGGATGGTAAACCCTCAACCAGAGAGATCTTATGAGCGGAAGCCACATATTACGACACTCTGGTGTGGGCATTCACCACGTTCGCAGATAAAATTTGAGAGAGCGGGACCCAAAGTCAACAAAATCTTCGCGTGAGTGTAGCCATAGAGCTGGAAGAATAGACTAGGGAAATGTTTGGAGGGCGCCCGTCTCTCATTGGTCTTACCCGATGCGGCATAGTCTGACGGAAGTGACATCTGTCTCCAACCAGATGTACAAGAAGTCCGCAACCAGCTCCACGTAGCGTACGTACTCTCAATTGCATTGACGCCCCTCGTCGCACTTGGTAACGGCGAACATGAGAGGCATATGGGCCCTCCCGGCCGTGTTGCGCATCACGCTTGCGAGCCAACATGCATTCAGTGTCTTCGACGACTTGCTCGCTTTTCCACAAGTATGACGCACTACGACGACCCGTCTATGAACACACGCTAACACAATCCACAGTATGAGGTTCTATGGCCGGATACATTCATCACCGAGAACGAGGCGACGTCTCTTCTTGCAAGCGGATCACCCAGCTCCAGCTCCACGATGCCGGGAGCGCAAGAAACGCAAGAACTCTCCAAGCGCGACAAGCCGGTAGCGGACACAAAACCCGTGGACGATGCGCTAGAGCATACGTATGAGGCAGTCGTGTTGCACGGGCAGCGGTACCTATGCAGCATACCTATAATACCCGAAGAAGTCCCCCAGAACGACACTACCTCCGCAGAGGAAGCCAAAGCAGAGGAGGAGAGGGAGCTTATACGGGCAACGGACCGCGGGTGGGAGCTGCTCGAAGGCATGCGAGATAATTGCATCTACTACCTGAGCGGGTGGTGGAGCTATAGATTCTGCTACAAGGGCGAGGTCAAGCAATTCCATTCGCTTCCACCGGGCCGTGGAGTCCCCATATACCCCCCGGTAGAAGACGAAAGCGTACACAGCTTCGTGCTCGGGAGATTCTCCAAGGAAGAGAAGAGCAAGAAGGCGGGTGCACGCAAGACACTCGGAAACGAGCAGGGCAGCAAGGAGGCCTTCGACGACGATGAGGCCGACGAACAGGATACTGAAGCCAAGGGCCTAGAACTGCCCAGGCTGGAGACAAAAGGTTCGAGTAGGTATATGGTCCAGCGATTGTCTGACGGTACCGTATGCGATTTGACGGGCAAACCGCGCAAGATTGATGTGCAGGTGTGTATCACGAGATGATTGTATTGTGTCCTGCCATACTAACACGACATCTAGTTCCACTGCAACCCGCAGTCCGCTGATCGTATTTCCATGGTTAAGGAGACTAGCACATGCTCTTATCTCATGATCGTCGACACGCCCCGACTTTGCAACGACGTCGCGTTCACCCCACCGCAAGAGAACTTTGCCCATCCCATGGTCTGTGAACCCGTCATAGCGGAATCAGAAGTGGAGTCTTGGACCGCCGCTCAAGAGTCTGTCCAATTAACCGCGGCCGAGCGACTTATAGCTGCCCAAAACACTGGTGACGACGCCAATACAAACCCTCTCCGCGATATCACCAATGGTCTTGAGGGCTCGACAAAGCGCGGTCCCATCATTGGCGGTATCGAGGTCGGGGCAAAAAAGCTCGTCGGTAGTGAGGGAAAAGTCATTGAAAAGTCATTGGTTGTTGGTGGTGGCAAAGATTCATTCATCGTCGTAGCAAGTAGCGATGGAAAGCAAATGACTAAGGAAGAGATGAAGAAACACGATATTGGGAACCTCAAGGACGTGGAGACGTTCAAGAATACCCTGAAGAAGAAGGCGGGGAAGAAGGGTTGGAAGTTGGTACTTGCGGATACGCTTCAAGGCAGGGAACTAAGGGGTATTATCGAAACCGATGATGAGGTCAGCGAGAAGAAGAACAAGAAGAAGAAGGACGTGGGTAAGGATAAGGACGATGAGAGTACAGGGATGGGAAAAGAGAGGCAAAAAAAGCAGGATGCTAAGCAGAGCGATGAGGAAGACGTTCACGAAGGGAGTGAGGAAGTGTACAAAGATGAGTTGTGACATGACAGACTCGCATGAAAATGCTTTGAATAGTTCTGCAGCTTTACTCACAAATTCATAATCCAGGAACAACTTCCATATGCTCTTTCCTCTCTCTTCATGGCATTGATTTTGCAGAGCAAGGCCGGTGGTAACATCTATCTATCGAGACAGAGTTCAACCATCCTAGCAGAATAGCAAACCGTGGCGTCTTTACCAGGCTCATGAATTCACATGAACCACCGCTTATGGCAGATACCGTCGAGACAACCATTATACACAAAGTTGACTGCAATCTCGCCAGTGCTGCCATCGTTGCCTGGTAAAACTGGGGAACTGCCACACCCTAGAACGCACCTGCTCAGCTTCACTCTGCAACATAATACCAAGGGAAGAGAACTCACTATCACAGCCATGCTCCTTGATGGTGCGTACCTTTTCCTTGACGACCTTGGCACTCACTTTCTGGCCACGGGGCAAATGCTGCGCGAACACGCAAAGAGCATTGCGCTTCCCAAGCGGACAGTGATTGCTAGATTTGCAGGAGCGGCACACAATCTGTTCGCCGTTGCCAAAGTACGTGTTGTCGGCTGCGTAGAGTAAATGTTAGATGAGATCCGATCTTGCATGAGCAGTAAAGCGGCTGCCATTTGTTAGGACGGACTTACCAATGAAGTCCAGGGTGTAGAGGATCTCGTCGATACCCGTGTTGCAAGAAGGGCAACGGCCGCTTCCCCTGCAATTGATACCAAGCAGTGCAGAAGCGGCTTGTGGGTTGTGCGAAGTTTCGGGTGGGGGCAGAGTCTCGACTGGACCGTTGAGTTCAGCAGTACGAGCAATGGGACCGTGTGGTTCATTATCGTTGCGGATCGCTTTATAGGTGTTGTAGGTGTCGTCCTCGTATCGGTGGGGCAGATGGATGGTCTTGACCTCGCCCTGATCAGTAGAGTTGCTATCATGTCCTGTGCACAAGTTAGCGTGATCAGCGTACTTGCCTGTTCAAGTTACCTGAGGCTGAGGCGACGGCAGCCATGGCCCAGAAGAAAGCTACGAGGGTGATGTGCAGCTTCATTGTGATGGTTCTCAAAACACTTGCTGCGATTGAATCTGTGGTATCGTGTGTGGGAGTAGAAGCTTATGTCTAAGTGGAGATGTAAATAGTCAAGAGAGGGGTTCCGCAGATGAAGGTGAAGGTAAGATCGCGTGTTACCCTCGAACAAATGCGGTAAGACTCTGGGCTGATAACAGCATTAACCAAACGCCCACTCTATGGGATATCGGGAGTACTACAGTGTCTTCAGAAGTGACTGCGATTTTATCTCTCAACTCCATTTCTTGAACCACCCGTGATGTCCCGGAGCTGTCGCTTTTGCTCCAATACTTATCCACCCTCTCCTCTCGACATAGATACTGATACTTAGCAAACTAGTGTTATGGAATAAAGTTGACCCAGTATATATCAATCGAAATCATAGCGTTTGTACCTCCTTCTATGCTTAGACTGTATAGTATGTTAGCTATTCCGGCCATGTTATCAAATTTCATACTTACTATCCTCGGCTCGTTTGATAATTAGAAACTCGACTTGTAGCCAACAGAGTGGAAAAAACACGCTCTGTTCTCTACATCGAAAACTACAAGTCACGCTCTAATATAGCCACTATCATAGCTTGTAGTCTAAGCTATGATCTTGATAGGATTAGCACAGGGTTTCCTAGAGATATCACACTACGTAAGTGGCTTGAAACCCATTTACAAGCATGCAATTACCAACATATCCAAGAAGAGAGCGCGATAAGGGATATCGAAGTCCTGGGTAACCTTTTACAAGCAAAACCTATGACATGTTGGATTTGGAGACAAGAAATCTTTCAAGTCTGGGATGAACAACGATAAGTGGTAACAAAAAAGCTATAAACAACAGGTGTCCCTTTTGCAACCGTAGCAACTTACACAGTCACTAAAATCATAACGCATTCTTTCGCACAACATAATAACGATCCAGCAACCGCATTCCCGTCATCTCTAAAACAACTTATTATCCTGGAACCCTGCTATTGTGTCTCATAAGCTCCACGTCGCACAAGAACACAAGGCAGTTACGTCCTTAGCACAAGGCAGAAAACCGAAAAAGCAAAAAAGCAAAAAAGGCAGACAGTTGCCTTGTAACTATCCCATTCCCCCTCCCACGCAACTTGCACAACACACCGGAAAACAATAGAGGACCCACATCGTCCCGCCAGTCTGGTACATCAGAAGACGCAGGTCGGCTTGTAAATGCGCAGGACGAGATTCTTCAGGTGGTCCTCCGCCGCCTAGCTTTTTTCTTCCCCGCTGTACGGTACGCTGTAACCCAGAGAAAGGACCCCTCTCTCTCTGTCTCTTTTTTCTTTCAGAATTCACGGCCAGGAAAGTTGAATACGCGAATACACCCGTCTCCTTGCCGCAAGACCTTGAGGAAAGATCCGATCAATGCAATTCATTTGTACACGTGCGCGCGAAGTGGGGAGGAGGGGGTATGTGTGTGTGAAGGTGTGTTAGGTGGGGGCGCAGCGGGGAGGCGCAGCAGGTTTCGGCAAGACTGGAGGACCATGGGAAAATGGGAAGCTTGTTGGTGTCGTATCTCGTAATATGCGGGCGTCTTGGTTGTTACTTAGCTCAGCTTCACTTTTTCTTTTCTTTCTTTTGGGACGGATGTGCGTGGGATTTGGGTACGTACACGCAGCAAAAGGCAGATAAGGTGAGCGTGCTTATGAATGTGTGGCATTAGTAGTACGATTGCTTGACCAGCATGGATGAGATAGAGGGTATGTTCTGGTGGCTTGGTAGCAGGTCTTTTTTTCTTCGTTGTCATGATGACTTGCTGCGCAGGGGGATTGATAGTGAGACGGAAAGTCATTTACTCATGCTAGAAGGCATCAACATAGTGTTTTTTTTTCTTCTTGAAGAGTATATTACGATTGTACACCAAGTCCACAGGTCAAAGTAGTCAAGAGTCATCATGTCTCATAAATGTAAGAAATACTACAAAACTTGTGAACACGTCATCCGAAGCTCAACTACAAACGCCGTCGTATCCAAAACTCATAAAAATGGGGGTATCCAACCATAGCGACCGTGCATTGAAACACCTTGTTTCTTCCAATGAAACCGAAATATGGGGCTACTCGTAATGATCTAATAACAAACCTAGAGTGTAAGCTCAACGAGAAAAGCAATGAAATGGGACATGCGATCAATCACTCCTCAGACTCTGCATCACTATCTACAGCAGTGACAGGTCTACAGGGATTGCCGTCTCCAATCTTCCAACCACTGCCATCTCTTGCGATAAGACCTTCATCAACCAGGTACTGCTCAAGTCTCCTGTCCATATTCCACGTAGTGCAGTCAAGCATATCGTCGCGACTCGCATAATCTTTCTCAAGATGGCGGCCCACATGCTCGATACGCTCATCCCAGGAATTGGCACCTTCGAACGTACAATGGCAAAAGAGGCAGCTAGAGTACCGCGGTGGGTCTCGTAGCCAGCGGTTACAGCGAGTCTGGTGCTCAGGAAGGTTGTCTTCGCTGACAGGGTACTCTTTGGTAGAGTGAGGGGATTTGTCCTTGGGGGCGGCGTGCATGCGGCGAAGATGCTGGGTAAAGAGGTCTTTGCGGTTGAAGTCATTGTGATACAAAGCGTCATTGTCGTTTGGGTCTACTGATGGCGGACACAGATCACAGCGCCAGAAGCCGAGCTTGATGTGCTGTGTACTGACGTGTCTCTTCCACTCGTTCTTGGAGCTGAAGTCGGACTTGCAGCCATATGCAGCGAAAGGGCAAGGGAAAGGGCGGCGAGAGTCTGTCTGGATGTTCGCCTCAATAGGGCTGTGGAAGGTTTTCGAGGCCCGGCGGAGTTTCTTCTCGGGTTTAGTGGATGTTGTAGGGCTTGTAGCATGTGAATCTTTCCGAGCATGTGGGCGGCGCTTCGACGTACGGCTTGTGCTGCTGCTCGATGTTGTAGACCGTCTTCTCTTACAAGAGCGACTAGACGGCGGACTGTATTCAGAGTCTGACGCACACTCTTCGGGGAAGTCGACGGGTTCGACCGATTGAGCGTTTCGCGTGGAGTGACCGATTCCCGAGGCTGCATAAACGCTGTAGTCTGGCGTTTCTTCTGTTTGGACCACTCCATGCTCGTGGCTGGAGACAACCTCTTGTTTGATATTAACATCTTCAACTTCCTCCCCAACAGTCTCTGGTATATGGTTGTACTCGAGTTCGCGAAGGTTGCAGTTGGCCCGATACACCAGAGCCTCGAGTTGATAAGGTCCATCCTGAAACTGCTCTGTCGATGGGCACGAAAACAACGGCTGAGAGTACTCGATTGGACTAGCATACGTAGTAGCATGGTACATGTATGGAGACCGCAGCTCATCCTGAGTGTTCTGACTAGTGTTGCTAGATGATGTACGGTCGGGCGAGGGGTGTCGGAAACAGCTCTCTGGGTTCCATTGTTGCTCCACATGTCCCTTGAACTGGCCGTATAATGGTATGTTTGCTTGTAGCATGCCGTCACTGAACGGATATGGGTCGGCCATGAAGCGCTGCATTGGTGGGACATTGATGCTACCATTATCGAAGTCATCAAAGTAGGTGTCTTCTTCCAAGGGGAAATGCACTACATGTTGCTTGTGCGGGTACATGTAGTTGTTGTGGGTTGTTGCCATCCAGATAGGAAAGTGTTGCTCCTCCGTCGTCTGTATTTGTGGCAGGTCTCCAAACTGGTGAACGTCCATGGCGAACATTGGAACGACAAGCGACCGAAAGGTTGCAGCAGCTGAGCTAAGCAAGAGTATTAAAAAAGGTATTCAGTATCGCTAGATTTTACGGGCTTACTTTGACTATAGGCTTGGATACCCTAACCAAGGATACAAATAGTGTGAACTTGCTTTGTGATGACACTGTCTGCAAGTACAGCCCCAAGAATGGGAGGAAAAAGATAGAGAAATAGTAAAACAAAATGAGGCAGTGCAACTGTTGAGGTAGGCAGAGTTTCCAAGGCAGCAAAGTTAAAGTAGTGTGTAGTCGAGTTGCACTGCCCTCGAGTTCAGGTTTGGTGTACCCCATTTCCAGGCTCTCATGGTCCACACTGTTTTATGCTGTATAGGTCCTTCGCAGAGCCGCATCAAGCCACCAATAAAAGTCGACTTGGCTTGGCGTGAGTTCATCCTGCGCGCTTCAGCTTCACCGGTGGACCGGCCCCCCTTGTCAAGCAAGTACAGCTGTTCAGCCACCACTATCTTGGGGCTTTGGCTCGTGCCGTCAAAGGCGGATAGAGTGTAAAGTCCAGGATGAAGCTGCAAGTCAAAAGTAATCTCCCAATCTGGGGTCGATCACTACCGCATTGCGATACGACCAAGCCAACTTGAGTCAATGAGCGGCCCCGCGGACACCGATTGTTTGCAGAGTTGTTGCAAAAGAGGGTACTCGCCATGTGCACGTTCAAATGTCAAGCCGCGTGCAGGCCCACCAGTTTGACCGTTGGGGGCCAAAAGCGAGCCAGGAAAAGGATGGGGTGACGCGCACAAGGAGAATGACGAATCGCCTACCCCAACTACTGACCACTCGTTTGGGAGGCCGCGCATAATGGTTTGTGGCTAGTCGCTGTTGTGCTACCGCACCTGCGTCAAGGACACGAGTGTTCCCAGGACTATCTCGCACAAGCTACGGCTGATGAGAGGCAAAAATCCCGATGAAGAGGAAGCACCGTCCCGAGTCGACCATGGAGGGTGGAGTCGTGGCATCTTTGATTGGAGGTCGGTGCATGATGGCTCACCAAAGGAGGAGCGCGTCTCGCTCTAGACGACTCGATTAGGGCACCGAGATAGGGTAGGTCTTGGTTTGGCGGACAGTGTCTCCGTGGGTCCTTGGATGGATACTGCTGTGTATTCCATGGTGAAGATGGTGAGCAGGTACGCCTAGGCTGTCTCAACATTCGAAGATCCCCGTGCGACTCCATGCCTGCCTCACGGACTAGGCGTCGAGCTGCGCTGGCGAAGGCGCAATCTGCCGGATACCTTCCGGAGGGGAAATGGGACTTTGAGGCGCATTTTTGGGGGCGGAGCGTGTCGTGCTGCTGTAGTGGTGACGGACGAGTGGCGGCCAGACAACATGGGCTTTGGAGGACTCGCTACGAGGGCATGCGCCTCGCAGGTTGGGGGACAGCCCACCCAGAGGTCCTGCTGTTGCCCCTGCGTCGACGTATGAATGGGCTGGACATGGTCATCGTCAAGATACAGTTGCTGCTATTTGTCAGAAGAGCACTGGGCGGCTGGTGCATGAGTTGAGAGTGTTTCAAGCTGCTGTGAGTAGTGACTCGCAAAAGGTGCCTTGCTTGGCACTTTTGTCCCCACGGGCATCCACCTAGGCTCTCAGGCCAGACTAAAGCCGTGCCATTAGGAAATCAAGACGATTGTAAGATTAACAGTCTGCCGCCAGGCATCAAACAGGTATGGTTGACACGGGATGATCATTTTCTGAGCAGCTCCTAGATACATAGTCGAGGACGCCACTTGACTACATACGTGCCTGTGGGGTGGGTACCTAGATACTGCCGCGCGTAGTGTAGCGACATCACGCTCCGAGTTTAGCGACAAGTCGGTCTTCAATTCCCTCCAATATCCATCGGTGCTCCAACACCTCCAGATTCTCAGCTTCGTTCAAGAAGAGTTTATCGGGGTCCTGCTCGGGGCCCATCATGCCACCCGCGCCTGGATTCGTCATGGCCATCTGCTGTGAAACCTGGTTGGCGGCTAGGAAATCGCGGTTAGCTTGACATGAGCGGGCGAATGGCTGCTGAGCACGTACCATTGTTGCTTCCTAGAATGAAGTTGTAGACGGGCTGTAAGCCGAACAAAGTCAGGAAATACCAGGACAAACTCGACACCCATCTGACGTCGAGGTCACGAGTACCTACTCCAGACTGGAGCATAGACTTGAATTGTGGCGTCAATGGGAAAGGTAGTTTCACTGTCGAGTAGCGCCCGTTAGCATAGACGCGAATTGCTTTTCCAGCGCAAGAGATGCAGCAGCAGTATGCAAGCCCGCCAATTGCACCCATGCATCAGAATGGCGCTCGCTTCTCCATGTATACAATGGCCGGGCAAAGCGAGAGCCGTGCTGGCGGCTGCAACACCTATGTCCAGCATAGCCAGCAATACAGCTCCAAGTGCCTCACCAATGAAAAGCAGAACTTACTGATAACGAAACCCGAAAAAAAGGCATTAATCCACCCCATAATCAGCGTCTGGGGAATCATCATCGTCATCTGCCCCTTCATCATGCCCATCATGCCCTCCATAGCCGCAGGATCACTCATAGGATTCGGTCTAGGCTTCCCCCTCAACTCAGGCTCAGCGAGGAACTTTCCCTCCTGGAACGCCTGCACCATGTATGCTTTGCGCGCGGTAAATGAAGCAGGCGAGATGACGTTTGCGTTTGTGCGCAGATTGACGCCGCGAATGAGTGAGCGCTGCTGCCGGATCTTGTGGACGTCTTGCTTCTTAGGCGTGGATTGGAGCAGGGTCATGGCGTAATGGCGGAGGATACCAGTGAGGACCTACATACATGTCAGATTAAGAAGAAAAAAACGGCCGTGTATGTATACAGGAGTTGATACGTACCATGACCACTGTGATGGGGAGTAGAATCCACCAACTGCAGAACTATCAGCCATGTCTTCGTCGCAACAATGGACCCCACGACGCCAGAAGAACATACAACAAGGCAGGATCCCTATGGATCGTCTGGACTACAGGCTGCCCCATCGTACAGAGAACAGACGAATTGCGCGTGATGGGGGGATGTTGGAAGAGGGGGAGGGCGAGGGCGATATTCAAAGTCGATGGTTGTTCGTCGGCCTAGGAGCGAAGTCGAGAGCTACTCCGCCGCCGCTGAGGCTCCGGCGGGATGACCAGGGTCCGCGCGCGCTGCCCTTATGGAAAGGTGTCCCATCCACCCACCAAAAGAGAGCTACCTCATCACCAGTCCCTCCCCCTTGCAAAACGCGCCTGGGGCTGCACGAATTCGCACTGTTTGATTCCGGTATTCGTCTTGTCTAGTTTGCACCGACAGCCTCGACAAAACAAACATGTCGGCGACCCAGAAAATCGCAGTGCACTCGCTGCCAGGTACGTCCCCCGTGTACAACTTGATCCACACATGACGACGCATAGATACTAACATTTAACCTTGCAATAGATCTCAAGAGTACAACAGACGATGCCCTCCCCAATTACCTCAATAGCCTCAAGTTTAAGCAAATTCACACCAGCACCGACATACGATTAGTCCTCGGCTACACAGCCGTCACCATCGCCGGCGCCCTCTTCTACTACGACTGGAAGTTCGGCTGGGAAGCCAGCAAGCCTTTTACCCTACCCGCCGTAGTCGCCTACTTTGTGCTCAACACCGTATTTACCTACTGGCTCTGGTTTGTCGAAAAGGGCCTTGTGTACGAGGGCGAGGGCAAGACAGGCAAGGTATGTATTCAAGATTGGGGAATCTCTTTTTTTCTCCTTTGTTACACTAGTAAAAAAAAATCAGAGTACACGCAAGCAAATGCTAACGGATCTTGTGTGTGTAAAGATTAGGATATCTTCGTGGACAAAGAAACATATTCCCATCTACGAATGCGATGTCGTCTTCACGCCCACTCCCTACGCCTCGAACCCCAAACAGACCATTCATATCCGCGCGCCCATGACCCGCTGGTTCACCGAAGATGGATACTTTATTGCCAAGCCGTTCCAGCAGTGGCTGGCGTCTGAGATTCCGGTCATCGGCGCTGCGGACCCAAACAACGTCATCGAGGAGATTGGCCGGGGAAGCGGTGGCATGGACACGACGTTGAACTTGAACAGCTCCAACGCGGTGGATATCCTGCAGCAGCTCAAGGCTAGCGGTGCCAAGTTTGCGAGCGGAGAGGCGCAGAGGCGGAGGTAGATGGCGAGCATGCTTCCGAAGACATGGGACTGAGACGTGCAGGGCGCTGAAGACGGGCACTTTTTTTGGCCGGATAGAATTGGAGACATTGGTGAAATGTCCTTAGGCTCTCACAACAAGTTCAGTTTTGTCGCCTGCGCAAAGAAGAAGGAAAAAAACAGCGTTGGATAATCATTGATACCATTTTCGTTACGTTAAAATGCTATGCGTTAGGTATATTGATGCAAGATGCGCCTGAATGCTGCCGAGAACAAACTTTTTAACCTTCCGTCATGTATTTCACTCTTTCTCGTCTCCTGGACTCAATCTACAGCTATTCTTGCTCCAGCATGGGCAGCACCTCGAGTTCTCTTTGTATGATTCTCTCAAACTCTTCCCTCTCGATTCCCGAAGCCCTAGCCAACCGGAACAGGCTTTTGATGTCTGTGCTAATGTGTTGTTTGATGGCAAGCTCCGCCTGACTGGAGCTTTCTGCCTTCTGTTCAAGCCTCTCAACAGAGTTGCTCGACGCGGAAGACGAGGGCCGAGGATGGTTCAATGCATTGACCGTTGTGTTCTGGTCTCGGTCCATGGACTCTAGATGGACGGCACTATCATTACCAATGATACTCCCGCCGTTGATGAGCCCGTTCGTGTGCGGTGGTGGCAGGGATGAGTCGTAGCCATTGGAGCCGAGGTTGGTCGTGTCAAGAGGTTCGGTTTGAGGTTCGCGGGCGTAGCTGAGAGCATTGCCATCCAGTGTAGACTCTCCAGCGGCTGGGTTTTCTTCGTCAGGATCATGGGCGTCAAGCGCTGGTTGTACCTCAGAGGCATAGCGCGCGAAGTACTCTAGCTCTGATTGCGTAGGCCCAGCTTGTGTTTGACTGTTGTTTACCGGAGCAGGCGAGCGTCTGGGCTGCGGTGTTCTTCCAGGGGTCTGATCATACGCAGCCCAGTACGAGCCGTCGTCGTCCTCTTCCTCCACAGCCACTTCTGGCTGCAGCGCTGTTTGCTGAATTTTGAGGCCGTTGCTCTTCGAAATGCTCGACTTTCGTCTGAAGCCAGCCTCGTTTGCGTCATCGATACCCTCAAACCATTCAGTACCGTCTTCAGCATCTGCTATTCCCCTCAACTCAGCCAACAACCAGCGACTGCCCCCTTCACCGCCTGTGCACCAAAGGTAGGTAGGTATAATTCCATGTTCGCTCAGTATCAGTCTAGTATGTAGTGTCTCGGCATCTGATCGTCGGTACAGAATCTTGTCTGGTTCTTCGACCTCAATCTCGCCCGAGGAGGGATGTGGCTCGACATTGATCTTTTCAATGACGCCTGGGAGCCGAGATGCAACTTCCGGATCCCAACATAACAGAGGGAGCCACTCGCTAGAGGATAGAAGCTGAACTCGCTGGCGAAGAATGGGCGAGAGAAGAGGAAGAAGGCCTGGGGGCACGTCTTTGGATGCTTTTGCTGTCGACAGGCAGGCAAGTAGCGGTGGGAGGAGCTCCCTCGAGTCGGGCCGTGGGATAATTTCGTTGAGTCCGGGCATGATTGCAGTGCGGGCAAGGCAAGCAGTGTATGTAGAGCTTGACGTTTCCTAGTGCACAGAGGCAATGGTTATTCGTTTGGCGAATGCAGAGAAGGCACTGTTGTCTCGCGCAGAGGCGGGACGATATCGTGATTTTAACTTTAGCCGTTGCGAGAACAGGTGCCGGGTATATGACAGCGTGTGGGTTCTCTCTTCGTCACGCAGGAGCCTGTGGTTTCCAGTCTGAGGAGGGTGGAATACAGTCGTGGTAGGTGTTGTGACAGCTCGCACTATCGTGGAGGGTTGCTTGCGCTGTGTTTGTGGTGCTGGGCTAGCCTGGTGATGCTGTCACATGCAAATGCAGCCACTCATGGAGAGAAGCTCGTGGACGCTGAAGCGGGGAAGGAGGGGAGGAGTGGCGAACACAGGAGTGTGGCAGCTGGGCTGGAGAGGCAATGGAGGAACAAAGATCAAAAGGGACTGCAGTTCGGTACGCTTGTCGTAGCATTTTGGCGGGCAGCTGGGTTGGGAGAAACAAAGTGGATGCGTTGCTCTTAGTCTCCGTTCCGCCGAAAGTGGGTAAAAGCCGTATCCGTTGCCGCTGGAAGGGCCGCCGGTCATGCCTGCCTGCAAAGCGGTATGGCGAGGTGCGACTCTGCGGAAATGGTTAGCTTCGTGTCGACATCAACACACCACCGCCCAATTCACTGCTCGCGTGCAAGAGTATCCACATAGCCAGTCTGCTTTGATGCGAACAGTCAAGACAAAGCAAGAAGCGGACCGCCTCTACAGCAGTACGAGCAGCACCACCACGGCGACATTCACAGTGACGTCAGCTTCTATGGCCGCCAAACTTAGGAGAGCTGCGGGTACGTTACCTTGTCCAGCAACTGAGCTACTGTTATATTATATTACGATACCGATGCCGGGAAACGCACCTTTATTCAACCTGTCCGCTCTGCTCCAATGCTGACATGACAGTGAATTGGCTAACGAGCATGTGCCGCCTGCTACAGGATCCCACCAATGGCAAGTCGGCAGGCCGGTAACCGCATAGCCCGGCAAATGCATTCGCAGCACGCAGCCGGCGCGTTTCAAGGCCTCTGGACTTTGCGGCTTCAGATTCACTCGCCAACTGCTATGTACATGACAGTGGATACCCTCACGACCATGCAGCTGGTACCACGGCAGTGCATGCAATGCTAAACACAGCAGGTCCATGGGTCGTCTTGCCATATCTCTGAGTAGCCCCACTGCCTTCTGGGGCGCTATTCGGCATCGCTCGATGAAACTGCGGCTCCGCGACTGATCAACTGCCTTACCCGCTCGCGGCGACGACAGAGAAGCTCCGTCCCAGGGGCGACGCAGTGTCATGGCACACACGAGGCGACAGGAAGAAACGGCACGTTGCGGCCATGATCGTGCCACGAGAGGGGCGTCTGCTGTCATGGCACGCATTCCATGTGAGGCCCAACGGTAAGCCAAGCCTGCCTTTATATAGCATGCGCAGCGGCTGCAAACCCGCTAAGCGCCAGCATATGTATGCGGGTGGGCAGCGTTGTGCGGGCAGCGCGAAGGTTGACCTGATGGCATGCTCCAAACACGCAATGCCATGTGGAATGGCCATGCTTACTTACAGTCCAGTGTATAAGAACAGCCGCTCAAGAGGGTACAGGGCACCAATTCCTCCATGTGGCATAAGATGGAGGCACTGCCACCCGCTCGCCCCGTAGCCAGCCCCCTGCTCCCGCCTCTGTATAGCAACTGAGGCTGTGCCGTTTGCATCAAGCTTGCCAAGACCGTGTCACGCATCTGCAAATCTGCCTCGAGGCGCCAGTCAAGCTCACAGCTGCCGTCGCACCGTCGCGCTTGTTCTCGCTCAACCTGCACATCACTCACAACTTGCCAAACGTCAGGACAGCCCGCGCCCGCATTGCCTCGACATCACGGACAAGGCTCGCTTGGCGTGCGTCTCTCGACCCCGGTCTTACTTACCATTTTAGACATTTTGGGGAAATCAGCCTTGACCAGGCCTGCCAACTCTCTCCCACGTTGCTGCGGCTAGCTGCACTGTCGACTTCGAGTTTGACTCTGTTTCTACCAACCGACTCAGGAACTGGCTCGGCTTCTCCAGTTACTCGCGCGCACTGTTCCTAGAATTGGCCCAAACGTCATCCCGAACCTGTCACCACCTTGAAGTGCCGGCACCGCCTCCAGCCACAGCAGCTCCAGGTACAGCGGCTCCAGGTTTCCGTCCTGTGCAAGGCAGATCGCCAGCCGATATCAAGTCTCGCCCGTCTGGCCTCTTTCGCCTTCGACCACACCGCGATATTTTACCCCCACCCTCAGTCTGCCTTCCAGTTGATCTGTTTGCACGTCTGAAAGTGTTGCGACACTTGCCCCTCCCCTTCTTGTGCCATTGTGGTTCTCGCATAACTCCCCATTGGCAATCCATCAGGCAGCACTATGCCACCCTGAACAGCCAAACAGTGTCACGTTATCGTTCCGCCTCACCTCCTTGTTCGGCTCCCTTTGTGGATTATTTGTATCTAGTCTACTGTCGAGTCAGCCTTCTGGCCGCCGAGCGTAGTCGGAGAAACAATGCAAGTCGACACTCATACACAGCCTTACCAAGATGCCCGCCGCCAGCAACGCCACGTTCAGGATGTGCAGGCTAACGGCTATCACCCCATGCCTGCAGCCGGCAACTTCCTGATGCCAGAGGCGCAAGGCACATTTACCTTTTCGGCGGAACCTGCATCCATGGTGTACGATGGGTCCATGGTATCGTCCAGTACCCCTGCACAAGAGTCCATCTTCACTCCCAACATTGGATCATCTCTCGACTCTTCGTTACATCCGGACATGTCATACCCGCCGCCAAATGTCTACAACCAGTTGCAAAACTACCATCTTTCCCCAGAACCTTACTACGGTAATGGCCAAAACATCTCACCTGAGCAATCAGTAGAGCATTTCAGTCCCGAAGCTGGATACACCAGCGATCCCAACTATCACGATCCCAGCACATGCCCAACACCAAACTTCAACGGGCAGATTCTGGACGAATTCTCTGCTCTCAATTTTGCCGACAGCAACTCGACCAATAACTTCCCATCATTCCAAGGGAACGTTGACATGTCGACCCTGACTTCGGGTTCACTAAACATGTACAATGCTCAGCCAGCAATGGCGCAATCCTATGCTTCGTTGGATCCGCGCCAGCAACTGCTGTCGCCTAGTGCGACTAATAACTCTAGCCCAGCATTGGGTGATGATGGCTCTACATTTCCATTGACACAGTACAGTGGAAACGTATCAACGCCGCCGAACCATGCGAGTCATCTCCAACACACGACGCCCATGAAGCAGACGCGAAGCCCGGCACTGACAAACAGTCCCGGAAATGTACCACCAGTCAACATCCAGTCCCATACGCGCCATCTGACTAGCCCCATTGTACGCGTGGAAAACTACAGCAGCAGCAGAGAAGGGTCACCATCGCGCTCAGACAATAGCAGATCTGTCAGCAGACGGAGCTTCGGTAGTCGCCATTCCGGAAACCATCTATCGCCCTATGCACACAACGAGGCTTCCGACGACGAATCAGGTGCACATG
This sequence comes from Curvularia sp. IFB-Z10, assembly GCA_002161795.1. NCBI lineage: Eukaryota > Fungi > Ascomycota > Dothideomycetes > Pleosporales > Pleosporaceae > Curvularia > Curvularia sp. IFB-Z10. The sequence goes on along the minus strand of JPSZ01000002.1, from coordinate 1,091,664 downwards.
AACGAGTGTATATCCAACAAGCGGCCAGTGGGCCGAAACGTAATGACGACGGTTCATGGTTGGCATCGGAAGGATGTGGTCAAACAGGCCTCGGTCCTGATGATCGCCTAAAGCTGGGAGATGCCTGGATCCCCAGCATAGAAGAGATTGTCGAACAACGATCCAAGGAAGAGAGGAAACTTGAAGTACAGGAATGGCTCACGAAGAGTGAGGTCGGAAGCGAAGCAGGAGATGTGGAACCTGCAAACAACCTGCTGAAGCCCCTCACTGGTAGGCGTCGGGCAAAGAGTCATAATGATGTTCAACGACAAGCTTTGTCTGGCAGCTTTGGTCTCGGTGTCCATACAGACTTTGGTCGTGTCGACGACACCGGTATACCTGGACCGGGAGTATACATTGACGAGCGAAGCGATTTTGGCGACTACGATTACGAAGACGACGACTCTCTAGAGCCCGAGTCTCCACCTGCCGTAATCGACGTTGGTGCAAGTCATACCGAGAATCCTTATTTCCCACCCACCCATGAGATCATTTCGAATAATGACGCTACCGTGAAGCCATGGGCTGACGTGCCCCCACTGGGACCACAGTCGTCGAGCCCTTCTACTCGTTATCAACCACCAACCTCAAATGCTGCCATGATGCGATTCCGATTACGAGCTAAAGACATCGAGCAAGCTTCACTTGCTGCTACAGTCGGATCACGTCGTCTTAGCGAGTCTGATCTTGGTAGTATTCGCGCTTCGCCAGGCATAGCAAAGTTGATCGAACCTGATCCCAAAAAGAGCAAAGAGCGTCAACGCCGGCCCAGTTTTCTGGAGAACATCCTTCCCAAGCGTGCACCAAGCAACCTGCTGAAACGCAAGGGCAGCATACCTGTTCAGCAGTCTGATGCATCCTCGGACAAGTCGAAAGATCCTATCATGGAGAAACCAAAGCGTATGAGTAGCTGGGGTCGCCCAAAGTCGCCTCGAGTAGACACGAATCTTAGCAGCCATAGCAAAGATGGCGGCCCACCTAGTTCCACGGGCTTGACTGCGGCAGCAGCGAGTGCATGGTACAAGGGCCCCAGGAACGCTATGAAACGTAGTCGGAGTAGGAGTGACATTGGCAGGTCACCTGGCCTCGCGGAGCTCATGACACAGCATGGGGGTCCGCCAATGCCTATGCTTGCCTCCCCTCTTGCAGACACGGAGGCGACAAAACCTTCTGCGCAACCAAGTCCAGCGGGAGATGATGACGACGACGACCATGATCCAGTGACAATGGACCTTACGGTTCGCACTGACCCTATCATTCCAACCTATGAGGGCTTCAGGACAAATGCCCGGCAGCTCAATCCACGCCTGGCTGACTTCATGGTCGAACGTATTACTCAAGAGCAAATGAGGAGATACAAGAGACTATTGGAATTCAAGGTGAAGCACCTGAATGCCGTACAGAGCAAGAAGTGCTCATCAGGCGGCTTCTGCACGGACCTAGGCGGAGAGGCAAAACTGCTTCCTCCACGAACAGGGGCCAAAGAAGCCGATACCCCGTTCATCGGCTTTCAAGTCGCCGCCCCCGGTTGTTCCGATGATGACGGTGAGAACATGGTAGAGGGAAACATTGCTCCTGCCGCATTCCCATCAGGGGTGCCTCTCCCTCCAGTCAAGCGTCTTCCTGCTGAGTTTGAATGCCCCTTGTGTTTCAAAGTGAAGAAGTTCTACAAGCCGTCCGATTGGACTAAACATGTCCATGAGGATGTGCAGCCCTTTACATGCACCTTCCCAAATTGCGGCGAACCTAAATCATTCAAGCGCAAGGCTGACTGGGTTCGCCACGAGAACGAGCGGCATCGTCAACTTGAGAACTGGACATGCCAGATTTCTGACTGCAACCACGTATGTTATCGCAAAGACAACTTTGTGCAACATCTTGTACGAGAACACAAGATTGCTGAGCCTAGACAACGTACTGGCCGGGCAGGCAACAAAGAAGCCCAACTGACTAATGATCAAGGTGAGATGGATGTCGACTGAAATTGCTATGGTCATTAACACTCTTACAGAAGACATCTGGACCATTGTCGAGCGGTGCCGCCGCGACACTGTAAAGCAACCAAAGGACGAGCCATGCCGATTCTGTGGAAATATTTGCAACAGCTGGAAGAAGTTGACTGTACACTTAGCGAAGCATATGGAGCAGATCAGCATGCCTATTCTCCCGCTTGTAGATCAGAAACAGCTCAATGCCGACAGCATCATCAGCCCAATCGTAGAGCTTCCAGAAAGCCGCAAGCTTTCCATCACCCCTACCCGCTCACCCATGGACACTTCCTTGCGGTACAACCCGAGTTCGAAATATGCGCCTGGAATCGATCCACAGAAACTCAAGACTCAAGACACGAAGCCACAAGTGGCATCTGCTGTGATGCAAACCTACCCACCACCACATATGGCCCTGCCATCGAATCAAACGAACGGATACACCAACTATGTCGCAAGCAATTCTGGACCTTATTCCAATCAAACCTATCCAGGACTTCAGGTTCCTCCAAAGCCTCACAGTGGCTATTCCAACGGGTTTCAGATTGCCAGCCAGTCATATCAACATGGCGACATGCAAAGCGGAGTACAACAATATGGTATGACTCCAGTCAGCACTGTGCAGCAGCAACAGTCGGTGTACACAGACTCTCCGGTTGATACGACTACTACACCCTTTCCTTCTTATTACACGCCAGAATCTCAGGTGTTGACAAATAAGATGCCTAACATGAGCTACGACAACAGCAACGAAATACATTACCAGCAGGGCAGTACTTATCCTGCCATGCCGTACCTAACGACGCAGCACAACTACCAATACCCGCACCAGCAATAGAAACTGTTGTGTTTGGGATTCAGAGAGTGCTTTCATTTCGCTGGTTCTGATTTTGATCATTGGTTGGAGGAGCGTTTTGTTGGATTTTTGGTGATGATGATTTCCTACGATATCCACTCTTGTGCTTTGGAGGGCAACTTTATGTTTAATGAGCGAATTCAGTTTAGACGTGCGGAGATGGCTACCGTCACTCTCGGTTTGGGCTAGCTGCAATAATGCATAGGATAATGGTACACTGAGGTTGAGTTGTATTCTGGACTTGGATGATTTGACTCGATCAAACCACACAACAGCATCTTCCTTTCCAAGTCATGCTGACCAGGTGCTTGGAGTGAACGTCGTACACAGAGCAAACACTAGCACCCCACTTCTGCAGGACGCCATTGTACCTACTGTGTGTCTCAGCCCACCGCCTCGACTACAGATGGCCTGCGCGGTAAAGACGTATGTAGAGCTGTCCATCTCCAAGCATGCCGATTAGCCTACCAAAGCCGCTCATCCCATGCGTCTGGTCCCGCACATACCAACACGGCATGCGATATGCGCGGTGTCGCTCGGATCAAGTGGCAGAGAGTGATTGGCTGAGGCTTTGGAGGACCTCTCTCAACATGGGCACACAGTACACAGCCCCAACACCCCTGGCTGCCCTGAGGTCCTCCATCTGCAATTTGCACAGACGCTTGGGTAGTGCACATGCTTCGCGCTAACAGAGCCTGCAGAAGGCAGCAAAAGAGGGCAAAATAGGGCAAAAGAAGGCAATGGTTGCCTGGTGTCAACCGGTGGGAGGCCGCCCACAGAGCCGTCATCGTCATCGTCGCACCGCCAGGCCATGTTGATTGCGATAACCACAGGGACGGGGCAGACTCCTACGCCGTTAGTTATCATTTTCCCCTGGGTTTCTCTGATTCAACCGGAACATCTGTGCATCTCCCCTGGCACGACGCCACCAGTGAAAAGTCAGCGTCCTGGTGTGCAAGCAGGCCTTGTTTCTTCTTCCTTCTTCCTGACCGGCACATCAGCAGGCAACGGGGGCCCGTGCATCCAGAGTACGAGACCGGGGACCTCTTGGGCACTAAGAGCTGGTTGCATCACCTTGCTGGATAGTGCAGCAGGTTGAGGGGCCGTAAAGCACAGCGCTGCATTTACTAATGCGCATACCCGTGCCTTTTTCTTTGAAACGGTCTGCGTACTGCGTACTCTCAGGCAAGCACAAGGCTGCTACGGCGAGCTGAACGCCTGGGCTCGAGGTATGTCTTAGTTCCGGTCTGAGCAGGCCTCCTATGTCGTTCACGCATGTTTTGTACCTTCATGTTCAGTAATGGGAGAGTGTTCCACTTGAGGCCAAGGAGTATTCGGCAACAGATAACATGTCGATGCCTTAGGCTACCGTCGAGCATGCTAACCCGTGACAGCAAACATGTCCCACTACTACCCTGACGATGGCTATCTGCAGCCATTCGACTCTGCTTTCCATCAAACACAACATCACTACCCAGGCCAATTACCTCGGCTTCATGTCAGTACTGCAGAGCAAACCCAGCCATGGAATCCCTCACAGCGACCACCAAGTGTGCAAGATATGAGGGACCATATGTACAGTCCGGCAACATCTGTACATACCACACAAACCACTCCCGACGCATTGCTACCAGATCGGATGGCCCGTCATCAGCCAGATCTCTCTCGAACAAACGACCGTATGAGTTTCGGCCTACAGAACAACCCTTCCCTGCTCTCTCCTAGTTATGTCTCCCCTACATTCAACCCAAGTGCAAGAGAAGAATCGTGGAGTTCGTTCAATCTGCGAAGCGCTGAAAACAGAAGAGTGCGCTGTCCACCCCACCAGTCTAACATCGACTTTTCACAATATTCTCGCATAGGATCCGATGCTGGCAATAGTGTTTTGCCTTCTGATGAAGGCTACATGTCAATTGGAACAAACCAATCAGTACTTGGCAATGACCCCAACCGCCCCACTCAGTCTCTACCAATGGATTTTCTAAATCAAATTGGAAGTATGAATGTCGAATCTGTAGCTAGCAGTACAACGGCAGTGTCCTGTCCACCATCAGATCAAAGATCTCGTGTTAGCAGCACTCGCAGCCGCAAGTCAATAAGTACACGGGTGAAATGCGATCAGCCCGAATGCAACAAAACTTTCAGATGCAACTCCGAATACAAGTGTGTATGTCTCGGTTTTATCAAAAATGCCATCATTGCTGACCCTCTGCTATAGAAAGCATCAGCTCAAACACGAGAAACCATTCAGGTGTGATGCGCCCAACTGCAAGCGAGCCGTTGAAGGTTTCACAACAACCAACGACTTGGATCGACATAGAAAAAGCGTCCATCAAATCGATCTCCACAAAAATTCATATAAATGCGTGGGAAAGAACTGTAGGAACAAGGAGAAGGTATGGCCGCGTCTTGACAATTTCAAGCAGCACGTTCAACAAATGCACCCAGATGAAGATAAGGACGATGTCATTAAGAGGTAACGCTCCATGTTCAGCTTTGACGTAGTGAGCTAATTTGGCTAGATCAAAGTTGCTCCTGGAAAACCGACCCTCTTTCATGGACGAGGAGCCTGCAGTGCCACACATGGACGCCAGCGTGGTTTTGGCTGGCATGGACAAATCTCCCCCACTGTGCACCGTCACAAGTAACTCATCTCCTTCAACAAAACGAGACTACCCGCGCTTTTCACCATTTGGATGTAACCTAGATTCTATGAAAGAAGAGCATCAAAGTTCTCGTTTCCCGGATGAGTCTTCCTTTGCAACTCAGTCTGCTCGACGAAGAGCACCGGGGTTGTCATCAGCCCAGCAAACACAGATTCCTGCACCTAGGAGAACTACTCGTCAGGCCCCTCCTTGGAACAAGGATCATGTTCTGTCCAGCGCACCGCAAACAAAGGCCGAGCAACAACAAATGGCACGGAAACGGACCGTTGCTATACCTTCCCCTACTAGCTCAGCAGACATTGATCATATTCTGAGTATGTTACAACAACCAAATGGTCAAGTAAAACAAGACGATAAATCAGCTAGAAAAGCACGGCCAGGCCCAAGCACTCCATCGGATCCGAATGCAGTAATCTTGACTAAGCACGATGCATTGGAGATCGTAAAACTCATCAGGCAACGCTCAGAGGCCGCTCAAGCAATGCCGCGTCGGACTGGTAGAGGAGTTGCATCAAGTCAGAGAGTCTGTCCACATGATGGGTGTGGGTATACTGTTACTCGGGACTGTGATATGCGAAAACACCTGAAACGGCATGAGAGGCCTTATGGCTGCACGTATCCCAAGTGCCATAAACGCTTCGGTGCAAAATCAGACTGGAAGCGCCATGAAAACAGCCAGCATTTCCAGCCTGAAGTGTTTCGATGCGCTCATGAGACATCTCCTGGTGCAATCTGTGGCCTATATTTACACCGACAAGAAGCATTCAAAATCCACATGGAGACACATAGGATCTCCTCTCTCAAAGACTCAGAAGACCTCATCAGACGTAGCACGATCGGGAAGAACTGCCAAGATACTTTCTGGTGCGGCTTTTGTAAAGCCATCATGCAGCTCAAGACGCGGCGTAATGCAGCGTGGGACGAGCGGTTTAGTCACATAGCACAGCACTTGGAGAAGGAAAAGAAGAGCATTGAAGAATGGGTGTGTGTCGAACAGAACAAGACCAAGAAGGAGTTGCTCGAGGAAAGGAAGCGAGATCTCTGCGAAGATGACGAGGACAGAGAGAAAGAAGATGATTTCGAGTTTGTTGGGGAGGGGGAGGAAGGTGATGATGACCTACCGCGGCAGCCTCCACCTCCACCTCCACATCCACCTCCCCCGCCAGAACATATGTCTTGGACATCGATGTCTACAAGTGCAGTGATACCGCAGCCACCGCTCCCATCTTTTGGTCGTCAGAGCAGCAAAAAACGAGGAGCACCCAGCGACATTGACCACTCGACTCAGAGAAACAAGCAAAAAAGAAGGAGGACTATGACAACCAGACATTGTGTATGTATACGCCGTAGAACGTCCGTGGTTTGATTTGATGGCTGATTGTAAAACAGTGCTCTTGCCAGAGTCCTTGTAGCTCGATGCAAGCTGCTTGTGTAGAATGCGCACACGAATTGTGTGCTAATTGTGGCTTTTTCACCGAGGAGTTTATGATGGCGTCGATGGAACTATATGGATAGTTGGAGGTTAGAGGTTGAGGTTAGAGGTTGAGATTAGAGGCTAAAGGTTAGAGGGTGCGTTATCGTTATGCGGTGCTTTATTCTGATCAAGATGGCCAATGGCCTTTTCCATTTTACTTTCTATCTTGTGCGCAGACCCAGAATGCTTAGTGAACTGGTGCTGTGATGTGACTGAGAGGCTTACAGTCAATGGCGAGGTCGTCGTGCGGAGTTGTCAGGAACGGTGGGCGATGACATGCGTGTCGGCGAAACAAAGTGCCGAGGCGCGGAGTTGGAAACGTGTGCTCATTCATGATAGCTCTCAACGTTGACGCGGCCTACTGCGACCAACAAACCACTCATTGACCCTTTTTTTTTCCTTTCACCTGCAAACATGGCTGCTGCCGCAGACGACGGGCAGCTCCTCAAGCAGGCGACTGGCCGAAACACTCGAGGCTTGCTTCGAGTGATTATCCTATGCCTGATTGCGGGCGCGGCCGTGAGCAGCCGTCTGTTCTCTGTGATTCGCTTTGAGAGTATCATCCACGAATGTTAGTAACCCAACAATTGAAACGAGAATCGGGCAATTGGATGAAATTCGGGCTGACGAATTGATGTAGTCGATCCCTGGTTCAACTTCAGGGCAACCAAGTACCTCGTTCAGAATGGCTTCTACAGCTTCTGGGACTGGTTCGATGACCGTACGCTTCTTCTCCGCCCCACGCTCTGCTAGTTGTCGAGATAGCAAGGACTGACATGGCATGCAGGAACATGGCACCCTCTGGGACGAGTTACTGGTGGTACTCTCTACCCCGGACTGATGGTCACCAGCGGCATCATCTACCACTTCCTCCGCGCCATTGCCCTCCCCGTCGACATTCGCAACATCTGTGTCCTCCTTGCGCCCGCCTTCTCCGGCCTCACTGCGCTCGCCACATACCTCCTGACCTCGGAAATGGTCCCCTCGCCCTCGGCTGGTCTGCTCGCGGCCGCCTTCATGGGCATCTCGCCTGGTTACATTTCGCGATCCGTGGCAGGAAGTTACGACAATGAGGCCATTGCTATCTTCCTGCTCGTCTTCACCTTCTACCTCTGGATCAAGGCTGTCAAGAACGGATCCATGTTTTGGGGTGCCTTGACTGCTCTGTTCTATGGATACATGGTGTCAGCGTGGGGTGGATACGTCTTCATCACAAACTTGCTGCCTCTGCACGCCTTCGTCCTCATCTGCATGGGACGATACAGCCCGAGATTGTACGTCAGCTACACTTCGTGGTACGCTCTGGGTACGCTTGCGAGTATGCAGATTCCGTTTGTCGGTTTCCTGCCCATCCGCAGTAGCGAGCACATGTCGGCCCTTGGTGTCTTCGGCCTTCTCCAGCTCGTCGCATTCGTCGACTGGGTACGCGCACAGCTCCCAGGCAAACAGTTCCAGACGCTTCTCCGCGCGCTGGTTCTGGGTGTCTTTGTCATTGGCGTCGGAGGCCTGGTGCTTTTGACCGTCTCGGGTGTCATTGCGCCCTGGACAGGCCGTTTCTACTCACTGTGGGACACTGGATACGCCAAGATTCACATTCCCATCATCGCATCCGTCTCTGAACACCAGCCTACCGCATGGCCCGCGTTCTTTTTCGATCTCAACATGCTGATCTGGCTGTTCCCTGCCGGTGTCTACCTGTGTTTCCGCACTCTCACTGACGAGCAAGTCTTCATCGTCATCTACGCTGTCCTTGCGAGTTACTTTGCTGGTGTCATGGTCCGCCTTATGCTCACTCTCACACCTATTGTCTGTGTCGCTGCTGCTATTGCCCTTTCCCAGATCCTTGATACCTTCCTGGAAGCTAAGACACCTAAGCCTGTGGCTGAGAAGGAGAGTGGCGATGCAGCTTCAGTTGCTGCAGCAGTACTTCCAGATGGTCTCCGGTCGACCCGCAGCCCTCTTGTTGGCATCTACTCATATGCCTCCAGGCTCACTGTTGTCGGTTCCTCCGCCATCTACCTCGTACTTTTCGTTCTTCACTGCACATGGGTCACCTCGAATGCGTACTCTTCGCCTTCGGTTGTACTCGCGTCCCGTATGCCCGACGGCAGCCAGCATATCATTGATGACTACCGCGAGGCATACTACTGGCTCAGGCAGAACACTCCTCAAGACGCAAAGGTCATGGCATGGTGGGATTATGGTTACCAGATTGGTGGCATGGCCGACCGCCCCACTCTTGTCGACAACAACACATGGAACAACACGCACATTGCTACCGTTGGTAAGGCCATGAGCTCCAAGGAAGAGGTCAGCTACCCGATTATGCGCCAGCACGAGGTCGACTATGTATTGGTGGTCTTTGGTGGTCTTCTTGGCTACTCCGGAGATGACATCAACAAGTTCTTGTGGATGGTCAGGATCGCCGAGGGTATCTGGCCTGAGGAGGTCAAAGAGCGTAGCTTCTTTACCCCGCGAGGCGAATACCGTGTCGACGACCAAGCTACACCAGCCATGAAGAACAGCTTGATGTAAGTTGTGTGGCTTATGACTCCGAGTTTCAGATACTGACTGCTTTTCCAGGTACAAGATGTCATACTACAACTACAATGCGCTATTCCCTGCCGGTCAAGCACAGGATCGTGTCCGTAACGCACGCCTACCCGCTGAAGGTCCTGAGCTCAGCACCATCGAGGAGGCATTTACCAGTGAGAACTGGATCATTAGGATCTACAAGGTCAAGGACCTTGACAACTTTGGTCGTGATCACCAAAGTGCCGTTTCCTTTGATAAAGGCCACAAGAAGAAGCGCTCTACCAAGAGGAAGGGTCCTAGGGTATTGAGAGTGGAGTAGATGACCTAGAGAATGCAACAAACATGATAGAGACTTGTAGCATCTGTATAACATAAACCACTTCTGGCAAGGTTCGCAGGGCGGGCGTTTAGCAGGAATAAAAAATATTGAGCCTACAATCTAAGAAATTGACTAGATGAAGTGTGTTGATGACAATGTGGCTCTCACTTGATGTAGATTTTGATTATGGAATGACCGGTTTGTTCTCTTTCACGTTCCGTTTCTGCTCACTGCTAAGATCAAGTTTAGTTTGGTCGCGGACTCTCATTCACCTCTCACCACTCGCGCTAAGGCTTCTGCCTGTTGCTCTTTCTGCTTTGCTTTGTGTTCCTCTACTTTCCTGCACCGCGCCTTCCTTATCTTCTACTTGGCTTCCGTACATCAAAGCTGCTCAGCGGGCTTTCCTTGCACCTCGATCTGCACAGCTGCGCCTACCACGAAGCACGAGATGGCGAATGAAGAGCAGAGAAGGGCCTTCGAGTCGTATATGGGCCACTCAGATGGCAGCAGCGCGCAAGCCCAGAGTCAAGCCCAGCCTGTTGCTCAGTATCCTGGGTTAGCTGCTCAGCCGGGTAACCCATATCTTTATCAAGTGTGAGTATTCCCTGATAACTCAAAACTGGTGATTGACTAACGACTGGTTGCAGAAGTTCCTTCTCTGGATGCCACAATCTGGTCTGATACACTGTCACTGCTCACACACAGCCCTTTTAGCAATTCCCTGGGCTCGGAGCCCCTCCTGCAGCACCGACACCTCCACCGGCCGTCCCATCCTCTGTTGCTTCGTTCCCAGGTTACCAAGGCGGATACTCTCATCCTGGGTATATTCCCGGAACATATGGTCAAAACGGTATTCCGCAGCGTCCACCGCCACTAGGTGATCCTCAGGCACGGCAAGAACAACAGGAGCAGCAGCAGCAGCAGCAGCAGCAGCAGACGTCGATGCAAAGCGGATTGCAAGGATACGTTCAGCGACCTGGAAGTTATAACGCTCAGCCTCCGCCCCCATTACGACATAACAGCTGGTCTTATCATCGAGATAGTGAAATGTCAAGCCATCATAAAAGTCTAAGTGCAGGCACCATGGTGCCAGCGACTTACGATAGTGCTCAAGAAATTGTACGGTCAAGATCAAGACACAGGAGAGAAGAACATCACTACGACGGTCGCGGTCAGTCTCAGTCAGTCCAAGCGCCGCCAGTGGCAGAAATAGTTGTGCCAGTTATGCTCTGCCATACCTGTAGTCACTGCGGCCAGATGCGCTCTGAAGGCTTCCACCGCAACAATCCAGTCATACCTGGCAAGCCGTTGGTTTCCGCACCCTGCCGCCGATGTCAAAAGAAGCTTAAGAGCTCGCATCAGTCGAGTAGTCGGTACACTCGGGTTCGCAAGTGCACAGCTGATGAGCCTTGCGATTGGCCTAGGGAGCCATTTCGAATCGACGGTGAACAAGATGAGTACAGAGGTCGACAAAGAAGCAGAAAAGAGGTCTACGTGGATAGGTACTCTCCAAGTCGCCCCCGAGTGGTGAAACGCGAGTCCAGCCAGGCACACTTGGGTTTGCGAGCATTTCAAAAGTCATCAAGAAGGGAGCGAACGATCCGGACATCTTCGTCAAGTCCTCATCCTTCTTCAAGGCACACTGATAATGTGTGGCCCCCGCCTGATATTGTCCGCATGCACTCGAAATGGACAGATCAGGCTCACTATATACCGTCTGAATCGTTTTCAAGCCGTGCTGGGAGGTCAGATGAGGTATGGCCTCCTCCAGACATCGTCCGGACCCAAGCGTATAGGAATGATGACAGAAGACCGCTACGTCGCCAAAGCTCCAGAATTATTGAACTTAGTCCCTCTCCCCCACCCTCTCAGCCAAGATCTACCAAAGTAGGCTACCGTAATGTGTCGCAAGAATGTCAGCCTAGAAGTCCAAGTGTATCCCCTTCCCATGTCACATCTCGTGGAGAACGACGGAATGAAGAGGCAGAAGCGCGTCTCATGTCGCATCCTCGACCATTTCGAACAGTCATTCCAGAGCAACAACATTCCTCGTTTCGCGCGTCGGACGAGACATCGAGTAACACTGAATCGATGCCTTGTCAGCGTCCTGAGTCACCAACTTGCAGCATTTTGAAACCTGGCAGCACTGACCGTCAAGAGAAAAGATACCGAAGGAGAGCCAGCATGCGTGAGAGCGAGGGAAGCATGTATGTCGAGGTCGGAGGGCCTCGTGTACACTTCGGCGGCGACCGAAAGAATGAAGCACCAGAGCCGGAACCTCGAGGCAGACCAAGATATACTAAAGAAGATGCATCTGGGGCGAAGAACTCTAAGCACTATCGAGATCACACTCATCAGCACGTGCTGCATGAGACTCGACCTGCACCTCGTCAAGATGAAGACTTCGAAAAGGTTCGCACTAGATATTACTCAGCATCACGCGAAAGAGACTACCGAGATGGGATGAGAGTGGACAAGCAGCGCCGTATCTCACCTTCGCCCTCACCTCGTCTACTGAGCAGAGAATACGAAGAGATTCGCATTCGTCATATCTCTCCTCTTCCTGTTCGGCGCTCAACTCCACATCGTCCTCTTTCTTCTCCTTCTCCAACTTCATCGAACCCTCCACCACCTCTGTACCGCCATGTATCCCGCACAAAGGATCTTGACCGCAGATGCTCGGTCACACGTCCTCCAAGTACGCGTTTTAGGGATGAAGAAGATCACACCGACTCTGGTAGTGCGCACTCGGGCGATGTGACGGCAGGGAGGAGGATGTGGAAAGGCATAGATGAGCATGGGAGACCGGCAACGTTTGTCGAGGAGAGAAGGGAGGTTCGAATGATTGGGGAGGAGAGTGAAGGGGGCGGTGGTGCAGCGAGGGAATATAGAGATCCAGGACATGGGGAGAGATTGGGTGTGGCTGGGAGAGTGTGGAGGGATGTTTAGTGGGGCGGGGAGAATAAGATGTCGTAACGAGAGGAAAAATGAGGACAGTGAATGAGCTAAAAGACATGAGATCAGAAAAACAAGTGGCGTTGGTGGGACAGTTAGTCATAGGTGGAAAAAAAAGAATGATCAAATTCAATTCATTTTCCAATGTAGCGAAACGACACATACGAAAGAAAAAGTCTCTCGGCATACCTCTCCTCGTTCGTCGTTCCCTTAGCCCCTCACACAGCATCCAAGACCTGACTCTGCAGCGAACACAAGTCGACAATCATGCCCACACTGCCTACCTCCTTGTTACTCTCCTCTAAGCGCTCTCTGACAAACTGCTCAGTAGCCGCCTCGGCCTCGGCCGCTGTCTTAGCCCAAACCGCAGCGTCCCTCGAACCCCCAGCTGCGGGCAATAAGTGGCTTTCGCCCGACAAACGCATCAAGGCTTCTTGGGCGTCTTGGTCTGCTGCCGCAAGGTGGGCGCCAAGGTACACGGTGTGCTGGGTTAGAGCGCGGTCGTTGGTTGCAATGTGCGTGAGGTGGGGGAGGTAAGGCAGCAGTTTGGAAATGGCGTTGGATGGTTTGGACGAGGCGGACGGTGTGCTTGATGCTATCGAGGCAGAAGGAGAGGCGTTATCGTTGTTGGTATTGGTGGGTAAAGAGTCGTTTTCTGAGACAGGTTCTGGATGTTGAAGACTCGTGTGTGCCTCGAGGAGTTTGGCTCGTGCGGTCGTGTACCTGTCGTATGAAGCTTGGATACGCTCTGTTGCTGATGCAAGGTCGGGTGCCGAGTTGGCGGTGTCGGTGGCAGCAGCGCCGTTCTTGGCTGGACGCTTGATAGGTGAGGCGTCTTCGAGGAAAATGCTTTCCTCCTCGAGTTTGGCCAGTTCACGTTGGACCCACTCTACAAGTTCATTTCTTGCCTGCTCGAGTGCGTAGACTTGTGATTGGAGAGTCGGCGTTGGCGCGCTCCGAGACTCGTCCTGTGCTTTTACTTTTGCGGCTTGAGCGCGCTCCATACTTTCTCTTGCTTCAAGAACTTCTTGCTTGAGTTTGAAAATCCATTCTTGGTCGTCGTCAGCCTGTGAGAGGTGTTCTAGACGCTCTGCAGGGATATCTGGTTGTTCGCCAATTGCGCGCTTGACCAGATCCCTAGGGTCTGAGGACGCCGTGGAAGGTTTCGCGCTGAAGAGTTTCTCGAGAGACTCTTGGATGACCTGAAGTTCTGCGTGACGGCGGCGCTGTCTCAGCAGAGATACATAGCCTTGTGTTACATTGTCGTCGTAATCGGATTCTGGCTGCGTGGGGTTATCGTCCACATGACGAGTTCGTAACTGTTCTAGCGAAGCCTGGAGCTCATGGTGTTTTGCTTGTGCCTTGGCTCGAGCTCGGAGCGCTTGAAGATAGTCAAGACGACTGTCCTTCAGACCTGGGGGGTTCGTGTTGGCTGCCGACAGGTTCTGTGGACATTCATGGTTTAGATGCTGGAGTTGAGTTGCTGGGTTGACTGGCCGTAGGCTGGATGTCAAGTACTTGGATAGCGTCCGCCGGATCCGCAGAGTATCTTGGCGAGAATTGATGTAAGCTGACAATGCTCGATCAACCTCAGATATTGGGCATGCCGTTTGGGCTGGCATACTCGGACTCGATCGCAGCTCCGTTGTAGGGATGACGTATTGGTGGAAATGACAATGGGAGGATTGGATGCTATTTGAGGGTTTTTGTGCGGCTGAGTAGCCACAATAGTTGCATTGACCAGAGTCACGATGCTTTTGAAGCTGCGTTTGTAGTAGGGCAGCTCCACGACTGGCGGTGTTCTGGTGGGTCCAAGGCCTAGGCCGAAGTAGGCTCAGCGCGTGTTATTAGCGCAGATCACGAAAACACGTGCCTTGTAGACTTGGCGCATGTGCATACATATGTAGAACGATTGTCTGAGCATTAGCGGGCGACAGCGCAAAAGAAAAAAAAGCACGAGCATTGCTTTTAAGTGGGCGAACATGGAAGAGGGAGTGGTTCTGTAGGATCAGCATGGGTGGGAAAAGGGTTGTTAGGCTATTTCCCCAATGGTTTGGTTGCTTTGACATGTTTCTACTATCATACGTTGACGAGCACTCGCCGGCATGCACTCTAAAGCCTATTTGAGGCCATATTACGCCGTATCGGGAGAGGATGGGCAGCCAGTGCTGAAGTCTGGCTGTTGTCTCTAGGACTAGGTTGGAATGGCACCAGCGGGGGGTTTTCAGGGGATTTGACGCCTTTGGCGGCTTTGTCGCAGGTGCGCCCAGCATCAAGTCAGCTACACTGATCTATGTACAGCAAAAAGTATAGGGCGATGTGGCTGCAGTGTGGCTACGATGAGGCTGCTCTCACCAGGATGTCACTCAATCAACCTGTGACTGCATGTTACATCGAGGCATGTTAGCGTCCCAGGAGACGACAGCACGCGAGGACTCGTCGAGATAACATGGTGGACGCATAAGTAGGGCAGGATGTGATGTCAGACGTGGCTAGCGGTCACAGTGCGAGGAGCAATAGGACGCATGAAATGAAATTGGGAGTGGAACCACCAGGCTCATGCGTACGAGACAACGGTCCTTCGGACTCGGGAGCTAGTGTGATCAGCAGCGGCCACATTACTGCTACTGCTGCAGGGCCCGTGAGAAGTTCGATGAGGTATCGTGCGGAGTTGCTTTGCTTGGGCGTGGCTAGGATATGGCGGCCAGCAAAAGGAGAATGCGAGGGGGGCGACTTGCTCCGATCAGACACGAGGCGGTGGATGACGCGAAAGTGGACAACGCATCACAGCGGGTGCACCAATTGCAGGCGACAGCGAGGCAAGGCGGCAGGGAAGATTCGGACTGCCGGGGCCCAATGTGCTGGCGAGTAGAGCGACGATGCGAAACAGAGGCACTGTGGTCGGCTGGCGCAGCGCCCCATGAGAGAGAGAAGAGGTCACCACGCGTTCTGGCAGGCGGCTTGGCGTCGACAGGGATGGCCGCGGTGAAAGGTGAAGGGTGAAGGCGGTGGCATGGGCGGTTGATTTCGCTAGCGCCCAATCCAGCAGCAGCAACTCACCTCTCTCTCCTTTCCCGTCCCTCCGCCAGAAGCAAAGCGTCCGCTGCGGCCAGACCAGGCTTCCGTGCGACTCTTGCGCCCGTCTTTTTTTTTCCCCTTACCCTCTGTTTTCCTTCTCCTGCGTTTTCCATAAACACTACTGGTGACTAAAAGTAATTTCACGTTGCAATCGCATAGTTCTGGTCCCTGCATCTGCACCGCACCGCCATAGGCCGCGTCGCGCGCCGCCCTCTGTGATCATCTCCCGGGCAGGGGCTCAAAGTAAATACCTCCGGTACCACCACTACTACCACCACCACCCTCACGCACCGTAGAGGCCAGGCCAGGCCCCCCGCCATACCTCAACATGCCTTTCTTCAAGAATGTCTTCAACTCCAAGGACAAGCAAAAGTCGTCCAAGTCGGACACTGGGCCCGTCGCTCCGCCCAAACCGCGCTGGGAGGAATCATGGACGCGCAAAGAGGTGGCCCCAGAAGAGATCCAGGAGCTCGTCCACGTCTGCACACAAGAGATGAAGTCGAGGGGTAAGTCGACGCTGCGAATTGGGTGCTGGCCAGCCGTGACTGACTCGCATCAGCTCTGGATATGCCCTTCATGCTGCTGCCCTTTCGCCCCACCTCAGATACCAGTGCCTCGCGCAACTTTATCCGCAACTTCTTCAAGGCGGCATATGAAGAAACACGGCAGTTCTCAGGAGAGCAGTTGGCACAGGAATTGCGCTTGATGGCGCCCCTGGTACATTACCCCTCCCCCCTTCGCCCACACCAGCCAGCATGCTAATAGACGCAGACGCTCTGCAGTATCATCAAGTGGTGCTGGAGCAGACTGCCCGGCGGTGTCGTCACCTGGGACGCATACGAGCTCTTTCGAATTGGCGAGTCTGGTGAGTCATTTGCTCGAGCATCCCATCTTCACCCCCTCCTCACTTTCTGACCTCATGCTTGTAGACTCCAACCTCGCCCGACATGCCTTCGACACCTTTATCCCCATGAGCGTCGAGTCCGAGGCACGCAAGAGTATAATCTTCGATTTCTTTGACTTGTTGGCTGCTGTGGCCGCGCGAGGCAAGAGCAATGGCATGGGTGGCAGAAAGCTTTCTCGTTTAGCAGGATGGTGGGCGTTCGAGTTTCACGAAGACAACAAGGGCTTCGATGGAGGCTATCGCACTTGGGAGAAGTAAGCGCAGAAACCTAATTACTCCCCAAAAGACACCTACTAACTCGACTCTAGGGCCGCAGATGCTGCAAGCCATCTTTTCTTTGCCTATCTGCGATCACTTGCACCAGATATGAACGTAGTTGGTGGCATATCCGCTCTCCCGCGTTCCCTCCAGTCCCTGCTCTCTCAGACCGAATACCCGCCACAGCCACCCACGCTGATGCAGACGCGCACGACCAAAGTGGTCATGATTGTAGACTCTGTTTCGCCTACGCCATTTGCCTTGCTCCGCCGCGCAAAACACTTCGAGTATCGAGACGACGACCAAGCCCTACAGAGGTTTTCTGAGTACGAAGATACTGTCAAGGCTCTGACGGATGAGTGTCGTAGAGTGCTCGAGTGCATTTCGACTGCGAATCAGTCTACTGTGGCGACATTGACTGATCCCACCACACCAGATCCCTCGTGGTCTCGTTTCGAAGACTTTGGATTTGCAGGCATCCTGGATAATCCCAGTACTGCCAACGGAACTTCGCTGGGTAGTGGCCCAACCGACTTTTCTAGCTTTGGATCTGGTGCGCGCTCCAAGAACACCGATTTTGGTCGTCCCACCACTCCTTCATGGGCAGATTTCCTATCCTCTGGGTTCGCAGACGAGAGCAACCAACCCCCACCAACTACTCTGTTAATGCCAAATCAGAAGCTCCCACCGCTGGGAGAGCATCGTGTGCACAGTTCGCAATCGCATATGCGCAATGGCCTCAAGGAAGACGATCTTGATCCCGGCGAGTTAGCAAGCATCACCAAGTTTGAGCTCGATGAGACATTTTGGTGGGTATGGATGATCAGTCTGGCTTCTGAAGAGACTGCGGATCGCAAAGCTGCCTTTGGCAGATGTACATTGATTGAGACACGCATCCAAGGCGCAAAATGGCTGGTCATGGAAGAGCAGATCAAGGGTGCTTCAGCTGGTCCTGAAGAAGGTGCATATATTGTGGAGAAGAAGTCAAAATTCAGCTTCACAAAACGTGGGCGACTTGGCCGGCGCAAGTCAACCGGTAAAAAGCCGTCCGTAAAGGAGCCCTATAACCGCGCTACCAGCGACACGCCCATGAGCAAGACCAGCATCGGGCCAGACCAACATGCGAGGATACAGGCTGCAGCCGCAAAGTTGGCCCAAGGTGAGCGAGAAGAGAAGGACGCAAGGGAGCTTGCTCAACGCCGAGGACGTCATGAGGAGACCACATCTATCAAGACGAACAGTGTACTGACCCTGCAACCGCACCTGGTCAATGAGGCTGGTCCAGCTATGAAATGGGACAAGAAATTTGGCGAGGCTGCGCTTGATCGCGACGCCCTCCGTGCTCAGTACTTGGGCGATACCAGTGCTGGTAAAGGGTTAAAGAGCAACACCCACTTGACTGCCAATGGCCGTACATCACCGATGCCCTCGAATGCCTCGAACCGCGACCTGCCCCCACTACCAAGGTCGGAAAAGGATCCTGAGGAATCCGTCACACCAGTGCCTTGGCCAGACTCGCCTGTTCAGTCACCACGCCCTCCTCAGAAGTCCTATCCAGTAACTTCCGCTTCCGAGCACGTCGCTTCTCCTGAAGAGACGCCTCTCCCTGATGACAAGCCCATCCAGGCACCCACGGCTCCCAGCCAGCATCCTGCTTTGAGGAAGGCAGTGGCGCCCCAGCCCAAAACTCGTGTTAGTGAGGACAGAGTCTCTGGGCCTGGGAAAAAGCCTTCGCCCACCAAGCTGAAGAAGAAGGAGGGAGGTTTCAGGAAACTGTTCGGCAGGAAAAAGACGGAGACGCCTGTCGCTGCACAGTCGGCAGATGATTCCTATTTTCCACCGGATGCCATCCGCAGCGAGTCCCGAGTGGATGACCGCCAAGCCAGCGCACGAGAGCCATCCCCGACCTACACTGATGAGCAACATCAGCCTGTACGGGCCCCGTCACCAAAGTTTGACCCTAGCCCTGTCGAATCCTCTACTGGCATAGCAGAGCCTAGCCTACCTGATGAACCTATAGTTCCCGGCGGTCCTGCTACTCAGAAAGAAATTGACAATGCCTTTTCTCGATTTGACCAAGGTCCAATGGAGGAGATGCCTGCTTTCGCCCCCGAAGATAGCGATGACGATGCCGCTGTGGCCCCATCCGTGCCTCGACGACCAGTTGCACAGACAACGCCAAGGACACCCACCCAGCGCCGGGCGCAAGATGAGGACGACATCTCGGAAGAATCGGTTGAATTCGCAAAGCAGCAGGCGTCACCATCCCACGATCGATGGGCACAAATCCGGAAGAACGCTGCAGAACGTGCGGCCAGGTTGAGTGAAGAGCAAGTTCGCCGTAGCCGAAGTCAAAGCCAGAGCCAGCGCACTGATGAAGGCGAGACAAGTGGAGAAGAGACAATTGAAAGCCGTGTTGCGCGCATCAAGGCACGTGTAGCTGAGCTTACTGGCAATGTTGACGGTCAGCCAGTTGCTGCCGGGCCTGGTGCCGGAAGACAATGGTAGATTGTGCAGTGGTAAGGACAAGGTTTCTGGAGTTGGCGAGTAGACACGATTAACAGGATTGCAGATTCCTTGCAGTATCACCAAACCCCCATCTGTTTTCCAAGCATACGAAGAGCTCGATACCCTTTCCCACTTTTCGACACTTTTTTTTTATCTTTCAACCTTAGCTCTCTCGCGCTCTTACGACAATTGGCCTAAATATGTTTTTCTGCTCTCATTCTAACCGGCAATAATACCCGTCAGTGTTCGAGGCATGCTATATACCTGACAGTAGTTTTCACGTTTTGTCTTTTGCTCTTTCTTTTCTTTTGCTGAGATACCTTTGGAGGAATGTACATTGTTGTCTAGGTACATAGGTTCTACCTCTGCTTGTCTAATACCGGATCATGGTGGGACGTGGATGGTGAACAAATGTGTGTGTGTGCACACATGTGGTTAAACAGCGGGAGGTAGCTGCGTGTGGTGCGTGGGTGTTTTTAATAGAGAAGAGAGATTTGTGTGTCTACGTGTCATTGCGTGTTTTATTGGAGTGAAGTCAGTGGGTGGGAGGTGGGGGAGGTGGTGTTGCGAGAAGATTATTTTAATATATCGTTCAAGTGACTAATCAGTAATGCATACCAAGTACATTTCGAGTGCCAGCTTGAGAAAGGTAGAATTACCCCGATTCAATACTTGTGTGTTGTTATATATAACATTTTTTCCAAATCAAGTCTATCGCCATTATATGCTCGTAGATGTGCACGTTGCCATGACTTTCTCTTTTTTCTTTTTTCGTTGAAACCTTGTTGATGACGAACTTAACAAGACGTTCCTGTCAATATATAAGTGGGGGATGGGGGACGTTTACAATGATGTTAGAGAAATCGTCAAGGTCGTAGTATAAATACCTGAGTAGTGTATGTATATATTCCAGCATGACTTGTTGGAAAGTACACCATGCAGGCAAATCATCTTTGCTCAAATTTCGAGAAAAAGAAAAGGAATTCAAGGTTGTATGGAGTTGTCTGCATGCATATATGTCTCTGCATGAAAATAAAAATAAAAATAACAAAGCTAGATAGGGAAGGTTAGGTGTTTATTTTAGACTTGAGATGTGGTGGCATACGACCTCATACGATTTTTCTAGAAAAGCTGTTGTTAAGCGCCGATATAAATGAATAGTAGTGAGTGTTAATGAGCTAGGTAGATAAGCATAGGTGTAGGCGTTTATCAGAGGCACGGGTTTCAAGTAGGGTCCATGGCGGAGGATGAAGGGGGCTATTTGGCAGCCAGGAATAACTCGGTGTGTGTGTGTGTGTGTGTGTGTGTGTGTTCCTGCATCGATCGGGCCGCTGCAAGCATGTAGTTGAGGCAGTATTAGAGGATGGATGGGAGATATGCATGAGGCTAAGAATAACAGGCGAGACGTGTACCTGCATTTGATAGAGGTGGTCAAGAAGCGCCGGGCTGCCTATCCCTATGAACGTGTTGATGGGATTGTAATTGAGTGGTGCCATGGCTTGGAGCTGCTTCAATTAGAAATGGCAGGCTCCTGTCGTTGAAGAGGGGCTTGGCCGAAGCGACTGCGTGAATGCGGCGTAGGTTGTCGCTCCTGCATGTGGAGGAGATCTAATCACAGACTACGGCCCCGCAGGCGGGGGAATACGAATTGGGGGGAAAGCAGAACCTAGAAGTCCAAGTTGAAGGATGATACGAAGCAAGCGGGCGGGGCGGCTAAGCAGGTCAGCCGGACAGGTGTCGATGGGGGAAAGCCAGAGTGATAGATAGGCAAAGACAGCGAACAAGACGAAGAGACAGCCTAGTAACGTGGGTTGATCCAGAGCTTTGGGTACCATGGTCGAGGTAGAGAGATGCGTCATCCGAGTGGATTTGCAGCATGCGTGATTCTAAAAATATCGCGTTTCGGGACGTGATTGGCGATGGCGCTAGGAAACGCGTGCTGCGAGCCCTATTCTAACTTCACGGCTAGAACGGTTGGGCAAGGTACTGAGAGCACCTTACTCACACGCGGTTTGACGACCCACACGCTGCGTGTATGCGTGCAGAAGGATGAGGGCTATGACAATGTAATCCGGCTTGAAGTGCTATGCCGCGGAGGGCCGAGGGTTGACGAGGGCGAGTTGGAGGGCTGCTGTAATGAAGGATGGTGGGTAAGGCCGCAAGTTTCACACAGGGAGTACCCCCTCCACGGAGACGGAAGCTAGATTTCTGATTGCGCGGGTGCTTCGCCATGTGTTGCAATTGAGACATGGCTCGGCAAAGGGCGCAATGCAGCACAGAGTCCCCTATGCTGTTCGCCCAGCTCCGAGGTCGTCCAACTTGAAGGACCAGCTCTACGGTTACAAGCGTCGGGCATTTCTGCAAGCGCCGACGCGATGGATGTGACAAACAGACAGGAACAGTGAACACGCCCCCTCGTTTCTTGCAGTGAACCGACTGGGCAAGATGGACCTGCTGATCCGCGAGCATGTCGTGCATCGGACAGCCATGCCGGCAAAATGCCCTGGTGGCCCGCGTTCTCAGACTCCATCTGCCTGAAGGGCATGCGTTGCCTGTGTGAGGCCTCTTGAACCCCCTCAGACGTGATATGTCCTTAAAATAACTCGGCTGGGCGAAGGAAGTGGAGTAAACAGCCCAAGTCGGGTTAGAGGAAGGGCGGAAGATTGGCACGCAGGCGATGCAGCCAACAGGAAGACGGCAAGTAGGTGGACCCATAACACTAACCAAGCAAATATGCCGTAAGCAGGCATATTAGCGACAGCGTGGCCTGGGCTCCGCAGACGCCAGACTTCTAAATATAGGGGCGCCCACCCGCTCCATCATGGCTTCCTCTGCACATTACGCTCAGAGCCTCAGCGACGCCGCGAGAGCACCATCTCCTCACCGTCGTGCGCATCGCAGCCATATAGCCCTCGCGTCGCGGAGACGAACCGCCTCCCCACCCCGCCGAATTTCGCCGCCCACACTCCCTCTCCTGCTGAAACACTGGCCGTGAGCGTGCCGCGCAAGCTAGCACCATCATTCTTTTGTTCCCCCCAGGACCCTTCGCTAGTCACTCCAAGCCAACGCGCTCACCTCCCCGTCGCTCCATGCGCCTTGCCCTCTAGCATCGCCTTCCACCATGGGTCGCAGAAAGATTGAGATCAAGGCCATCAAGGACGATCGCAACCGCTCCGTGTAAGTCATTGCCCACAACCTGCCCGTCCCCGAAACCATCGCGAGCATCGCTGACCTGCCACCCAGCACCTTTCTCAAGCGCAAAGGAGGCCTGTTCAAGAAGGCCCACGAGCTCTCGGTGCTCTGTTCCGTCGACGTGGCCGTCATCATCTTTGGCCACAACAAGAAGCTGTACGAGTTCTCCTCGGGCGACATCAACGAGACAATTGGCCGCTACCAATATGTAGGCAACCCCATTGGTCCCGGAATAGAGAGCTGCGCTAAAATGGCATGGCACTAACAGGTTACCCAGTATGGCGGCGCACACGAGCACAAGGGTCCCGAGGACTTCATGGGCAAAAAGGACGGCGACGACGACGACGATGAAGATGACGACGGCGCCCTCCCTCAAGACTCACACACCCCACCCGAGCACTCCATGATACCCCATCACATGCAACATTCGCAGTTCCAGCACATCCGCCATGGCGCGCCCTCCATGTCCCCTCCCATTGGCAACGGCGCCTTCCAGCAGCGTGGTCCCTCACCGCAGCCTCCTCACCATCTGTCGCGACCCAACTCGAGAGTAGGCCACATACGCCGACCCAGCTCAAATCTCGCTCCGCCTCAACCCTATCCTTCGCAACCTCCGCCGCCTCCAAACAACTATGCCTATATGCCAAATCCACCTTTCTACAATCCCCAACCTGCCCAGCAGATGGCGCCTAAGCCTCAGCCTACACCGCCTGCTACGCAATATCAATTCGCACACCCAATGCCCGCACATCCTCAGGTTCAGTATATGCAACAGGAGCAACAGCACCGACAGTCTATGCCACCCACGTACCAGCAGCAGCAGCAGCAGCAGCAGCAGCAGCAACAACAACAGCAACAACAGCAACAACAACAACAGCAGCAGCAGGAGCAGCAGGCACAGGCACAAGTACAGGCGCAGGTTCAAGCACAGGTTCAAGCACAGCAGCAACAACAGCAACAACAACAACAGCAGCAGCAGCAGCAGCAGCAACAGCAACAGCAACCCCCGCCACCGCCGCCTCCACAGCCACAGCAGCCACAACAGGAACGCCCAGAACAGCCTACTATTACCGTCCCATCTCCACCGCAACAGAACAATTTCCAGAGCCCTCCTCTTCCGCAGCCGAAACCGCTGCACGCATCTGCCAAACATAGCATTTTCACTCCAATCGACGACAGCCAGTCTATGCTAGCAGCACACTGGGGTAGCAGCAGCAACAGCCACGCCAATGCGCCTCGAAATGAGGCTTCATTTATCAAACAAGAGAACAGGGCGCAGTCTATTGATGTTGGCGCTATATCACGACCGCAGCCAGACGGAGACGGTAAAGCTCAGCAGCAGCCCCCGCAAGCCCAGCAACCACCACAGCGAACACAATCTACATCTTCAGTGCCCATCATTCCCCCACCATCTCGGACAAACAGTCTACGCATGGGCGAGAGCAAGCCGAGATTGAGGGTGCAGATTCCCAGTGAACACTCGGATGCTGGCAGTGCAACTGCCGACTCGTCGCCCAAAGATTCTGGCACGACTGGCGCAACGCCAGGACGAAGCACCGACGCATCGTACTCTTCGGGTGTCGTATTGCCCCCGCCTTCGCCGAGCGCCAATTCGCTGCTCAGCGCTGGTGCAACGGGTCCACCAAATCCATTCGCTCGTCCTCCACCGCCGTCCAACAGTAACTCTTACGGTAGTCGCAACGACATGGAAACGCCTATTTCTGCGCTCCCCAGCCGATTTGTGGAGAATGGTCTGCTTCCTTCTCCGTCGAGCTTTTACCCCGAATGGGGCTTTGGCCGCGATTCCAACATGCTGCCGAGTCCGTTGACCTTTCAGACCCCAGTAGCGCCTAACGGACCCAGCTTCGCGCGGGATGATTCCGCAGAGCGCAAGCGCAAGACATCAGATCAAGGGTCCGATGACGGCAATCAGAAGCGGGTCAAGACGTGATGTGACTAAAAGCTGTTTAATCCCTTTCTTTCTATGTGCGGCCCATGCGCACGGATCGTTTGTAATTGTACAAGCACATCTTGTTCCACTCGACTGTTTGATACCTGTGCTTTGATTTTGCGACAAGAGAGCAGAGCTCGATGCATACAATACATTCTCAAATGCTTGTTTGTTGTTGGATTTTGGGTCCAGGGGCGTTGGATACCCGCGACAATTGTCGTAGTTTGTTTCTCTCTTTTACAATTTGACGACTGCAGGTGTATTTTTTTTTTTTACTTTGAACGCACTAGCGATAGCATGACGACGATGGAAGAGGGCAGAATATAATCTTCTTTGTAAATACTACAATGACATCTTAGGCAAGTTTCCAGAAGCATCGAGTGAGCACCATGCCACAAAGTGACTCACTGGGAGACATGCTCATCCCAGACAAAAAAGCAAACGAGACCAGAGATGGCATGTGTGGGTAGTGCTGCCATGTCCACGCGTCGAGCTGTGCTGCTTCGGTGACCGTAGGTGGACTCGTGTGATGGTGTAAGGGTGGACACACGGCGTCATAGGGCCAAGCCTGTGCCCCGCTACGCCTGCGCCTGCGCCTGCGCCTCTACCCAAGGCACTTCGCCGTGGGTGTCAGCCGCAAATGGGCTGTGAAGGAACCCAATGAAGGAACCCAAGATTGGGCTTTGATTCTCCGAGCCGCACCTTTTCTTTGACGGCATCCTCGTCCGATCGTGCGCTCCTTTGCTGGCATCTTCCTCGCAACAAAACCCCTCCTATCCCTTGTCCACCTGACGGCTGTTTGCGATCGCCGAGCACCTGAAGCTTGGTAACACATTCATATATCAGCCCGCTGCCTGGCGAACGCCTTGCCTTCCACCTCCCAGAGTCCACAACAATCCAATCACAACATGGCATACAACAAAGGCTTCAACCCGGACAGGCTGCCTATGCATGCCGAGCCTGAACAGGTGCGTCTTCGTCGAGGCCATGGTACAACGGATGCGAAACTGACGTAGCTCAGGCTGCCGCCATGATGTCGCAAAACGCTTCTGCCGCCTCACGTCCACCGCGCACAAGCTCTGCGCGACCCGACTACAACAAGCCTCCTCCGTCTGTTCCCAGCCAGAGATATGACATGCGTCCAGACGATCGCTATGGTGGAGGAGGTGGGCGCGGCGCAGGAGGTGGTGGAGGATACGACAGCAGGCCCCCACCAGGCGCATACAACGACCCGCGCTACGATAACCGCTACGATTCGAGGCAAGACAGTAGAATGGGTCTTGGATCGCCGCCGCCAGCAAACTATGGCCATGGCCCACCGCCACAAGGCTACCATGGAAGACCGCAGCTTTCGCAGCACTCAAGGCCCCCACCAACACCAGCCCCGCCAAGAGACGGAAATGATCGCGAAGCCCTGTGGAGGCTGTTTGGCGCCGTCGACAAAGACAGTATGCCATATCTATCATCACCAAGGGGGGAAAAATAAGGCATGGCTAATTCATTGTAATAGGAAGTGGTGAGCTCACAGAGGCTGAGTTGCGAACGGCGCTCGTAAACGGTGACTGGACGCCTTTTGATCCGCATACTGTGCGCATGATGATTCGAATGTTCGACACCAACAAATCTGGTACCGTCAACTTTGACGAATTCTGGTACGCCCGTTCACCTTCTCTCTTTCCCATCCGTATGAGAACCGCAAGCTGACAATTCTTCTCTCGCCTTTCCAGCGGTCTCTGGGGTTTCCTCTCTGCCTGGCGCGCTCTGTTCGACCGATTCGATCAGGACCAAAGCGGCAGTATATCCTTTGCTGAATTCAATGAAGCCCTTGTTGCGTTTGGATACCGCCTGTCTCAGCAGTTTGTCACTCTGTTGTACCGCACATATGACCGCGACGGCCGCAATGCCCTCAGTTTCGACTTGTTCGTCCAAGCGTGTATTAGTTTGAAGAGGATGACGGATGTGTTTAAGAAGTATGATGAGGACCGCGATGGATATATTACGTTGAGCTTGTAAGTGTGCAACGCTTTGCCTGAAAGATCGATCCCGTGTTACAAGAGCATTTCATTTGCTAACGAGAACGTTTGTGTTTACAGCGAGGAATTCCTCACAGGTGCGCAAGCTTTATTCCTCTTCAACTCGATTTCGGCCTCCACTGATACCGGTCTTTACTAGAAATCATCCGCCAGCGATGAGCTAGCGTTAGCGAACTACGATTATGAGAAAACAACCCTGCCAATCTTTAAAAAAAGAAATAGCTTATCCTTGCGCAATGTAAATTCCGGCTTTGCATGGGCTCTCAGACGAGAGTTAGTATGTACGCCTGGTTCTTTGTGCATAGCAAAGGGATTGGGTGCAGGAGATTGTTGGATGAATATAGAGAAAAGAAAAAAAAGGGAAATGGAATTCCAATGGGTATTTAGTGTAAACATGTAATAGCATGCTAGGAAGCACCGGGTAAGCAGTGGTGGCAGTGTTGGTGGAAAGGAAGCTCCACCCGAATCAGATAGCAACTTACATGGATGAAGGTAACTCGAATTTAGATACCCATTTTTGTTGTCATTGTTGTTATTGTTTTGTTATCGTCTTTTTCCAGTATAGAGATACTCGACATTCTAATCTAGGTGTTTTTTTTGTTCTCCTGTCCTTCATTAACTATACACAAATAACTACATGTATTTATTCCAAATACGCTTGTGGCCAAATGTCGTCGTCCCGTCACCTCTCATTCCTTTTCTTGCCCTCATTTGTTGACAAGCTTCGACCAAAGACACACACACACACACATATATATATATATTCTCATCAATTATTCCTCGTCCTTCCTCCTTGTCCTATCGAACTTCTTTCTTTCCCTTCTCACGCCCCATCACAGCAATAGCTACCGCGACTACTGATTCACTAGCCCAACCCAACCTTCATACTTCCCTCGCTCTGGCGTCCAGATCCCGCATCATAATACAAATGCTCCTTTACATCCCTCCCGCTGCCGCTGTCGCTGCCGCTGCTGCTGCTGCTGCCTCTTAGGGCCCTTGTAGCGCTGTTGGTGTTGGTGTTGTTGGACGGGGCTTCCGCGGAGGGTAATGTGGATACTGTGGCTGCGACGAGGGGGGTGTGGTGTAGCCGGGCATGGTGGATGACCTTGTTAATTTTTTCCTTAATTCTGTTGTTTAGCTTTCTTTGGTGGGCTGTTGAAGCAATGGATTGCACGGATCTGTGATATTCTTAGAGGAGCTGATAGGTGTGGTTGGTGAATTTGATTTTGGGTCATGTACTTTACTATAGTGTGGTATAAGGTGGTTCAAGACTAAGGGGGAAAAAGAGCAGGTTGATGTGTATTTATCAAGGGATGGGTTTGTTGAATGAATGAATGAATGAATGAATGAGTATGCGATGGCTGGCGTTTTTGCATGTACATGTATCGTTAGAGTGAGCTAGCTACCACGTTCCGTGTATACGCATGTTGCTAGCACCAGCATGCGTAGTCAAGACACGTTGTTTGTGGATGATGTGTATCTGTATCATTAGGCAAGCTGTAATATGCTGAGGTAAATACTCAATCCGATATGAGGCCTGCCTCATCATCATCCTCATCATCCTCATCATCATCATCCTCATCATCATTATCATCATCATCATCATCCATGACCCAAACAGTGTCGAGATTTAGTTCGAATATCTCGCGTTGATACACCGCCACTCTGCGAAGGTTGACACTGGTTTTACACATACCTCCTTTAGTGAGCTGAAACTTAACGCTCCCATAGCCGTTGGTCAAATCGCACATTCCGAGATGGCGGGAGAAGCTATGCCTTTCGCTGTCAGAAAAGGTATCCCTTTCCTCTACGATCACTCCACCGCTACCGGTTCGCACAAATATGGTGAATGTGGGATAAGGCGACCACCCGAGTATTTTGATACAAATCTCAACAACGGTGGCGTGGAGTTGGTCATGTTTTTCCACAGTAAAAGCCTTCCTAGCCTGATTCCATGTTGGATCCTCCTCGTATCTTATTATATGGCGCGTCCATGAGATCCAGCTTTTGGACTGTATGACTTGGTACATTGACTCAAAGCGAACTCCAAAGTCTGCAATGAAAATATCTACAGAGCCCTGACGGAACGTTTGTTTCTTTTGCGTCTCATCGAATCCCATCATGGTGATTGTATCAACAGTTGCTCTGAGAGCATTTCCTGGACCTACGAGTACTGTACTGTAACAACCTGTTGTCCTGGAAAACATGGCCCGTGTGATTTGTGCCTTGTCCTTGCCCTCTTTTCTATCTTGATGGGTCGCATAGATGAGAATTCCTAGGAAATATCGTTCTTCACGCACTGAGCAGCTGAGTAGTCCGATCCATCTTTTTTGAGAAGAGCTGACCGAAAAATCGGTGTACACTGGCACAAGCGGTAGTTGTATCGTCAAACCAACGCTTGTCAGAGTGATTGGCGTGATGGATCTTGGACCGGCTTCCAAGTTGCCACAATTGACAAAGTCTTTGGGCGAGCCTGCCAGTATGTCTTGGAGGTCGTCTGGACGAGTCGGTTTTCTGCGTAGCATATCTGCCATATGTTTTGAAGGCTGTTCAATCACCAGATCTAGTCCCCAAGCAAGTACAGAGTCGTCGTCGATCCTTCGGATTATCTCTTCCTGAAGGCGGCGAAAAGCCCGCTCACCTTCCCCGTACAGAAGCGGCATGTTGATGTCGAAAATCCCGAGCAGACAATAAGCGATGTCTTCTGTACGTGTTGTCTTTCTTTTTGAGGCCCATGACATTCTTTTAGCAACGCAGTAGGCGCCGAATACATTGAGCTTTTTATGATAGATCTTAAATGTCTCCATCAAAGCTTTTGCGTCTATCCCCGTTATCTCGGATATCAATCCTGCATGTTCTGACTTTAGGCCTAATCTGTCCCAGTGACGGTTATAGAAGGTGACATCACTCGGTGCTAACAGCTCCTGTAACGTCCAGCCTCTTGTAAACCATCTACTCGTGCGAAACTCGTCGTCCATGCTGTCTTGCAGAACATCTGAGAGATAGGCATAACAGCGACGCGCGTCACTGTACCAAGCGAACATGGAGTTGATAGCCTCGGAAAGCTCTGAGCTCGACCTTTTATCGATGCAACATGTGTCAACCCATACGTAATTGAGTCCGTCACGGAGTGCTTGCTGGCACGTGAAGTCGATCTTCCGATACCCTGCTCTGGCTTTGGTCGTTGGCAAATCAAGAGGCAGGTCGACGAAAGTCACCTCCTCATGGCCCCAGGTGTGCGATAATATCGCATACCGTAGAACGTTGCTGCCGAAAAACTCTTCAAGCTGTAGAGTTGTGCAGTTAATGAGGCGCATGTTGGAGCTTTCTTGTTGTGGTTGTGGTAGAGCTGGGTGTAGCTGATGCACGTAGGAGCGGGGCCGCTCGTCTAGGTATGTAGGAAGCGAAAAGGCTGCAACGCTTGCTCGACTAGCACTAGCTTAGTTAGAAAAGTGGTGTACACGACGAGCCCTGGTGTTTATGTAGAAAGCCTAGCACGGATTTAGCGAGGCTTCCTTACCCTAGTGTGTGTGTGCTAGAGGTGCGAGAGTTCCTTGATCGGGGGTAGAAGGAGCCAGTGCATATATGCCAAGACATGACAACGCGATGGTATTGCTTCAATACTGGATGCTATTTGTTGGTTTCAATTTATATTAAATTACACTACGACTTCTGCCAAAGCATTCACAATGCAGTCTGGTATCTAGGGGTTAGGGTATACAACAAACAAATCGAATAAAGGAAAGACGTTGAACTCGTTCAGTGCGATGATTCCTACACACATATCCTCATACTCATCAACACATGCAGTTTAATCCCCTAAACACATGCATTCTTTCTTTGTATCCGACAGAGAACACGTACGATGAGCAGTTAGGTCGGGTCAGCACGCTTAGATGACCGACTTCCTAGGGTGGCGCGAGTTGCGGTGCTCGCTCCGGCGACCAAAACAAAGGCTGGCGAACCAAGCAATGAGAGCAACGAGCATAAGTCCAGTTGCAGCCCAGGTCAAGGCGAGAAATTTGCTACCGTAATCCGCTTTGAGGCCGATTTTGTTTCCGTGATCATTAATGATATCGGTGCCCTTGATCATGACGGCGGTGACAAGCGCACTGGCCAGGCCGATGGCCACAAAGGCAAGGAGAGCAAGGCCAATGTTCATACATGCACTGAGTCTTCCTGCGGTGAGGATACCGACAGCGCTAGTGACGAGGGTCAAGAAGATTAGGCAGATTGCGATCACGTAGATAACGAACATGGCTGCCATGAGTGCATTCAACGTATCGATGCCTGATTGGATGTCATCTGGCCATTGGAGGTCCTGTAGGGTAACGTCGACGCCTGTCCTGTTCAATGCCCTCTGGATGATGTCGGTTGGGTTGAACTTGTACATGGCCCTGCGCTTTGCACATTCGGTGACGTTCTTGCTAATGTCGTCTTGTTTGACTGTCGCATTGGCCACCTCGGTGGGCGTGTACTGTCCTTCGCAGTAGTTCAACATGTGTGCTGAGTACCAGTCCTCGACACCGATGCGCTCACGGAACTCGTCGATTTGTTTGTTGATTTCATTGGTGACGCCATTGGTGATGGAGTCTGGAAGGAGATTGATGATAGTCGACGTGGTGGAATCCGAGTTTGAGGCGGTGTTGACTAGATTTTGCCCAATGGCGGAAGTGTTGAGTGTGAGGAGCGAGTAGTCTTCCATGAAACCCTTTTTGTGGCCCGCGAAAAGGCACAGAAAGGAGAGAATGAGCGCTGCGGTGCAGCATAATACGGGTAGCACAGCGATGAACCGCATCGTTGTGGGTTACTTGTGGGTGTCTTCCAGAGATGCTAAGGGCTTGCAGTGAGTGGCAGTATGATGAGAGAGAAATGAAGGAGAATGCGGGGACAAATGGGCAAGAGCGATCGAAGGTCTTTGTTTAGTAACCGCGCTGAAAGGAACGGTGAGTCAGTTATACGTGACATGCATGGCAATTGAAAGCCTGGAATACGACAGCAATGCGCCCAAGACCCGCACGTCATTGGCGCAGGGTCGCCGCCATGGAAGCAGTCGAGTGAATAACCAGTCAAATGGCGCCCCAGCCTCAAGATCAACATGGTTGGATAAGGGATCAGGCCGTTTTTAGCACACCGACAACGACGTTGACGTGTTGCTGGGCGGTTGTTGCTGGGCCCCGGCACGGATGACGTAGACAGTACCCGCTAAGCGAGGCGGTCATGCAGGGGTGCGAAGCAGGAATGCCTGAGAAAACACGGTGGGAATGCACCGGTTGGGTGACGACAAAGGTGTCAAAAGAAAAGCGAGTATTACCCGCCTGCCTTGTGCCAGAGTGGGCAGAGAGGTTGCAGCGCTTACAGACGCGCCACGTCGAGGTGGGCTGCACAGCCGCACTCGTGCGTATGCGCTTGCGAGTCGACCAGTCCGCAGCAACCACAAGCACTATCAACATGGAACTCGAAGCACGCGTTTTAGTGCGCAAGCACCATGTCAACTTCTTCAAGACGGCTGTGTCTATTGGGTTTACTATATTTGAGTCTATTGCTCCTTCACCCCACCTTCTATTCGCGGGGCTTCGTCTATCATAGCGACTATTGATGCTGTGTCTTTTGTACGTGGAGCAACCTGTGCTCTCAAGCTTTTGTGTAGAATGGTGCCAGGTATGGAGGGTGGAGTTGAGATCGCGCCGGCTCGGCACTACCTGATCCTCACGAGGGCGACTTCTTTGGGTGCTTTGGAGGTTGTGGGGGCGTCACCGACGATGATGTAGATGCGCGGGCGCTGATTCCGTCTGTGAACGGCGAGTATGGCGCTGCTACGGAATGGGGTGGTGCGCGCTGGCCTGCCTTTGTACGCGGAGGCTCTGCGGAACCCGGCCACTTCTTTTGCTCTTCATGCATCTTGTCGAGTGGCTCGCCCACTATGTGGTACTTGTCCCAGTTGATGGGTGGACATCGCACAACGTTCTGCGGTTGTGGGATGGGAGGGAACCTGGGCGCATCAGACTCAGCGTCCATGCGTGCCGAGTCCTTGCGAGCGTCTGGGCCGTTGGCGTCTTGGTCATGGCTAGGTGCAGAACCACCCAAACCCGACAGTGTGGGCGTGAGAATGTCCTGGTAGGAGAGGGACTGCTGCGCTCGCTGCTCTTGGAGCGAGCGGGCGAATGCCTGCGGGTCTGCCACAGCTGCGGCCTTGAGCTCCTCGAGCGCCTTCAGGTCGCGCTTGCTCTTCTCTCGCTGCAGCTGTAGGAGCGATATGGCTGAGCGGAGGGCGATGGCATCTGGGTTGTCGCTCTCTGATATCGCGACCGAGGGCGGCTGCGGTCTGAACGTGGCAGTGGGCGGAGGGGCAGGGCGGGGTCGAGCTTCATTGCGCTCCGCCGGGGCTAGCTGGGCGGCGGAGGCGGTTGGTGTAAGAGGCGACACGGGCGGCCGATCTGGCGTAGGCGACTTGGAGCGGTTGCCCGAATGGTGAGAGCGGGTCGAAGCATCGCTGGACGAGGCTGGGCGTGTGCTTGTGTCGACCAGGAGCGCTGGCATGGCGGCGTCGTGGAAGAAGGACTCCAGGCACCGGGGCCGGAGCGTGGTGGAGGTCAGGCCGCGTAGGGGCCTAGGGGCCTGAGGGCCGGAGGGCCTTTGTGCTAAATCTCCGAGGAGGGCTTCGCCGCGTGCTGGCGGTGACTAGACGCTGTCTCGACTCGTGTCTCGCTGGTCCATAGCACCTGTGATTTGCCGTGCGGATGGGTATTGTACGGAACGGCGCATCAAAGGGTCACGCCGTTGGTGCGTCTCGTCACGGATCAGTAGAGGGAAGGTGTCGACGCCAGTCAGCGGGGCAGAATTTCCTGTGGCCAAGGGCCGGGTCTAAGTACGGCTGCACGGAAGGAGTAGTCGATCTCGTCTATCGCTGCAACCAAGCCGCCTGCTTTAGGCCTTGGGGCCTTGCAGCTAGCCTCGCCCATAGTGGTCAAGCAGACCGTTGCATGTCTTGCATCTACCCAGGTATCTATGTATGTATCTGTGTATGCCATCCGCCTACATACATCCGCAGCACCGACATGCGTGCCCACCTCACGAGAAGCGTCCCGGACTGGACACAAGGCACACGACCAGCGCGACATTGCACCTACCTATAGCGCCGTATACGAGATGAATTACGCCTGGGCCGTGCATGCAGCGTTTCAGGCCGCCTCCAACGCACATTGTCCTTGTTCCATGTGGCTCCACCGATTGCGAGTGGTCCCTCCAGGGTAACCAACGCTGTGCAAGACCACGTGCCAGGGGCGGGTCGACGTAGTATTTACGTAGTTCAAAGCGGCTTTCCAGCTGCCTTCCAGCAAGGAGGCGTACGGCGGGTGAGCCACTAAGGGAACGAGGATGAGGAGAAAAGCCATTCGAAAAGCGATATGCTGTGCTGACCAATGGCAGTGGGTCGAGTGCTACGTAAGTGTACAGTATGTACTTGCTGTAGCTGCTCAAGGGCTCCTTCCGCGCCTCGAGGTCGCTCCTGCTGCCCTCCGAGCCGTGCCTGCCCTCAGTCTGCGCCTACTGCTTACAGAAAGTGCATCTGCCTACAAGGCGCACCCATGATTTCATCGTCGGTTCGTCGCCCGCCGTCGGTTCATAACTTTGCACAATCTCGCTACCCACTTCTCCTCTCCTTAAACCCGACTCGCGACTACACACAGAACTGCCTGCAGCCCGCATGACATGCGCCACGCCCATGAAACAGCTTGCCAATCAAACGCTGGTCGCTTAGAATCCAAATCGCCGCTAAGCCTTGTCTGGATGTGGTGCCGAAATCACAATCGCTAGCCATGGCCCCGAACGTAGCCTTGACAGCGCAGACCCCACCGGCGCGCATACCCAGGCTGAGGTACAGAAACGCATTGCCGTCCGACAACGTCTCCAAATCTTCCCAAGGCTTTGGGCCCCACTCCGCATACACTCAAGAGCCGCCTGCCGCCCCGGATCCAGAGTCCAACGAGTCCAACCCTCCACCGTCCACTGCCTATTCTTCCTGCAAAACCACCCTTGTGACGTCATCCAGTCTGGCTTCCTTACACTCCAACACCTCTTCTGGAAATGACTCAAAGTCATCCAAGAAGAAGAAAAAGACCAGCTCCGTGCTTGGCTTTCTTTCGTTAAAGGAGCCGTCCCAGGCCGCCTTCGAGCAAATTGCCCAACAGCAGCGCAAGCAAGCCCGCGGAACGTCGACACCTCCCAGCAATCACTATGTCGGCCAGAAGCTTCCTCGCAACGTGCCCAAGGTTAATTCCAAGTGGGATGGAGTCCCAGATTCGATCAAGCAAAGGCGTTCGACAGTATCCAGCCCGTCAACCAAGGACAACAGAAACAGCGTCTTGTCCAGAAACTCATTTGCCTCTCCTCTCAAGACCACCAGCTGGAGTGAATCAAAGCTCTCTGTAATGACCGACGGCACACGCAACCCGCCAAACTCCATCGCTTCTATCTCCGTTTCAAATCTTCCTGTTCAAGATGCAACTTCCAGTCCTGGCTCTTCGCCTTCGCCTATTGCATTCCCTAACACCACTCCCAACTTCCCAGATGGTCCACTCACGCCAAACGCATTGCCCTCACCATCCTTCAATGCATACATGACCGACCACTCTAACCGTCAGCCAACCAATGTGTCACTGGACTCACCTTCGGATAGTCGTCCGAGCATGGACGGGTCCATCAACTCGAGGCCACACTCTCCTGCCTCTTCCACGACATCAGCCGATACTGTTACAATGGACACCGCAGACACCATCTTCAGAAAGTTGACCGACCGTTCAAGTCCAGGGGGCTTGGGTAAAGAAGCGCATGCCGCAGAGTTCCAGGAGCATTACAAGCCAGACGTTGTACCAGAATCTCACGATTTCCTTTTCCAGCCCCAGCCCGCCGTCGAGACCCGAAACAGCAATTCACCCACGACATACAATCACGTCTCCGATGAATTCATCCCTCATTATACCTCTGCACGGCCTGTGCAAAACTTCAGCCGACCCACGGGAGCCACAGGCCCGCCACCAGTCCAGCGTAATTCATTCATGCCACCTTATAGGAGAACACCATCAGCACCTGCACTACCCACCTTGTACGAATCTTCACTAGCTGGTGCCGATGAATCTGAAGAAAACGATGAAAATTGCGATACTCGTTCGATTGCACCTTCTACCATTGCGCCCTCTGAACTGTCCCTGCACTGGTACGAGTCTCCACGTGAACGTCTTGGACTGGGCAGACGCCTTCAGATTAATGATGTCTTGCCCTGGGATGAACAGAGGGGTGCAGCAGGTAAGCCCAAGAAAAGCCGCTTGTTGGTTTTTGGGAGAAGTTCAAAGGGATAAGCTTTGCAGGCAAAGCATGCGCTCTGACTGACACCCTGTGGGTAGCATCCCGTAGTCCTCGGCGATCATCCCCCGGTGCAGCCCAGAGACTCCGCGTTTAGCTCGTCCATTTCGGTACATCTCCCGGCATTTAGCACCGCAGAGCATCCTTTTTGCTCTATCGGTTTTCATGTACAATGACTGCATAGAAAGTCATTTTCTGTCCCATCAAGATACCCATTTTACGAATCCCACCTTTCGCTCTTACGGCTGTATTAGAACGCATCGCCTCGGCTGGCCGTCTTTTGCTGATTCTTCTTCTTTTCTTCTTCTTTATTGTATGGACTCAAGATCGAATGGGTGGAACGGATGTTATATGTTTGTTCTTTTTCCATGTCACATATAGAATATTCACGCGCACATCACAACAATGCACCTCTTTTCTCCTTTCATCACACCGATACCCCGCACAACAACCAATAGCAAAACGCAAACCTTTTTTTTTATCAAGCTCACTTGACTCGGCGCATGGAGTGTGGTCCCCACATGCCATGTAGCCATGTCGCGCCTGATCGCCGAGTCTACCCAAACTCTAACGCTCAGACTTTGCTTGGTGTTGCGTGGCGACTTTTTTCTTTCTTTGCGCCTATTCGCCACCCGTGAACGAATAATTTGCAACAGAGAAGAGAGGAGAGAAAAAAAAGATTCTGTCAAAAGCAACTATACGGCAGGTGTGCCGAGCAAAGAGCGGAATCATTTCCATACTACTTGTTTTCAGCAGCTGATGTAGGGGGGCTACGCGGGCGCGGATACATGCAGCCTAGATTCTGACGGTTCTCGCTGTCGCGGTCGACCTAAGGTTGTTGAATCTAACTCGGTCGACTCGCTTATTGTTTCCCTCTATCTCTTTCTTTCTTTCTTTTCTTTTTTTTGGCGCTGTGATTACTTGATTAGTGATGTGTGGAGTCCATCACTTTACGCTTCTGTGGCCCCACACTATCTAACTTCTTTTTTTCTTCTTTTCTTTCTTGGCTTACGACAAGATATGGGGTAGATCGAGAAGATTAGCGAATGTTTGCTTAGTCGACTCTATGGAATGATTTGGACATACTGTTGTGTTGTTAGCATCTTTGATGTTTTCCAGTCAAGATCAAGTTTATAGGTAGGGATTAAAAGATGATTGATTCGACTTGTAGACGAGACAGCTTATACATTGTATCTATTCTAATAATCGCTATCGCATACCGTGGTATATACATGACTCTTTCTCTATCTTCTACTTTTCTTCTCCTCAACATCGAGCTCTCCCCTACTTACATTCATCTTCCTTGCTTCACACTTCCGTAGCAAAAGATGACACTTGCTTTAATAGATTCTACCTCCAAGCCCCTAGCGCTCTAGAGTTTAGACACAGATTAAAGAACAACCCGGTAGGAGCTTTCCATGCGATATCCTCTATAAAAAAGCTATTTGCAACGGCTTCTGAGACGACTCGGGCTTGAAAATGATAAATGCAGCTATAGCAGCCATAAAAAATCACGAAAATGGCTGGAAGAGAATAGCCAACGACGGCCTTGAAGCTGGTCTGAGAGGATCTCTTTGCCATTACCGAGACTCTGGCAGGGTAAGCATCGGTTTCCTTGTTGTCGGAGATTGTGAGCGGCAGCAAAAGGTCTGTATTGCCACCAGGGGTTAGCAAAAGTAAAAGTACTAGATAGGACTTGTAACGTTACCCGTGTTGCGCCGAAGACATCGTAGTCTTGCAAGCTTGATTACTAAGAAGCATCCTGGCCTGACATTAACTACTATCAGGCGTTTGGATGGGATGAGGGAGCTGCGAGGTGCATCTATTGTGTCTTTTGGTTGTGGTTATATGTCAAAGTTTGAGTATAGATGTAAAGTTTATGTAAAGGTAAATGCAAGGATCTTATAAGAGCAGCTGCGAAGCCGTGGTGAGATTACACCGAGGAGTGGACTATAGTACGTCCCTGCGAAACCCCAGTTCAGCTTGAGGAGGGCAATTGGTTTTGAAATAAGCGCACTGGTCATTCAAGAAAGGCACCTCATAACTTCCGCCATGACATTCGTTGCACGACACTTGTCGAATTACTCCACAGCAATAGTAGAAGTACTTAATAATTAAATCCATGTCGTAAGATTTAGCGGTTTTCCGCGTCTCGTTGGTTCGAGTGATTTGAAGCTCAAGTATTGGTGTATGCAGTGGCATTGTCACGGGCAGGACGCCCACCAAAAAGAGAGACAAGCAGTCTAGCAAGATGCTGTGTGCGTTGTCACTAAGAGAAAGAATAGGACAAGCAAGAAAACTTCTTTTCCGTTCCTAACCAGAAGTTTACTACCCTCGTTCGGCGTTGTATGATTGTAAAGGTGGAGGCGATGTCTTACGCATCTTTTTGGTTAGCTGGTGTAGTGGGTGCAGACCTGCATCCTGATAGTACTCGAGGGAGATGGCCCTGCTGGACCCAGCATGTAGGCAGGCGCACTAATCGAACTCGGTTACAACCCGATGTGAATGTCCGATAATGATAATCCCCATAAATCCTCTCGCATATTGTTTCCGTATACCTGACCAGGCTTGCAGCTCTTTTCTATGTGTCGGTTGTATATAGATATCTAGGTGCCCTAGCATGATCTCCTTAGCAGTCTGATTAAAGATTCAAATACAGGAAATAGCTCGAGACGCTACAACCTCGTCCCAACACCCAGGTAGATATAAAGTAAACACGTGCCCAGGCCCTCGCACTGCGAGTATCAATCTCATCGACACTATCTACAAAACAACTAAAGCACTATGAGATAACTGGAGTAAGTCCTTCGCATATCTTAATCATCATTCGCATACTTACATATTGTGTTACTAAACTATGTCGTCAGCACCTTCTCCGCCTACGGTTTCAAGCGGCGTCAGCAAAATAGTACCGAACACAATGAAAAGGGTTGACGGAGCCAAAAAGACGGAGAAGAGCTAAAAAAAAAACGGCGGTAGCTCAGAGCGTCAAGTTGAAGGTGCCGTGATGGTGCAGTTGCACCAAAAGAACATAAGCAAGGTACGATTCCGCGCCAATCTAAAGTAATACCCTAAAACAACCTCAAATTCGTCAAAATGGGATTTCCTCGCAGTTGTCAGTCATCTTTAAACACACCCGTCTTATTTTGTACAGCCTGACCCAACCGCCCTCAACCACAAACGTCAACCCTGAACGATTTATGCGTCTTTAAATCTTGAGAGCCTTCATAGGAGTGCACAAGAGAAACTACCTCTAGTGTAATACTCTGATTCAAGCCATATTGCCAAATCATTCTGTACTACCCCACCAGCTTCTGCGACATTGTCAGCGATAGCTCCTACTTGTAGCGTCCCCGTATCTAACACAAGTGGCCTTGTTTGGATGGTTGAGCAAGTGAATAACCTTGCATCCAGTTTCTTGTGGTCGTATGCATTAGATATGTACAAATTGCTGAGATATAATGTACTAGCACAAGTAGTAAAGTTACAGCAAGGGACATATTCACCTTCAAACGTTTGTTCTCCATGAATACACAAAAAACTTACAATTCAGTAATACAGAACTTTCTTCGTTGGTAAGAAGTAGACTGCTCTCGTTGCTTCAATTCTGTTCTAGTGCAAAAGAGCTCCAGGTTGCCTATGCTTAGGACTGGCATAGCAATGCTAAGCCTGATGTATTGGCGCTAGCTTGATTCTACTGGCACACGCATAGTCGCGCCACGTGGAACCCTCTCATCACCTTCACGAAAAATCCAACGCCTAGCCTTGATGAGCCTGACGTGGCTCTATGGCGTTCATTTTTTGTGGAGGTAATGCTCTCAAAACGCATTGTTCAGGCCACGTACGTATGCGTATTGCGGGGTGCAGACATGACAATACAACGACGATACAATGACACACCTATGACGGTACGCCCACGTACGGCACACGAAAAATACAGGTAGACTTTTGTGCGCGCACGAACAAGGAAGAGGGTGCTACTTATGATTGCTATGGTGTAGCCTGCCAGTACGGGTATCAGCTTTTAAATGTTAAGGGACACTGGAAGGAACAAATGTGGCTCTACGAAGATCACACGGAGCGCCAATGTCACTCGACTTTCAATCTATTCGACCATTCAAGTGTACATAAGCAGCAAATATGGGCTCTTTAGGATCAGAATGCTAGATAGAAATCAGAATATTGGCCTCCTTGATGTTCCTATAAACCCTAATTTTCATTCATTTTATCGCGGGCTACCTATCTAAGCCCTCGCATGATATATTTGGCTAAGGTGGTTGGAACACGATCGTTGACTACGACTCGAACGATAACTCTTGCACTCTATTACTTTTGTTACGAAGAAGTGTCTCTAGGGCCAATAGACTGGTAAGTCCTTTTCGGAAGAGCTTTAAACTTTGCAGGCTGTTGTGCCTAAGCTTCAATTTTCCTAGTTGGCCATCTGCACTCTCCAAGACTGGAAAGAAAATACATAAATGAGGTAGCGATGCTGCACTTACAGGGCCAATGCCGCCCAAGAAAGATTGCAGGAGGCCAAATCGATGCTGCGTAACACCCACAAGATGAAAGAGATGTTTTCCGTAGAGCACTACACTAACCTCACAGTAAATCTGGCGGTTCTTATAGATTATAGAAGGCCATCTACTAGGTTTCTCAGGCACAAGGGTTTTCGAGTAGACACCTAGCTCTTGAAAAGGCTTCAGCACTGTTTGAAGGATATCACTCTCTAACCGGCTCAAAGCACTGATAAAGGCTGGGACGTTTCATGCATGTGCATTTCGAATCTTTCCCAGTAGTGTTCAACCAGTTGAGCAGGGCCAACCCACACTCCTCCAATTAAACGGGCAACGCATCTAAGATAATTTCCGCTAACAACGATGATGAAAACATTCTGTGGAAGCTTTTCAAGGAATTAATGCATTCAATAACTAAGCGTTATGCGAGTACAATCGCTATCGCGTATGAGAGATGTGGAAAGAAGTTATTATATTATTAGCTCTCTTGGAGCAAGGGATCAGCAAACGTTGTATTTACGTACTAAGCTACTAAGCAAAGCACTGTAGTGCCATCAAAGATGAATGCCTCTCATCCGTAGCAGAAACAGGCCCTCTGTGAAGCGGTCTCAACCCGAATTCACATCGCTGGTTAACAAGTAATAGGGGAATAAGCTTCTGTGAATCGCTGCGCGCGGCGGCTTTATGCCCATAGTTCAGCGTACATTTAGTCAAGCGAAATTCAAGGAAGATCTAAGGAACAAGCTCTTAGGCTGCTTTCAATCGCTTCGAGAAGCTGTTTTGGACAACCTTTCTGATGTAGCAGAGTGCTAGCGGATAGTTAGTCATGAAAGTAAATCACTGTGTTACTGAAGTAGTTACACCACCATATGAGAAAGCAGTCTAAACTAAATGTGCCCGTGGCAAAAAAAAGCTTTGTTAATACTGCATAGGGGTATGATTGAACTAAAAAAACTACCCTTCTCGAGAACGATACCTTCGCTGAAAGAGAAATTGGGTATTATTGCATGTACAACTGCAGGGCCTTTGCTTTCAAACCCTTCTCAGATAATCTTTGAGAATCGTCGTGCAGAGCTCATTTCCCGTTAACACCCTCACCGTGACCCTCGAGTCGGTTCACAAGCCTCTTTACACCGCTCCACTCTTCACTCCTTGTCTGTACGCCCCCCAAGTCATCACCGACCTCAAACACGGTGACAACTCCGTCCATGCCACCAACAGCCACCTTTCTACCCTCATTCTTCTCCCATGCTAGCTTGTTGAGACTCCTGTTCATGTAGCCTAAGCCTGTTGGCATATTTGTGAATGCGCCCCTCTTACCATCACTAGGCTTGACAGACTGCACAGGGACTTCGACGTCGACATTGATGTCCCAGACCTCTAGGCTGCCTGCTCCATCGACGAGAGCAAAGACAGAAGGCTTGACAGGCGACCATCGCGCATCGTAGACAAGATCTTCGCGCGCAATGTCCAGGACGGGCGTAACTTGTTGTGCAGCACCAGGTAGCGTGACATTTGTCGCACCTGTTGCAGCCGGGGGCCGAACTTTCCATAGCTTGACGCTCCAGTCGACACTGGATGACAGGACGAGATCACCAAGATCGATCTGACCCTTTGCTGGATGGAAGTCTAAGCTCATTACGGGCGCGGCGTGACCAGCATACTTTACACGACCGTCCACACCAGCCTTTGCACCTGCGCGATCGTAACGATGGCATGGATAGATAGAGCCCTCTTCTGTGCCAGCAAGGAAATATGTCGGATCCGATTGAGGGAAAGCAATGCTAGTCACCGCCATGTCATCCGTCTTCGCGGGTGGCGGTGATGTTAGTTCCAGGAATTCTTGTGGTTGTGAAAGCATGTCGACTGTCCAGCCACACACAACACCATCCGTTGAACAAGAGATAATGTTGTTAGCGTTCTGTGTACCGACAATGTCTAGTGAGTAGACCGGATGTGTGTGACCGGATCCCGTGAGGGGCGTCTTCTGCACGGGCGCAGATTTAGCACGGGTGTCCCATAGCAGCACTTGGCCTGAGTACGCGCCGCCCACAATGAGGTTCGGATGGAATGGGGAAAACTTGGCAGTAAGGATATCAGACTGGGCATGGAAGATGTATTCAGGTCGGTCATGCATGTGCAGGTTCCAGACTTGTACAAGACCATCTGGGTCGTGGGGAGCAGATGGGTTCTTTGTATACGAAGCAAGGACAAGCTCAGGGAACTTTTGAACAAATTAGTGGTGTGTTCGTGGAACAAGGCGGTATGTCTTACCTTTGTCGAGAAACCGAGATCAGAAATCATCCTCTTCTTGCTCCATCGCTCGTCCCAAAACTGCGCAACCTCCCTTATCCGCCGACCCTTCTTGGTCCCGCTCGAGCCGTAGCCCTCATCCGAATCATCGGCGTCCACACCTGCGTGCGCATAGTCGGCGAGAATGTCATAGCCGAGTTGTTGATCGAGGGCTCGCTCCAGCACTTTGGTACTCCGCTCTACAAACCCGATGAATTCTTCCGAGTTCTCCACAGCCATCAGCTCCTCGTTGGTCAGCGTCTTGAACGGGAAGTTCTCATCTGATCCTGGTTGTGGCGCGCCTTCCTGGGGTGCTTGTTGGACGGCCTTGATCTCTTCCTCAATCTCCTTTCGCAGCTGGGCTCGAATCTCCTCCTCGCGTTCTTTTTGCCTCCGGCTCAGCCTCTTGCTCTTTGGTGACCGCGTGGGGCTCTCATCGCGCTCACTATCGCTGCCGCCAGCGCGGCGGTCCTTTAAAGAGCTCCAGTCTATGCTCGCCTGTACTCCCTTGCTGTAGGTTATGATCTCCTTTTCCTTCTTGACCTCGTTTGTGACCTGGCCATCGATCTCGTAGACTGTGGCCAATGGACCTATCGAGAGCGTTTGCATCTCTCGATCAATCATGCCAGCAGATGGCGGAAAGCCGGCGGAGCCTTCATCGCTACTAAGCTGGCCTGCGCTGACAACTGATGTCGGTCGGGTTGCTCGTCCTGCGCCCGCGGGCGAGCCTGGCCCCGTCGAGCCCGGCCTGCTTTCGCCAAGAATGCTATTGATAAGGTTGTTGACGTCGGTTCTCCGGTCGAGGTCTTCGCTGCGTCTTGGTGTTGGTGAGAGGACCTCTCCAAGCGGACTGCCGGTCATGGATTGCCTGCTGGCCGACTCTGCCTTTCTCAGCTCTCGCTGGCGCTTCAGCTCAGCGAGCTTAGCCTTCTTGGCGAGAATCTCATCCCGCCGTTGTTGCATTGTCGACTCCATGGCGGAGATGTGGAGAGGGAGGAGGTTTGGCGGGGACTCTTGTGTGGGTGTATGTGGGTGTATGTGTCGCGTTGTCGCTAGCTACGCAGTCTAAAGCACGTTCGTATCGTGCGGAAGGGTGAAATATGCTGCCTCGCTCTGATCTCAAGCCCAACGGGGCTGCAGGAAT
Organism: Curvularia sp. IFB-Z10; assembly: GCA_002161795.1. Classification (NCBI taxonomy): domain Eukaryota; kingdom Fungi; phylum Ascomycota; class Dothideomycetes; order Pleosporales; family Pleosporaceae; genus Curvularia; species Curvularia sp. IFB-Z10. The sequence goes on along the minus strand of JPSZ01000002.1, from coordinate 1,047,598 downwards.
AAAAAGAGAGTCGCGTTTGTTGTTTGTCTGGCTACGTCGTCGCGCCAAGATGTGTGTTCAGGGACGGGGGCACTAGCTCGCAGCGAGGGCAGTCCCGACCAAATCTTGCGCCAGGTCCAACCTCAACTTTCACAGCTCCCAGCGCCCAACAACCCGCATCCGCCCCGACGCCCCTCGTCCCGCCTCTCCGGATTTCGACTCAGCGGTGTCTAAACCATCGCATCGTCCGGAATATCAGCCATTGGACATATACGACCTCGGCAAACGGTTATCGCAAGCCCTCACAACCAGAAGCGTCACAATGTCCACCTCCGTCGGTGTCAACGTACGCTCAACCCCCTCATCCTCGAAAAGCCCCCCCAAAATACCGGGAACAGCGGTTATTTGGGAGGGACCTTGTGAAGCCCTGGAATATGTTGACAATGACGGCTAACGGGCTGCACTACAGGTCCTCCGATGGTCCGCACTAGGTTTTGGTGTCTTCTATGGTGCCTACCACCAGCTTTCGCTCTCGGCAGCTGATAGGGCGAGAGCCGCACAGAAGGAGTGGGACCACAAGCAGGCGTTGATCAGACAAGCAAAGGAGCAATGGGCACGAGACCACCCTTCAGAACAGCCAAAGTCATCCGGAGGTGCGTCATTTGCAGCTGTTTCCTAATCAATTGTCCCCAATCATTAAAGAAGGATGAAAGACTGACAGACACAAACAGCCAACGTCGACCCGAAAGACCCCAATGCCGATCTCCACGCTCTCCTCGGCATAACCGACAAATAAGCGCTTCGACAAGACTTTATGTTTCCTACGTTGACATGGACATAATGCGACCGTCCCTTTGCCAAGCCGAGAGGCGGATTGGTGGGGGGAGGATACAAGTCAATAGTGGTACGACATCTACGAGATACCAATCTCCCTGTACTTTTGTACCTTTTTGTACAACATAGACGTCGGGTTGATCACGTTTTCAATACACATGCTTCAAGTTTGATGGTAGCGCTTACTGTCTCTTGCTCTTTTGTTCTTTTCATCCTGATATCGTTGCGTATCGAAGCCAGCCATTCTTCTCTCCCCCCCTCTCTCTCTCCCTCTCACAGCCTATGACTCCAATCAAATCAATAGTGAAAAATGTGGTGTTATCAGCAGCACACCGTGGAGATTGTGTTCCAACCCCTAAACAGCAATTCACGTTTAGTTTCGACGCACTCGATTGTGTCTACATATCAGAAAAACGTCATATTCTACACATGTCTCATCTCCCACCCTCTAACCTGTCGTGGGCCAGGTGCTATGCTACACACATACAATTCATAACAAGCCAAAAGCGGAGTCTTATCAAAAAGAGAGCAACGAAAGAAGAATAAACGCCCCGCAACCCTTGAGTGACAAAAGCGAAGCATAGCAGGGTAAACGAAAGAGTAGAAATGCAAAAGCGCCAAAGAGACAGGGTCAGGACAGTATTGACACTGAGTAACCCCCTCGCCTCACAAGCGCTCTACAGCCATCACCCCCCTCGTCCCCGCCCGTCTGCCTGCACACTCGGACACGACTTGATCCTGCCCATCCATGACCTACAGTCAGCCAAGAAAAGGGGGGTGAAAGCTGAGCAGCTGCACGTCTTGAAAACCTACAGTGAAATCCATGACGTTTTATTTCATTATCCAACCATACGACTCTTACAAGACTTCGCCAACAATCTTTGCTGCCTCCTTGTACGTCTTGAGCAGCTTCTCGCACTTCTCGCGCTCAGCCTTGATCGTGTCATCCTCGTACAAAAGCTCCTGGAAGAGATCCTCCTTGTACAGCGTCGACACGAGCCTGTTCTGTACAACATCCTTCGAGTGGTTGACCAAGAGATGCATGATAGCCTTGGGGACTTGGTCAGCAACAGTCTCCCGGACAATGTTGAAGTACGATGAGATGAGGCGTCGGATCAGCTCAGTCTCAAGGGCTTCACGCTCCGTAAGGGCTGGTGCTTGCTCAGGGTTGGAAGGCTATTAAGAGTTAGTATGCAGTGCCAGTAAGGTTGATTATCAAAACTTACAAAGCCGCCTTCAAAGTTTTCTCCTACCACACTTGGGCTATGGGGAGGGGCGCTGAAAGCAGCACTCGATGGTGCATCGTAGTCATCATCTGGTGGCATCATTGCCAGTACATGGGCAGGCTGCTTGCTATCACCTCTCCGAATGCTCTGTGCAAAACTAGGCTCGGCATTTTGGCTGACGTGCCGGCTTCCTGGCCGGTTGTCTAGCATCGGTTGTGCCACCTGCTGTAGGCCCTGCTGCAGGCCCTGTGGGTTGGGATATGCGGTATTGCTGTCTTTACTGAAGAAGTAGTTGAGGAAACTATCGCGAGCAGTACCAGGGGGTGACCGGTTGCGGCTGTTGAGTGCTGCTGTTGTGCTCTGGGAGCCGTTCATCATCCGTCCCACAGCCGGCGACATACTGCGGCTGGTTTGGGATTGGTGTTTTCGAAGAGGAAGAGACTTCAGCGACGCAGCCTCACCACCTTCACCATCTTCTGGCCCCTCTCCGTTGGCACCGTTCTGCAATTCTTTTAATCTCCTCTGCTCTCGCTTCTTCTTCTCGGCCTCCATTGCAATCTTCTTCTCTCGTTGCTCCTTGTCGTTGATTACCGACGACATGGCAGCAGCAGCACCGAGGAAGTTGGGGTGGTTTGTGTTGATGTAAGCCCTTTGGATATCGATGAGAGAAGCGACGTAGCCAGAGCAAGGGCCAAGCTGCTCTCGAAGAAGATCCGATACGACTTCAATGAGTTTTCCTTGCAACCTCGGGTATCTTGTCAACTCGGTAGAGCCGCACGTGTGGCAAATCTTGATCAGCTCTTCGTAGACGAGCTCGACACAACGCTGACTTGGAATTTCCAAGAGCTTGATCTGAGGCTTTACAAGGAGGTCGAAGGCCAATTCAGGAACGAAGAGACTGGGTCGTGGACCTGTCGAGTTACGGATAGCAGTTCGTATATCCAAGACGGAGAGGTTCTGGGTTGGGTCAACCTGCTCGAGCGAATTGCCAAAGACAGAGTTGAAGATGTAGTATATCCGAGCACCACCGCATAGTTCCTTGGTCGAGATCTCGGTAGAGGTACCGTCAATGGACGCAATAAAGGACGAGGCGAAGCGAGTCATGAGCTGCAGGATGAGCGAGCCGCGGTGCTCCTTTCCAGTGAATGTCACATCACCATAGCTCGCAAGCTCCTGTTGTGTCTGACCCATAAGGGTGTTCAGGCGGGCCTTGATGTCGGGTAAACGGTCCCGGATGTGGGCCATAAGCGTCTGGTTCAGGCTCTTGGCGAGGAGTTGAGTGCCGCAGCGGTTTGCCATATTTCTGTACGCAGGGTGGTGTCGGAAAAAGTCCCGCTCGGCTTGCAGAGCATCAGACAGCGACTTGTTGCCCTGGATGTCCTGTTGTGATCGGTTGACAATACCGATAAAGCCGAGCTTGAGTGGATACACGCGACCGGAGAGAATGTCCATGGCATTGGTGCCGTGATCCATGAGATCGAGCTTTGTGAGGACACCAATGGTCCTCTTACCCATAGGGTCAACATGGCGAGCGAGTTTCAAAGCCTCCGAGTTTACGAGATCCACGTTGGCGGGGGAGACGGCGAGGATGACACTGTTTGGCTTCGCAATGTACTCGGTAATAAGGTTTCGCGTCTGCTTCTCGATATCTGAGGGCTGATCACCAATGGGCACCTGAATTCGTTAGCTCCATGTTGCCCTGCAGAAAAAAAGTCGGTACCACGTACCTTTGTCAAACCAGGCAAATCGACGAGCGTCAAGCTCAGGACATGAGGCGAATAGATTTTCAGATTAATGGGCTGCCTGTTGATGCCCTTGTTGTTTCCTGCTATCCTAGACGTCTCGTTCTCGATCTCGCGCTTGACTTCTGAGAAGTCGTAGAAGCGCTGACCAGGAATATGGAGGAACTCTGCCCATTCTTGCTGGCCAGCAACACTTGCTGGTGTGTGCGGAACGTGCACTTCATCGTCGTCGTCTTCGTCGCGTTCGCTGGGGAGGTTGATGAGTTGGAGGATGAGCGGTCGGCGTGTGACGATGCCACTGCCACGGGGCAGGAAATCCTTGCCGACAATGTTCTCGAGCACCGACGATTTTCCAGAAGACTGCGATCCTACGACGACCTAAGCGAGTCAGCACCGTGTCGACACCAAGCGTCGGAGCGTCGTAAAATCTGCTCTGCGCTCACCGCATTCACTCTGCCGGCTGGGGCGCACATACAATCTGGGGCAAATCGAGAGAATCATTTCCAATGGTGTTGAAGACCAGGTCTTGCAACCTGTTAACAATGTTGAGGAGCTCCTCGCCCAGCGCCGCCATAGCGCCGGTTGTTGTGTGTGGTTTCTTTGCTCCTTACGGGACCGAGTTGTTGGTGATGAGGAACAGCCAGACAACACCGCGGGATGGAATGTTGCAAGCTGGCAGGCGTAGCACGGCGGGAAATGCGTGTTGCGAGATGCAAGTGCGGGATCGGCCGAGTGATATAGGAGATGGCGGCGTGAGGGGGAGCAGAGGCTCTTGATGGGAGTGCCTTTGCTGCAGCTCCGTCGTCACTTCGCTTGAAAGTTCATGTTCCAAGGCTGCGTGCACGTGACGGCCAGCATGGCACTCCCATCCCCACCCCAAACGTTCACATGTCTTGTCTCCTTAATCCTGTCTTACGCTACCCATGTTTCTTTTCGCATAAAGGGGTGCTGTACGCCAACACACGCGACAGGCAGCCCCTCTCGGCGCTGGCCACGGCGAGCATGAGGATGTCTGTCCATGGCCTTCGCTGTGAGCCGTGCCTTGGGGAGCGCCACACTAGCTGCCATGCACGTCGCCCGGCTCCCAAGCCCGGAGACATAGAGCAGCATGCACGGCAGCCCGCAGCAGACTACGACCGAAAGATTTGTAGCAACCAGGTCGTGTTTCCAGCGTCATCGACAATTGCTGTTGGGACACGGGCAGTGGGCCGAGCCCTCAGAACAACTCATCGCGTGGCTCCGCAGGCCCTTGCTGGGCACCCACATTTTGACAGAGTCGAGCATGGCTGCACTTCAACAACTGTAGTGTCGTCTGAGAAAAAATACCATGGACACGTAGGCGTGCTGGTCTAGCTTGCATTCGGGTATTGTCGGACATTCTCCGGGACTGGCATCGTACATGTAGCGAGGCGACGGCCATCTATCGCGGCTCACCAGCCTTATCTCTCTGCAAGGCACGGCCAGACGCGACCACACCAAATTATCAAACAACATCTCCACACCCTATCTCCACATCCTGGGGAACGCTGGGCGATCGCCATGCATCGTCTTTTTCTGGAAATCATTGGGCAGCCTATCAAGGCCAGGTACCATCACGTGTACCTCACGGCAGCATTCCTCCGTACAAGCTGATAAGTGTGAATTGCTCTGACTGAATGTTTGTGCCGTCACCGTGACCAGGCTCAGTCTTCCGAAAGAAGCCTATCAAAAGATAAGGGCTGTTATCAGGCTCACCGCAAACAAAGAAAGGCCGTTTGCGCTTGACCTACAAAAGTCGCGTGCCTACTCTTGCTTGTGCAAAGTATACGTACTCATCCACATCCCACTCCAGCTGATTATTCTCAAGCCTCTAATATTTCACCTGTGCTCTTATTGAAGCACCCATGGCCTCGGAGTCCTTGACCCTTACCACCACTGAAGAGAAACACGACATCACCGTAGGGACTATAAAATGCACCGCGTCTATTGCATTCGGAGGCGAGGCGCAGTGGCTCTATCTACCAGCGACCAAAAAGTTCGATCTCTCTCGGGGAGCAGAGCAAAAGATGGTTTTCGAGTGCGATGAGGAAGCTAGCAACCACACCGGCTTCATGATTGACCCCGGCAAGTCAGTCCTGATCGTCGTCGACATGCAAAACTATTTTGTCCATCCCTCATATCGCGACCATGCGGCAGGTATCGCTGCAGTTGAACCTACATTGAAAGTAATCAAGAGATGTCGGAAGGAGGGCATCCAAGTTGTCTGGCTGAATTGGGGGATCACCGAGCACGACTTGAAGAAGATGGCACCCGCTATCCAGCGAGGTTTCAGCAAGACGCTGGGATGGCATGTTGGACTAGGTGCTCAGCTACCTGACGGCCAAGGAAGATGCCTGTTCAAACGGACATGGAACGCCGCACTATATGACCCCTTCCAGGCAATTGCCCAGCCCGGCGATCTCTTCTTCGACAAGACACGAATGAGCGGTCTCTGGTCTGAGAAAGAGCCTATACATGAGTATCTGCGAGCATCTGGCAAGCAGACACTGTTGTTTGCTGGCGTCAACACGGATCAGTGCGTATTTGGCACTGTATCCGATGCGTATTCATACGGATGGGACTGCGTCCTGCTCAGCGATTGCACAGGTACAATGACAGGACGGGGAGCTCAGGAGCTAGCCGAATATCAGATTTCGCAAAACATGGGCTTCGTCATCGATAGCAGCGCTTTCTGCAATGCTCTGATGAGCGACCATAACGAGGCTTACTGACTTGACGGCACTCATTTTCCACATTGATGGTTTTCTTATCCTGCTGGTGGTGCATATTGTGTTGAAATACCCATAGAATAGATACTACAGGACGAATACAATTACATTAATTACGTCTGCATTGTGGCTTATCTTGAGGTGAGGCTTGTCCAATCATGGCGTTTTGCCCTAATTCGATGGTAGATCTACATCGCTGAGGCACATATGACGCACGTGTGGAGAAGCGTCCGAGAAGGAACGACAACGTCGTTAAATGGTCGACACTGGCTCCAGATTGTTGTTCAACCCCAGAACCCTAGACATTACCACATTTCACTCACAAAATGCTCTCCAGATTCTCGACTACGATCGTGTGCTTGCTGCAATTGTGCGAGACAGCAGTTGCCCTTCCGGTCGAACAAAAGCCACTGCTGCTCAACGGCCCCAAGAACGTGCAGCATGTTCGAACGCAGTAATTATACATTCATTTATATCACATGACGATTCCTGACTAGCTGCAGACTTCGCAAGGCCGAAATCATCCCCACAGGTACGTTCTTCGACTGAATCCAGTAGGTCGACGTCCAGCGCTAACCACCCTCCAGTTATCGACGACTTCCTCCCTAGTCTCACGCTCTCCATCGCCTGGCCAAAGGCCGCGGCCAAACTTGGCAATACAGTAAAACCAAAACATCTCCAGGAACAACCTACTAGCGCTCTTCATGATGACACCAGTCCGGACGGGAGGCATATCAGTTCAGGAATGAGCTACATCATCACCTTGACAGACCCCGATGCGCCTTCCCGTGACAACCCTGAATGGAGCGAGATGTGCCACTGGATTGCTTCTAATATCACTGTTGCCCAAGACACGGTTTCTGTTTTGCCTCTACCGGAGTTTGGTCTCAGTGAACACGACGAATCGACTCAAGATCTTCATGATGTCATGGAATACAAACCCCCTGGCCCACCACCTAAGACGGGGAAACATCGCTATGTGTTTCTTGTCTTTGCACCGAAAAATGGAACTACCGAGCCTTTGCATCCAAGTAAACCGCAAGATCGCCAACATTGGGGTACTGGAAAAGAGGGTGGCGGTGTCAGGGAATGGGCTCAAGATAATGGGCTGGTTCCTGTGGCAGCAAACTTTATCTACTCGGAGAATGAGAAGCAGTAGATTTCAGAGGCATGTTATCATCATGTAATACCAATGGGATTAATCCAACGATATCGAAATCGTTTACAATGGCGTTCCACACCTATGCTACGAAAACACTTTGAATGAGAATGGAAGTGTGTCGCAACATGACTCCGTGGGTCATTTGATCTACAAGAATCTCAAATGAACCGTGATTTCTTAGTCAGAGTTCTGTATATCTTTTTTCTTTTGTCCTTGTTCAACCTTCCAGTTCAAACCAGTGAAACCCCACCATGTTCGTCTTCCACTCTCCTTGAGTGGACGAATAATTGCACTGACCAAATTCCATACAGTTCAATGCACAATGGCGCTATGTGTATGGCTATTTACAAGAGTAATGTAAGGTGTTTCTCCGTTTCCACATCTTCCGGCTGCACTATCGAAGCCCCTGGGGAAGAAAAGGGCCGCAAGAAAGCTTATACGGGTTGTCGATACTAGCCGTGATATGCCAGACTGCGGGGCTCCCCTACCGGGTCAGCAATGACAGTCATAGTCGTAGCCGCATCTGAAGTGGCGAGATACATCCTGTGAGGAAAACAATTTTAGAAAGTAAACAACAGTGCATTCCAATACCAGATATACTGTGCATTAGTCTAGTCTCAAAGCATATTCTTAGATTGGTTGTTGTGAAAGCTTAAGGTTTGGGTGCCTACTTGATATATACTAAAACGGCATAGCCGTTATGGTATGAACCTCTCGGCTAGATCGTGGTGAGGCCATTTAACTTTCGATGACCACAGTTCTGTTGCTGTACACTGTAGTTGAAACTACAACTGTTTCCAATGATAAGTCTGTCAGTGAACGCCCTTGACGTTCCGTGTCGAAAACAGGTGAATGGTGGAAGTCATGCCTATGGGGCGGCTACGGGCGTCAGCTCCAGCCGGGCTTCGGGTAGATCAAGAGAGCTCTGTAACTACAGAATCACCAACCAGATTACTTCCAGGGTATCTATACGCGGCATTTAAGCGTAATCTTGTCAAATGTTAGTTTAAATTTTATTGATCTGCAAAGCTTGTCACCGCCCGCTAGCCTACTTCCGTTAGTCACTAGTATGCCTTGTGCAATGCAAACCTTTTGAATTTGAATAAGAAGTAGAGTATAAAAGAAAGGTACGGTACGTCTGTACCTTTCTAATTCTCTATACGCCAACCTCCTATCTTCCATCTATCAAGAACTCATTCACCCTCTCTACACGATAAATTCTACGTGATCATGAAGTCCATCACTGTCATTGTCATCGCAGCGCTGACTGCTTATGCATCGGCTATTATTCGAATCCCGCCAGGCTGTTCGGCATGCGTTGCTGACGGCCAACCTTTGGTGTGTGATTATACTCACCCCGTCGTACTCGTAAGTACTAAGAGAAGTAGAGTGTCCACTTTAGGGAAAAGCTCAAAGACTAACAACCACGTAGGGCAAGAACTGCAGAGTTTGCTGTCCTTAAGATCAGATCTTAGTTGGTTAGAGAAGTAGATGGATGTAGTCTAGGAATGGATGACGCATGCATGATTGGATAGTCTGACCTAGACTGTGCTACAGATAGTCTCGGCATTGTGGGTGCAGATAGCAACATCGCAAAATTGAAATGAAAATCATATTTCTAGCACCGTAACATCTTTCATTGCTAAACTGTTCTAAATCATCTTTGGAGGAAGGGAGGGCCTCTCTTTGAAAGACGCCAGAGTATGCGAAAAAACATTATATTGACGAACTTTCGAGACACATGTATGTTCGAGGCGAGAAGGAACAGAAAGAGAATATCTAAACCACAGCTTCACATAACGCATGGAAGCTTTCATTCTGTATTCTGCATTCTCTCAGTGCCGCAGTACAAATACCCCACTTCCATAATGATGACACACAGGACCCATCACCATCAAAGAGCATCACCCGACGACACCGGGCTACAACTCAATACATACTGCGGATCGTCCAACTCCAACACCGCATCACCATTCCCGACCTGCTGGAGCGCCTTCGCCACCGCCGCAAAGCGGTCTCGACGCGGGTATTTCCGCAGAGTACAAAGTGCTTGCTTGATCACTGTACCCATTTTACTCTCGCCAAAGTCTAGTCCCATTAGACGTACAATCTCAACAGCCTGTCGTGGATGGTGCTCGAGACACTTCCAATAAGCGAGCAGACGGCGCTCGTTCCAGTCGTTTACGAGATCCCGGACAAGAGCGTGTTCGCGGGCCGACGGGTGGAGAGACTGATAGTGGTTTTCGAGATCACGTAGGATGGTATCAAGATGGGTGAGATGGATTAAAGGGGATTCCTCGGGTTTGTCGTCTTTTGCAAGCGTGGTGGATATGTGCTTGTTTGTGGCGGAGCGGTATTGCGAGATGTTCAGCTGCGGCGTGCTTGTTGGTAACGATGATGTATTGTAGTTTGCGCCATGGTGGCGCCATAAGGAACGCATTATTAGGTTTCTTTCAGGGTAGCTAGGAATTTTGGTGAATAAAGTTATCGATGGAAGACAAAGTTATTACGAAGAGCTTCGCGTGGAATGCTTTACGGGAGGCGCCCAGGACGTTTTAAATAGTGTCCATCACATGTGATATATAAAGCACCTGATATGCACGTTACGTTTCAACCCGTGGTTTTCATTCATTGTTTTGTCTCCTTTGATGGCAGTGCATTTGCTCAAGAGGAAGACAAATGCAAAGCACCGTGGTAGTGTTGAGAGGATACACACACCAAGCCTAAACAGGCTTAGTCCCGCCAAACCCACGATTTCGTGCGATGAGAACTGCTCCAGAATGGAAAACAATGACGTCCCACGAGACGCGTTAACCATAGTTTGCTCGGCCAATCCCCGCATAATACCCCGCCGTATTCATCAGGACATCGTTATATCAGAGCATGTCGGATGAACAGAAAACCACGGCAGCTACCCCAGCACCCTACTATATTGCCAAATCAAATGTTTGCGTAAACGGCAAAGGAGAGAGTGTTGGAAATGGGTTATTCGCAAATCAGAGATTCGGTGCAGGTGAAGAGGTTGCCAGGTTCAAGCGCCCGCTTGTTGGCTCTTTAGAAACCGAGCGTCTACTCGATACCTGTGCCAATTGCTATCTCTGGACTGAAGGCGCATCAGCGGGAACAAGATTATATGTACCAGAAGGTGCAGAAGTGAGCAAATGTGCTGCATGCCAGCGATTCAGATATTGCAGTAAGGTAAGAGATACTCCTGCACGTCGATTTCATCAACAATTGACCCTTACCAGGCGTGCCAAAAGGAAGCATGGAATCGCGGACACAAACATGAGTGCAAGGTACTGAAGCCAATGGCTGGTAGGGGGCTCCCGAAGGCATTTCTAGCATCTATTGAACTGCTTACCAGACGGAAACATGGCCTCATATCCGACAACGATTGGGAGCTGCTTTGCCGTCTACCATCTCATATCGATGACTTCAAACGGAATGGAACCTATCCAAATATCGAAATGATGGCCATGGGTGCTGGTCAGTTTTCTCTGCCACAGAATATATTCGACAAGGACTTTGTTGCCGCAATGTATGGCCGAGTAAGTGAATTCCAAATGCTCCTGAATATGCCATTAAATTGTACAAGGTAATGTCAAACGCCCTAACATTGATCACGCCCACACTGGATCCCTTGGGCATCATTGTGGACCCCACGCTCTGCCAAATGAATCACTCTTGCGATCCAAACGCTTACATCATGATGGATGGGCCCCTGGTCAGTATCCGGACTCTGCGCCCCATTAAGAAAGATAAGGAGATTTTCATCTCCTACATCGACACGACACATTCTTATCAAAAACGACAAGATGAACTTCAGGCACGTTGGTTCTTCACATGCCGATGTGCGAAATGCCAGAACAAAGCTGCGCACCAGGAAGACAACTGGCTTGTTCCAGCAAAGCCTGAATATGTCGTCAGCAAAGAGGAAATGCAGGCCTTGGCCAGTAGCCAAGAGCAAATGTTCACTTTGTATGAGCAGGCTCAAGCTGTGGGCGACGCAGAAGCTGTTATTCCGGTTCTCAAAGGATGTCTCAAGGCGTGCCACGAATCGAACAACTGGCCTGTGTACCGCCAGCCCTATGCATCTGTTCGCGACGAACTCATCGTAAATCTTCTGTCCTTGGGCAAGTACCAGGAAGCATGGTCACACTGTGCAAAGCGATACAAGTATATCCTGCCCAAACTATACCCAGTACCATTCCACCCTGTTCGAGTTGTCCAAACGTGGCAGATGGCGATGCTGGCCGCATATCTTGCAAGTACCGAAGAGGGCGTGGACGCGCCCGGTGTCAACATGGGTCTCATCGCAATGATGCTTGTCAAGCAAGTGTTGGATGTTGCGCCCCTGAGCCACGGCCAGGACAATGCGTTTACAAAGAGTGTGATGGAAAAGACAAGAGAGATGGTTGAAGAGCTAAAGCGAAGCGTGGGAAATCCGGACAAGGATGTTATGAATAGAGAGCTGGAGGCTCAGAGGGATAGGCTTGTGGATATGGGTGACTGGATTCAGGATGGAAGAACATCCGACGTCGAAGTGGTTGAGAAGGCATTCAACGTATGATGGGGGAAGATGGCAACGGTAACTCCAGGTGCTCGAATCTGTTCAGCATGATCGGGGCATGTTCTGAATGTACCGGTCATGACCTGCAATCGCAAATGCTGTACCTATTTATCAAGAAACTAGGTTGGCCACCCAACACCTATGCCGCTTCTTCTAAGAATGAAAAGTCCAACTTCCGCTTCGCAACAGACGTGAGCCTGTGATAGCAAAGTGAAGGTGAGTGTGACACGCACCAAACATTCTATGTGCTATAACTATCTCTCACTATCACTGCCGCTCTGATCAGACAACAGCTTCCTTCACTGTGCAAGCTTAGCAGCGAGACACCGACCTACTTTAACTGACCCTTCAAACCCTCACACCATCCTGCCAACACTACACTCTCCACTTCTGCCATCGCACCCAGTTCCATTCAGCTACACAAACAGCCTCACACGACGTGACCCATTCGTCAACACGACCAACACGATGCCGCCCAAAGCTACTGTCGAAAAAGGTGACAAGATGTTCAGCGCCGATGTCGTAGCTGCAGTACTGTATAGCACCGGCACCACCAGTCTCTCGAAGAAAAGCTACGAGATGATGAGTTCGTTGGACGGCAAGAAGTCGACTTGCGGCTTCCAGCACGACTTCCGCAGTGTCCTCGCCAAGGCCAGGGAATTCAAGGCGCGCGTCGAAAAGGGCGAAGAGTTCAAGGCGGTGCCGTCGTCTGCCAAACGCCGTAAGTGGGAGTTGTCATGTGCTTGCGAATGCCAGTTAGGAGTTGAGAATGAGCTGATATCTGCACAGCCCCGACTACACCCTCGAGCACGCCTAAGAAACGCAAGAGTGCTACGCCGGGTTCGGATGTCGATGACACGCCTTCTAAGAAGATGAAGGTCAAGAGGGGGGCTATGCCAGCGTCACCGGCAAAGTATGTGCTGGGTTCGTCCAAGGATATCTTGGATAACTTTCCAGATGATGCGGAAGCCTTTATCAAGAACGAAGAGCGCTGGGAGGAAGGGTTTGCCTAGGGGACTGGGGAGCTGGCGATGGGAGCGAAAAGAGTTATGCGAGCATGAGAATGGACAAGGTATTTTGAAGGGGTATTATGTTCTCGAGAATTATGCGTAGGGCATTCTGGAGTGAGGTGCCATGAAGGCGTTGCATTCTCTACAGTAATGCAAGAAGCGATGAGTTACTTTCGAGGCCATGGTTTGAGATTGCTTTGGTTTTTCTAATCTACCTTTGAGCAACAAGATAGAAAACATTGCTGATATTGAGCGTAGCACAAGCGGCAAACATGTGTAATGACCAGGTCCCATGTGCAAAAGTAAAAGCTTAATTACGCCCACCTACAGATCGCGTTTCACCGCTGAATGAGCTCACTGCTGACAGCTTGCGTAGTCCCTAGGCCCAGAGACGGGAAGAAGAAGTTGACGCGAACCCTTGATAGGACAAGTGCGTGACGCGGCGAGCGCCTTGTAGGAAAACTATCCGGCAGGTCTAGGGCGGCCGAAGACCAGTGTCTGTCACTGCAACTGCCACAAGCCTTGGCCGATAGAGCCGCTGCTGACGGGTTCATGTCGTTTCTCATGCCTCTCCAACACACCTGAGACAGGCGGTGGCGGGATTTAGGTGTTACTCGATGTTTGAAGAGGTGGAAGAATCACCGTCTTGAAAATACTCTAGGCAGAGTAAATAGTTGCACAGACCACACGGACACAGGCACGGGCAAGGGCATGTGTACGCACGCCCCCATAACTGCACAGTCGACATGTCGATAGCAGGTGGGTTTATCGACAGCGAACATGTGGTTCCCTGCCGCTATAGCATCGCACGCACAAACACGCTCCTCGATCGTCCACTCGACTCCTGTCCGTCGCTAGGGCGCATTCTCCTTTGAGTCTGGCCAAACAGCATAGCCCAGCATTAACTCTCTTGCAGTGGAGCTCCAAGCCTCGGGCCGTTTGTGCAAAAAGCATCTGCTCCGTACATGCCAAACGCCGTAAGCTCACTCATCACCGGCATCGCACCGGTCATCAAGCTTTTCTCGAGGGGCACAGCTGTGTCCCCGTTGCAGATCGGCCTCTTGTCGGTCCATTAGCCGACAGGGTGATGGTACATAGGCAGTGGCAGCGCTGCGTGAGTCGCCCTGCGTGAGATATGACGTCTCTGCCGAGCGCTAAAGGCCTCAATGGCGAAACCGATGTTCACGCCTAGGTCCACGAAACACTGGTGGAGCTCCAGGCTGTTCGTATATGTACACATGCTGGGGTCGGCATCTGTGGTGGTGGAGGTGTCGGATATTGGCGCAAACCACACACAATCAAGACGACCATGGCGAAAAAATAAGAAAAAAAAAAAACGCAACTTGCGCTCCTGACAGTCGTCCTCCCAACACCGACTTATTGAATACTCGCGACACGGCTCTAGATGGCCGAGTATTAATATCCGGTCCCAGTGGTGGCGTTGCGCAAGGACACTCATGTTGGGATAGCCCCTGAATTTCCCCAGGTTATTGCATTGCTTGTGGCTAGGCCTCAAACAGCTAGCGGCAAGGTACCAGGTGCGCCTGGAAGTGCGCCTGAATGCTGCAAAGGGGGCCAACACACGCGCCCGTCCATGGACACTCGCCCAGGGCCAATTCTTGGGCCCAAGGATACGCTTGGTGCCCAGACGACCTCCGTCGAGACGCAGGCGAGGCAATATAGGGGATGCTCTTAGCTCATTCCCCCCTTCTGCTCGCGAATCACCGATTGGCCGCATAAGCTTCATCTCTCATTAGTCCAGAGCCTAGCCCGCATCCGGCTCCCAATTTTGCTCCCCTCTGCCGCTACTATGGCGTTTCGAGCCGGTCGAAAAGCTTGCCGTGAGCTCGCGTGCCAGTACTTTATTTCATCTCTACCCCCGCCGCCCAACTCTCGTCTTCTTCTCTCCTCAAGTCGCTCACTCGCTGATCAGTCACTCATTCCTTGTCCAACTATACCCATTTACAGCGTCGTAATACTCTAATCCAACAACCCCTCAACCGTCAACATGCGCTTCTTCCAGGCTATCCTTTCCTCTGCGGCTTTCGCTGCCCTCATTGCTGCCCTCGAGATCAACGAGTTCCCTGCCCAGGGCGTGGTCGCTGGCACCAAGTACACCATCACCTACTCCCCTGCGGATGATGTCCCTACCACCTTCATCCTCCGCCAGGGAAAGTCTACCGACCTTGATACCATTGGCACTCTGACCAGTATGTTTTGCCATTTCGAGAAAATCGCCATTCTATACATGTACTGATTCCATCCACAGCCACTGCCACTGGCGGAAAGTTCGAGTGGACCCCCAGCAGTGACCTCCCCAACGAGCCCGACTACGCTCTGGAGATCAAGCGTGGTGATACCGTCAACTACTCTGCTCAGTTCCCTCTGACTGGTGGCTCTGCCTCGGACAACAAGCCTGTCTCTTCCAGCAGCCCCTCGGCCACCCCTTCGCCTTCCTCGACTCCTTCCTCGGCATCCAGCTCAAGCCCAAGCCCCTCCGCTTCGTCCAAGTCCAAGTCTGAGTCTGAGTCCAGCAGCATGTCAATGTCGAGCGCTCCTTCTTCTGCTCCCTCCATGGCCCCCACCTCCGGTACCAACTCTACCGTCACCTCTGCTACGCTCTCTCGCTCTGCTAGCCGCACCCCTACCGGCACTGCTAGCGTCCCAGAGGTTACCGGCAACGCTGCCAACTCTCTCCTTGCCAACCCCTTTGCCGCCATTGCTGGTGCCGCTGCTGCTTTCGCTTACCTCGCATAAGCGTCTGTTTTTTTCTCCGCTTTGATATCCTGTCTTATGTTCTGTCCATGTACGATATATTAGCAATGGATACTGTTGGGAAAGAATACCCTCCACAGCCGCTCGTAAACAGGCGTCACGCAGGCACTGGATCTTTGTGATTATGGTGTTGTCGAGGTTAAACGCTATGCAAAGAGCTTGTACAGCGGTAGCAGTAATGATAATACGGAACTCCCTATACCCTGCACACTTGACCTTGTATGATTCTCTTGTGAGGCAACACTTGGTGCTCCGTCGTCATCAATTAGCGATGGTCAGGTTGTTTTTCTCCCAACCTGATACAAGCCTTTAACCATATTACTTGCTTTTACCTCGGTTCTTTCCTTGATCGCAGTGACACATCCCTAGCTACACAAGACGCCAACACTGCAAGTAATCCATCTGGGTACCACCCACCTGCCATGCTCCGCCACCGAACACTAAATGCCGTGGTACAAATAACCGCCACGGCCCATCGAAAGCCTATGCCACATGACTGCTGCTAAGCCAACCACTCCGCCACACCAGCGCGCAAAGCGTCGCAGCCGCCCAGGACTCGGCAGGCGCACAGTCTCAGATCAGTCATGTGCACAAAATAATGACGTCTAGCTATATTGGCCCTCCCCGCAAGGACGCAGCCGCGTACGTACAGGGTTTGGCCATTTTTTCTTTCTTCATTTCTTCTTCCTATCCGGTGTGTCGAACCGTGGTTGCGCGAATATGCAATACCCTACCTACCTAGGTACTGACCCCACAGCGGGGCGCATATGTACCTACGCACTACGGCGCTTCCTAGCCAAGCCCCATCGGCGAGAGAGAGACCATGTGCCCTGCTTGCATCTGCAAGATCCCGCATTGCCACACTGTATCTTGACCTCTTTTTCTTTTCTTTTCTTTCTCTCTATGTACCCTTTGACTTTCATGATTGCATCTCTCTCTCTCTTGGAGCATGTCGCATGACATCCCCCTCGGGGGCCCCCCTTGCCCAGAATCTCGCTTTCCGCAGCTTTCCGCCATGCGCGCGCAGTGCACTTGCTTCACCCCTTCAGCTGGGCACACGATACATACCTTACCGTAGTATCGCATCGCGGGCTGGCCGTCCAGCGGGCTAATGCTGCGCTGTGCTGTGTCGTGACGTGCCCTGCTGCCGACTAGCTGCCCGACCGTTTAGCCTACTGTAAGCGTACCAAGCAAGCTCTCTCTCTTTGCGGCACATGTACTTAGAGTAAGCTGCTAACACGAGATGCGAGCACTAACGTCCCAGCACTAAGACTTGCAAGTCAAGTGACATGCTGGAACCAGGGAAGAAAAAAACAAACAGACACGCCAAATGCCGTTGCTTGCTTACGAGGCTCTCTCTTTTTCTGGACGGAAATAAGATCCCCCCTCTTTCATGTACTTTATGTAGAACATGCGTATTCAGTTTTTCTCATGTCACGCAGGGACACGTTATGCGTACACGGGCAAGCGTCATATATTCTCCGGCACCCCCTGCGGAAAGCAACAAAGCAAGAAAAGAAAAGAAAAAGGAAAACGGCATGGCTGTTGCCGCTGCAGGGCAGGTAAAAAGAAAAGAAAAGTGGTGTTCTGCGCTTGGAAGGCGTTAGCAGTAAGTACATATGCTAGGGAAGCGTTGGGTAGGGCTGTGCTGTGCATAAGGGTAAACGCTTTCTTTCTTTTTTCTGCGCGACGATCATTGTAGGTAGACGAGAAGTGCGCATCGAGGGAAGAGCTAAGGTAAACTACTCACCATGTGACGTAAGCGCGATTATTCGACAAACAGCTGGAGAAAAGGTGGTGAGCTGGGTTGGGGTAGGCTTATGGCTGCATCTCGGCTTCCAGTGTCATTTATCGCTGTTGAGCTCTCGTGAATCCTGGCAGCTATACGTTATATTTGAGAGAGAGAAAGAGAGAGAGAGAACAGAATCTGTTGACGTCTACATGTTCTGGCTTGGTAACTCTCGAACTTCCTTTTGGCTGCTCACTACCACTGCTTCGACTGTATCGCTGTACTCTATCGAGATATGCACACCGTAGAAAAACGCATGAGTCCTGAAATTTCTATTATACTACATACCGGCTATGCACGTTTTATCCTCTCAAATGCTATATCGACAATCCCTGCATGCTTAACACATTACATCTCTCTCTCTCTCTCTCTCTCTCTCTCTCTGCCTTACATGAACATGGCTCCCGCTACGCCCGCAACCGCTCCGGCAAAAGACATCATTTCGTATCCCCTCAGCGGCGCGGCAGCACCCGAGGCCTGAGCAGCTGCTGACGAGGTCGTCGCACTCGCGCTGCTCGTTGCAGTCTCCGAACTTCTTGTTGTACTGCGCATACTGCTCGAGCTGTCCATGCTCGTCGTACCAGACTCTGTCGTCGTACTGGATTCTGAGGGTGTGCTAGACGCTTGAATCGAACTAGGCGCTGGTGTTGTGCTAGACGCTGAGGTCGCAGCTTCTGAGCTGACAGCCGCGCTACTCAACACAGATGTCGATGTGTCAACGGCTAGGCTCGTTGTCTCGCTGTCGGATGCCGGGAGCGAAGCAGGTGCAGTGCTGCTGACGTCTGGAGTAAAAGGTTCGCCCCATGTCGATGTTTGCAGTGGAGATGGCAGGGCAACGGAGGGAAAGGCGTCAGTTGTTGCAGCGGCGGTTTCTGAAGCTATGACGGTGAAGGGTTCGCCCCAGGAGCTTGTTTGTGCAGAGGCGCTGCTGAGGAGAGAGACCAGAATAGTTTTCCGTAGCAAGGACTGCTTCATCTTGGCGTTTGGAGTGGTGTTGGGAATTTTGATGCTGTATTCAAATCGATCCGTACTTGGGATTTTGACCGTGTGAGTCTTCTGAGTAACGACCGTGATAATACAACTAGTGAGCCTCTCTCGCCTTTCGACTACTAGGGCTAAATCTGTTCTTCTGACGCTCGATCTGGATCTTCCAAGACGGAAACAAACAGCAAAGAGGCTCCTTCACGCCTTTTTACAGCTCCTCTGCAAGGCGTTCCTCGGACTCCTTGCTCAGCTCATTGTCCGAGATCGTCGTGTCAGGCTTACGCTGAACATTGATTCTACGCTGCAAACAGAAGTCAGTGGCGCTGCTGCGCATCGAAGCAGCCTAGTTCTGTGTCGGTGGTGGACAGCTGGGCTGGCGTGGTAGCATGTGATTGGTGAGCAGAGGCGAGTCTCGGGTCTCCGCATTGCGCAGCTGCGAGACAACGGGCACAGCAGAACACCGCCTCTCCGCTGATGTCGGCATTTTCGACGGAGAATTTATTGGACGCGCAACATTGCATATGCCATATGCAATACTTGCTATTCTAGGGGTTTGTGTATGGTTAGGGGAGAGAGAGGCGCGAGTTGTAGTGGCTTGGGTGAGTTCAGCCAATGTCAGATTTCTCACATCTCACCACGTAATATTCTTGACCTGAAGTCTTTTGGTGTGACATCTTTTTGGGAATACACATTCCAGCTCTGGTATGGATGGAGATTGGCGCCTCAAGTAGTTGTGCATGTTTGTCGTTCTGCTTTCTTTCATGCCATATGATACGGATAGACGGCGCTGTTTCCTATGGTGGGACATTCCTTGTACGCAAATACGATGGGGCTAAAGACGATTTAAATACTTTTAATATTGCATGATGTGCATAAGAGACATGCATGCAGTAGTTTTGTCTGTGTGACTACCAACCTTTGATTAATCGTACCATGTGCTCCTTTTGCTCCTCAGAAATCTTTCGTTCGCCTGTATTCTTTCTGCATCAGACAGCTTTGTCTGCAATACACCATAGTCATCTGAAGTGAAGCAGCTCTGCTTTACTCTTCTTCTGATGACGAACTCGACTCAGATTCCCAATCATGCTTTCGCTTGCATGCCTTACATTTGTTACATCCTCTCCGATCCTGATGGTCGGCATGCTCATAGTACTTGCAGCGGTGCCACTCCCTGTTGCATTCATCAAGTCTCGAACAAGTTTTCTTTGCATAACTCGCTATGAGCTTCAACAGAAGCGCCTGTGGCATCTCCTTCATCGTTTCTTCAATCACACCCTCGTCGGCTTCAAACCCCAAAAATCGACAGATCGCATCGAGGAAGAACTGATTGATGACACGGTCTTCCGGCAAATTCGTAAAGGCGTATTTGGCCGCCAAAATGAATCTTAAAGCATAAAACTCTTGAATGTGAAAGACATCATCTACGATGGCATTGCTGGCTGCTCGACGAAATTTTGGTGATAAAAACCTGTCTCCAAGGACAATGGCCTTTGTTAGAACGAGGAACGCTGTGCTCTCTTTGTTCAATATGTCACTTTCGCAACCGTCGAATGAGCGATCTATATCCAAATATTTTGGGATTTTCTGAGTATAAAGCCAATGAACGAAGATATCGAAAGTCGCTGGCTCAACGTCTTCGAGAGAGACTGAATTTTCGTCTGCCTCTTTCCAGGAGCCATTGAAAGCAATGCGGAAGTACTCCGAATGGTGAGTAATCAAGGCCTTGTGGATGTGATATTGCTGTTGCTGTGGCCCAACTTTGATGATGACGAAACCCTCTTTCGTGATGGCACTAAAGCAGTGTTAGCTAGTGATCTTCAGAATATGCGGACAGCAGCTATGAGTGTGCCTACCCTATGAGCGGCGTCTTCTTCGGCATATCTGGTTTCGCAGCTTCTGAAGTACCCGGCGTCGCCATCGTTGCAACTTCGTACGATCGACTGTGCGTCTGGCTTAGACCAGCTTTGCAAGACTGAGAGTGATAGTGGAAGGTCAAGTGTTGAAATAAAAATTGCTGCCGACAAACACATATATAGCTCTCACTAGCACACACTAATCCCAAGGTGAAGTGAGAGAGGAGGAAGACTAGCATACTGACGTCAAGTCAAACGCTCCTTTACAGTGCCAACCAGATATCCGCGACGTATTCACTCAGAGGTAAAAATAAGATATAAAAAAGCCCAACTTGGAGTAAAAGCGTACTCCAAATCGCCAACCCGCAAAGTCTGCTCAATACAGCTCGTCGTCCTCGAACTCAGGCTCAGACTCAACCCAGACCAAGTCCTCGTCTCCCTTCCTCTCAATCCACTCGACAAACTCGTCCTTCCTCACAAACACATCATCAAATGAGACGCATTTGTCCTCAGTCTCCCCCTTCATCTCCTCTTCAGCCTCGGCCTCAGCCTCCCCCTCTTCCTCCGCCTCGGCCTCCTTCCCGACTGGCTTCCACTCCTCACCCCTCGTTAGCGCCATCCACAGCTCCTCCACCAACACCCTCTCCCTCTCCTTCAAGCCCATGCACTCTTGACGAGCGTCCTGAAGCGCCTTTTGCGTTTCGATGTGGTCGGCCAGTGCCTTGTCGAGGTCGGCCTGGGTGGTGGAGAGTTGCACCTGTGTAATTGAAAGACGTGCCTTGAGGCCGCAGAGTTTGAAGAGCGCCTTGAGGTATTGCTCCTCGAGATAGGCTTCGTCCTCGGACGTGGACGTGAGCAAGGATAGTGTGTTGGAGATGATAGCAATGAGCATCATGATGCAGGCGGAGATGCAGGCGCAGATGCCGGTGCAATAGACCATAGACAGGAAAATTGTCTCTAACGCGAACATCTTTTCTATACAGCGAGGCTATGCGTCGCTTAGATGGGATTCCCTAGTTGAGGGTGTGTTCTAGAGTGTATAAGTTGGTGGAGACGTGGTGTGGACGTGTTATTTGGATGCGGATTGTATACGTCTTGTGTTTAGATCTGTATTGAAAACAAGTCTTGGAAGTGATGGAACAGATCATGGCAAGACCTCGCTTTTAATATGTCCTAGATGATTATGCAAAAATCCAGATGGGAAACAAATTTGAGCCAATTGCAGCAAGTGCTCCGCTATCCGTGGTAGACGAGATGCTCGCGCCGACCAACCATGGATCTTGTCTGTAGCTACTACAAATACCATGCAAAAGACAGGTGGGGTTGCTTCCAATCAAAGCGGATTGGAAATATCGGGCATTGGTAATTTTCTCGATATGACATGGCCATGCACCAATCACGACCATGTATATCAGCGAGATTACATTTCGGTACTCTGGTTGCAGCTTTCGACACTTAGACTCATGTGCAAAACAACCATAGACTCACAGTCTCACGAACCATGGTAATCATGCGGGTGAGGCAGACATGCAATCAGAATTGATAGTGTTATTTCTGGCTAAAATACCTATACTTTTTGTGAGGGAGCTCATCGACATGGAGCGACTCGTGTGCCTGTGTGGGCCAACGGAAGTGGCCCATGGAGGCTAGTTTCTGTTTTCTACGGATCTTTACTCGTTGAGCTCGACGTAGTTTGCAGGGAAGAGACCTGAATGGCCGTTGAAGCTGCCGAGCCACCAGTCCTCGTCGGGGAATTCCTAGGGTCATGTCAGCGTGCAGTGGAGTAGTAGAGTCAAGGGTGCCTACCAGCGCGGTGATAGTGGCTCCTTCAGGGAAGCTCAGTTCATTGTCCTCCGCGGCCTCATAGTCGTAGAGAGCAGTCGCAGTAGGACCTGAACCGCCAGCAGGTTGTGGCGGTGCCGCGGCGGGCTCTGGCTCCTGTGGTGCCGAGGGGTGCGTGGGCAGTGGCGGTGCGGCTGCGGCACCAGCATCATCGCCCTCAACCAACTCGACGTAGTTGGCGGGGAATAGACCACGCTCGCCTTGCGAGTTGGTGCCCATCCACCAATCCTCATCTACCATGTCGATGTCGGTGACATACTCGCCATCACGGAGCTCGACTTCATTGTCTTCAGCCTTCTCGTAGTCGTACAGGATGACTGCACGCTTTCCAGAGCCTCCTGCGGCCGCGGGCTCATCATCATGATCAGCGGCGACAGCAGCGCCAACAGCAGCACCACCTACGGCGGCGGCACCAAATGTGGCAGCAGCAACAGCAGCACCGGCGCCACGAGCGGGATCCTTGGCCTCAACCTTGGGCTCCGGCGAGACGTCACGGGCTTGCTGAGCGGCTTGGTTCAGCGAACGAGTAGGCATGGGTGGCGCCTTTTCCTCAGCAGGAGCGAGTTCTTCAGGTTCTTTTCCACGAGCGACGGGCATGGCGATGCGCACAGGTGAACCAGAAGGTTCAGGAGAGGGGCTACGGGGCTGCCGGGGTGGGGAAGGCAAACGCTGGTGCTGAGTTGCGGGAACCTCTTCCTCTTCTGGTTTTGTTTCTGGTTCTGGTTCTGGTTCTGGTTCTGGCGCCTTAGGACGGCTAGGGAGGCCAGGCATAGGAATACCACCCCGTATGCCTGCGTTAGGCTTGCTGGCGTTGTCGAGAGGCGGCGGGCTGGAAGCTTCTGGCTCAGGCACAGGACGTGAGCTTGGTGCTCCCATCGGAAGAGCACCTGCAAAACGGTCCTTGAGGGAGCTCACACCGCCAGAAGGAGAAGTTGGCTCTTCTTGTGGCGGCGGCGAACCACCTGTCCGCTGCTCGTTGAGATTGCTACCAGCGGACTGGCCTGTTCGAGTGGTCTGTACGGGTGCCCAGGACTTGCCAGAGTAGCCGCTTTGCCAACCACCGCCTCCGCTCTGCTGGCTTTGAAGGGGAGTCGGGCGGCTTGCAACGTCAGCAGCAGGTGTAGGTACAGCTTCGCCGCGCGCTGCCTTCTTCTCAGCCCAGATCTGTGCAGGTGTCTTTCCTCCCTCATCGGCAAAGGTCTTGCTTGCTGCACCAACAAGTGGTGCAGGAACTGCAGGCTTAGCACCGAAACCTCCAGGAGTAGGAGCCTTGGTGCCTGTGAATGCGCTGGCACCTGCAAACTTGTTGGCTACCTTTGGTTTTGGCATGCTGGTAAGGCGTTCGGGCTGCGCCTTGAAGGCTGCTGATCTTTCTGCAAGGGACTTTGGCTTCTCATCTTCTTCGTCGTTGGGAGCTGATCCAGAAGATGGAGCAGCTGGTACCGAAGATGGAGTAGCTGGTCCAGAGGATGGAGGAGCAGCTTGAGCTTTTGCGCGGATAGCTGCAATGTCAACCTTACCGACAGGCTCGTACGCCCCCTTAACCACTGTTGGTCGGTCATCTTTGGCATCTTTCGCTTGAGCTCGGATAGCCGCGATGTCGACCTTCCCGACTGGCTGATATGCGCCCTTGACAACCTCTGGGCGGTCATTTGACGTTGAGTTGTCTTTCTTTGCGGTGAGCTCAGCCATGTTGACCTTGGTGGGCGTGTAAGCGGTTCCGACCTTCTCCAGCTGTGACCTAGTGACAGGCGGGGCGTCAGCACCCCAGCCATCTCCATCTTCATCAGCCTTTGGAGCAGGAGCGCGCGAGCGTCCCAGTGGGTTGAAGCCGGAGCCTGCGCCTCCTACCGATGTGGGTGTGAATACAGGCTTCTTTGCAACAGGAGGTGGGCCGCCTGAAGAAGGAATGTTTGCGCCGCCCGAGTACTTGGCGCCCGAGGAATCGGCAACCTTCTGGACAATCTTCTCGGGGGTGATGTCGTCCTCGGAGCGAGCGGTGACTTGAACATGGTATCCCTGGGACGATTAGAGGTTGCACGGTAAGAGCCTAGGGATCAGGGGCCATGCATACATGCAGAAGTTTTGAGACGACGGTAAGGTGGCTGCCAAAGTAGCCCTTTGTTCGCTCTGGGACGCCTTGGCCACACTGCGTACGCGTTAGTGCTATGCTTCCCGCGACCTCAGCGCCCAACTTACCCAAGCTATCAGGACATTCTTAGGCAGCGACGAATTTGGGTCCTTGACTTTGACAAACGCAAACTGAATGCGTCCCTCTGAGAACTCATCTACCAGGTCGGCCAGCTCACCCTCTGCGTAGAAAGTCAGCAATTGCACTGTTGTAACGTCGATTTCCGTGATGCGTGGTGCTCGGTGCGGTGCTGGCACCCAAGCTTGGGCTGACGGCTCAGCACATCTTAGGCAGCTCCCAACCGTGGGTACACAGCCTCCAAACACGGCTGCAAGCAATTGAGACAGCCAGAAGCCATGTTACATACCTCCAGTGCTCTGGACCTTGAGCACGCTCTCTTTTCCACTGTCGTGCTGGAAGGCGCTGACAAGTGGGGCAGCGACTGTGAAGACGGCCCATTGACCGTATGTCGGAGAGCTCGCCTGGGAGCCGGATGGCGCAGGGGCATTGACGACGTTCTGGTAGCTCCGGGTGATGTTTGGGCCGTTGGTGGAGGTGTTGAGCGTGGCCATGGTGGGCGGAGTGTAGAGATCAAGTCGTCGTGGCTGACGAAGCTTGGAGGGGGAGGAGGAGGGGAGGGGGGAAGAGAGGGGAAGAGAGGGGCGAGATGTGGTGATGGCAGTAGTGAAGATAAGAGGAAGAGGAAGAAGGAGAAGGACGGGGTGGAGAGAGGCAGAAGCAGGGTTGGCACAATGGTCGGACAGCTCAGTCAGAGTACGCGTAGCCGACCGGCGTAGATGCGGGCATGCAATTGGGCTGCTATGTCATCTTGCTTGGCGGGGGCCCCGGGGAAACGCTGGCAATTGCGTGCAGCGTGCAGCCTCGCGCACCCATGGCCTCGCCGCCTAGCTGCGTTCTAGCCTGCCCTTCACCTCCACTCTGCCACGACAACCATCCAGCTAGCCATCGACAACACACCCATCGCACCGCTTTTTTCCCAACCACGCTGCTCCACGCTGCTCCGCGCTGCTTGAAGCTGCTTCATGCGCGCTGCGCGCTGATGAGACAGCCGGCTGCTGTGCCTTTATGTCCCTAGTCCTGCCCCAACACCCTCAACAACAGCTACTACCCATCACCATGGCGCTCGTCTAGGCTGGCATGCTTGAGCACGGCTGTGATTCACCATGGAGGATCGCGAGTCGAGCGTGGTGTCGTCGGTCGACTTCTACGCCTCTGACGCAAACCCTTCGCAGCCCACTGCTGCTGCTGCTGCTGCCACCGCCCAGAGTGATGCGCCGTCGCTAGCAAAGCGCAAGGCTGCTGAGGATGCTCCCACCCACCACCATGACAGGAAACGCAACCGTCGCGCGTCGTCTTCCTCGCTCGCCAGCACCTTGCCCTGCTGCGCGAGGCTACCACCCGAGTTGTGGCAGCACATCTTCTCCTTTTGTTCGCTCGCAGATCTCGGTCGATTGATCCAGGTCAATCGATCTTTTCATTGCTATCTCACAGACGTGCGCACCGCCTCGACTTCAAAGTCGGGCGCTGGCCGTCTGCATCTCCTAAAGTCTGAATCGTTGTGGGCCTCTGCCCGCAATGCCCTATGTACCAAGCCCCCAAAGCCTCTTCCTGGCTTTACTGAGCTGCAAATGTGGCAGCTGGCCTGGTCCAAGAGATGCCAGTTTTGTAACAAGCTTGACTCTCACCCTCCAGGCGAGCGCATATGGCAAAAGGGACCCGGCCAGGCCGGCGTGCGCGTCATCTGGCCCTTCGCCATCAGGGCGTGTGGACCGTGTCTGCTCCAGCAGTGCCAGACGGTAAGTATACAGCAAACTCCTGCCCGCTCACCGAGCCGCGACTGACTTCCCAGGACACGAGCCTTCTCTTCTCCGCCGCCTCGGCCCTGCGGCCTGCCCTGCCCTTCGCCCTCCTCACCAACGACCAGCACTATGTCCCTGCTTACATGCTTCAGTCCGCGACGACTCCAGCCCACGTCGAAATTGCAAAGTACTACTACAAGAAGCACGTCGACGACATTACCCGCGAACTCAATGACGCTCTCAGCCGCGGCTCTGCAGCCGCCGAAGAGTGGTACAAAGGCCTCGATGCTAGAGGGAAAGAGTGCATGAGGGTTGCCGAAAACTGGGAGCGCTGGGAGGCCAGGAGCCAGTCTGTAGACGAACACACAACGGGGGCGAAGCGTGCTGTCTCTGCAGCTCCCTCCCACGCCGCCACGTCACACAAGCAGCCATCCAAATCGCCCCCGCATCGAACCCCATCGCCTATAATTCATGCCCCGATTCCAGCGAGTAAGTATGGTTCTGCTGTCTCATTTGCTGCCAGACATGGCAATTTGTCTCGACATCTTGACAGCACCCCTCCAGTTCGCAACCTAACAGCGGTAGCCCCATCCTCGCAACACGCGCAAGCGCGACCCCCCACTGCTCCGCCACAGGCCTTCACGCCGTCTGGCCAGAGGAATTTACACGATGCCAACGAGGCCAAGGCGACTCGAAAAACCGACATAGAACGTCGGTGTCAGCTAATGGACCCTCCGATTGCCCCCAACATCTTGCGCCACATGGACTCTTTCAAAGCAGCTATCCAGATATCCCAGCCAATGAACGACTATGCGTGGAGTGTGCTCCAACCCCGCTTGATAGCCCAACTGCCTGCGGCCCAACAAGCAGAGGCTGACCACGTGTCCCGCGCAACTTCTCTTTCCACCAAATCCCAGGACCGCCGCCATCTTGATGCGAACTCCAAAGAGGCCATGGATCGGGATTGGGAAGAGACGCAACGCCCTGTTCGCGACAGACTTGATGCGATTGCCGAGGAGTTCATCAATCGAGCCTGGGATCACGGCCAAGCCGTCACTCACGAAAACAGCCCAAAATTTGCAGCTGATCTGCTTGCTCACGTCCGACGCACCTTCTACGCTGAGAAGGCAGAAGGTGAAATTGCTCGTCCGGCCCAGAGGGCATCGTCTTCTACTGACCATGCAGATTCCCGACCGAAATTAGTCCTGGAAAACATGAAGTGGGTATACGACAACAAGATTAAGCCTCTAACAGAACCGTTTCGCAAGGACATCTTCCTTTGCTATGGCAATGGCTGTGAACACAACAACAAGTACTATGGCTTCGAAGGCGTTGTTCAGCATTATGGAGCCAAGCATACGGCTGCCTTCAGCTCCGGAAATGTCGTGGTTGCTTGGAGAGAAGCCGAATGGCCGGAGGAGCCACCTTTCCATCCGGATCCCGTTTCTGTCAAGAACCCTCTTCTCACTCACTACCCCGCGGCAACCACAGGTGGGTATGGCGGCTACTACGGTGGATATTCACGCGCGGGGACAGCAACCCCACACATGCCAACACACCTTCCACAAGCGAGTCCTGGGCCTTACAACTATGGAAACCAGTATGCAGGACCATTTGCCCCACCACAGATGCCTTCCGGCTCGATGAATGGATTGGATTATCCGCAGCCATATGCGACCCCTGTGGATATGTATACACACCAAGCAATGGGCCCTCCAGGATATGCTGCCCATGCCGCCCAGAACCCTTACTTGACGTCTCCAGCAATGATCAACAATGCCATAGCACCAGCACCTCCACCCAACATGCCACCGCCCAGCCATGGAATACCTGAGACCGTCCCCAGCGGTACAGAAGATACTGGTCAGAGCACTAGCTCGTTTGACAAGCAAGTAAGTACCGTCATCGACATGACACAGGACATGTGGAAACGCACCTCGGGTATCAAGGACATGCCAAATAGTCTCCGGGTTTACGTGCTGTTACACCGCGTCATCTCAAAGTTTCACGTAGAGTTCAACCATGAACCCAACCTGAATCACTTCATCGATGCCCTTTCCAACCATGAGATACCCAAAACATTGAAAAATGCGCCGGGGCTCTCATGTAAAGCCTGCCAGATTGGGTCTACACATCATCCTGCAAGTTCCTTCTACTCGAAAGCAGAAGAGAGAACAACATATACCGTGTTGAACCTTATGATACATTTCCGGAATCAGCACCAGCCGTATCCACAACCCATCCCTGGCCACGGAGTTCCAGCTGCGAGACTTGATTGGAAAGAGAACATGATCGAGCTTCCGAGTGAGCGCTTCATTTCCGGCCTGATCCATGCTCCAGGTATGAACGACGAGAAACTACTCATGATCGCGACAGTGTTTCCCAGCCTGTTTCCCATGCCACTGCCCAAAATTGACGTGACTGATGGCCATGGCTTGGCCTCGCCTGCTTCTTCTGGCCCCAAAGACACAGACAAAGCGTCCGGCGCAACCAATGCTCCAGGTGAATCGAGAGGAGCTTCTGCTACGTCAATCATGCCTGAGGCAGAAGCCAATCCATCGTTGCCTGCAAAACCACCTGACACTGCGTACGACCCTCACCGCACGGCTCTCGCAAGTGAAGCCAATGACCCACCAAGCTCTATGAATAGGAAAAGGTTCCACAGAGATAGCTCGCCTGCAGAGCGCAGACAACAACATTATGCTGAACCTCGTTACTATGTAAGTTACACAAAGCACAGTGCTGAATTTATCAGAGTGCTGACCATTGATTCTTTAGATGCCAAGGGATCATCTGGACGATGGGTACCATCGTTCACGTGAGTACGTAGAGTATGCTCCTAGTCCTCGGATCGTCCACGCAGGCCCTGCATACGACGATTACACGGGTCGCCGAACAGCATTCCGGGAGCAAGAGCGATACTACGGACCGCCAGAGGAAATTGTCTACGCGCATCCGCGTGAGGGAAGTCATGGCAGCCGGGAGTATAGTGCTTACCCACGCTCAGTCAGATACTACGAAGACGACGAACGTCGATCTGAGTACCGGTATATGAATGAGCGTCCACTACGCGACGCTAGCCCGCCACAAGGGCAGTCTGCAGCAGACAAGTTCTTGGCAGAGAACGAACCTCCACAGCCTCCACCACCTCCACAGCCAGAGGCCGAACATCCCGCGCCACCGCAAGAAAACGAAGGAGGAGCTCGTTACACGCCTCCGCCTTCGGATGTTCCTGCACCATCGGAAGCAAACGCTGCGATTCGCCCGCTGGGCCCACCGCACCCTAGAGCTCCATCTACCGTTTCCAACAGCTCCAGATACGATGACTATCAATCCAACGGACATCGTATGCCCATGTCTGGCCCGAGTGGTCCACCGCCACGAAGACCTGGACCTCAGCGTCGGAGAGATCGGCCCTACGAACATCGCGGGCACTCTCGCTATCAGCGGTACATGAGCGTCGCCCGCGATGACCCATATGGCCGTGGGTCTAGCATGAGTAGGTCGCAGAGCAGGAGATACGAGGAGCAACGTCGGCGTATCGATCAACAAGAGACGCCACAACCCAACGCTGAGCATGACTATGAGCCTGGATACTCAAGGGAGCACAGCATTGATCAACACGGGCAAGATGATGGTTATTATTCGCACGCACGTCATCCCCCACGAGGGTACGTGTCAGTGCAGGATCGTATGCACCCACATGTTCCTGCATACTCACCGCCAAGATATCGATATGATGAACCCCGCGGACCGCAACCAGTTTATGTAGACGAGTATGGTCACCCCATCCATGAGTACGAAGTCATTCGCGTACGGGGTGACCCCAGACAACGCGGCCCATACATGCCCCATCAACCCCACCGCTACGAACCAGATCCGTATGGCTATGTGCCAGTACAATACGAAAGACCATCACAGAGATACAACAGCCGCCCTGAAGAGTATGTATATTACGAAGAGAGGGAGAGGTCTTTGCCCAGGAGGCCGGCACAAGAGGCCGAGAGTGATGTTTACGAGTCTCAGTCGACAGAAATCAAGGTTGAAAGCGTACCCGTCCCTATGCCGCCGGAGGCGCCGTGAACATCGTCGGCATGGGATCGAAGAATACGATAATGTTTGGATCTATTCACATGTTTAATCTTGCATAGCCAAGGTGTCTAAAGCTTCTTTCGGTTATGATGTTCTATTTGCTTGGGAGGCTTCGTCTAGATTTTCATTTTTTATTGCAACTTAGCTATACGAAGAAATGCGATCTAATTGGCTTGGAAAAGCTCTGGTGCCATTTGCGCAATCCATAACGAAATGTTAGGATCCTCCATAATGAGCGTGTCGGCTACGCTCCTAAGGTCACATGTCGAGAAGTAACATTTCTTTCGCCGTCATACCAATAGCGTGACGTAGCTAACTGAGAGAATCACCCTTTATGTAAAAAAAGAAGGTCGAAGCTTGGTCGCAGTGCATAGAGAAGATCATAACATGAGTAACTTTTTTAGTGGCATGTTTGCCTTCTAGAGGGTATCAAAAGGGACATTTTTTTTAACGAAGAAAAGGATGTCCAATGTCCGGCTATGCTGTGGATTCGATGACTGGCTCTGCCGAGGACTTTTCCTCCACACCCTGAGCAGCGGCATCGATCTTGTTTTGGGCGAGACGCTGGTAGGCAAATGGTCAGCAAATCAATCTCGGCAGTAGGATTTCTAGAAGTACGTACGAGCAAGTTCCTCAACAGCACCGCAATAGTGACCTTTCCGATAGCAGGGACGTAGATAGAAGCCTTCTCCTTGACTTCAGGGCTGAAGTTCCTTTCGCTCGAGAAATTGATGCAAGCAGCACCGTCGCGCATCAGCTCGAGGGGCACTTTGTACTTGTCTCCCGGCACGCCGCTGATGACGACGTCGCTGAGCGGGAGACAGTCCTTGAGCGTCCATCCGGGCTTCTCGACCACCTCGTGCCGCCTCTTGCGCAGACCGACGCCGCGCGTGAATTCCTGCACGTCGTTGATGTCGACGCTGTAGACGTGTGCGCCGTCGTTTGCGAGCAGTGCAGCTAGCGGTCTGCCTACGACTTCACTCCTGTTGATTACCGTAATCGTGCGGCCGTGCAACCGGTTTCCATACGGCAAAATGGTATTGTATATCCTCAGGTACTCGAGGATCTTGATCACGGCCAGGGGCGTGCAGGGCAGAATACTCTTCTTGGAGTTTGCGGCGTCGAGGAAGCGGATGTTTTGGTACATGTTGAAGATGTAGCGGTGGGACAGGCCTTCGACGTCTTTGTCAATGGACACGATTTGCTGCAGGTACTGGTCTTGGCGGTTGCCGAAGATGGGGTAGTAGACGATTATGCCGTCGACTGAGGCGTCGTTGTTGGCTTCGATAAGGGCATCTTCGAGTGCCTCGCGGTCTACCTCGCGGAGCTCGAATGCGAAGCCACTGTGCAAGACCAGAACATGTCAGTTATCAAGATATTATCCTATCTCACTCTCTCTCACACACGAGTGCTGTCGGTTGGGACAGTGGCTGGCAAACGAGTTGTTGCTCACTTTTCAACACAGGTCTTGCCAGTCCATTCTGCGTAGACCCTGGCGGCGGGATCGGTGCTGGACAAGAAGCCTACGAGGAGCGGCTTGCGTCCAATATTCGCTAGGCCTTGACGCACTTCGTCCAAAAGCCCTTTGGCTATGTTGTTGGCAAGAATGACTTTGCAATTGGGCTTGTCGTCGGCCATGGTGGGGTAAGTCTTTTGGGGATTTCTGGGGAAAAGCAAAAAGGCTGGAGTAACGCTCAGTAAAAGGGCTACGAGTTGTCAGAGCGAGTACTTTGCAAAGACCAAAATCCCACTTATTGTCTTTGACACAAACTAAAACTCTTACCTTGCTCACTTGCCGAATCCCTCTTGCTATCACTTTTTTTTCTGCGCGCGGGCGGGCTTGCCCCACCATCCGATACCGGCCAATCAGCAGCTCCGCAACTCCGTAACGTCATGGCGGAAGTGTGGGTTACAGCACTTTCTGGATCGCGTGCTCTACGACAACGTTTGATAACCCTCTGTCCTCCCAAAATTGCCAGAACGTGAGGATGTCAGATATTCAAAAGTATCTGCTGGATTTTGACAGAAACAAGAAGGAGGCGACTGCGACTGCTCAGGCGAGCGCGACGCGTATGTATGAGGGTTCCGGAGGGGCAATGGACAGCGGCGAACATTGGTGTGCTGATGGGGGGCAGGACTCCAGAATGGCGAATTGAAACTCATCAGCCTGGTCACTGACCTTGGCGAGTATCTGAACAGCGAAGATGGCGCGGTACGGTCGAAGAGTAGGTGCGGTGTTGGCTTTTGCTCATACGCCATGCTAATCTCCTACAGCCATGTCGTATCTTGCAGAGGTCCTCGCTTCCACTCCGCAAAAGGTCCTGTCTCTACAGCAGCGTACGTAAACTGAGAAATTCTTTCCCATACAGTAAAGAAGTGTCTGTGCATGTATGAGCGGCCGCGACTCCTACGCTCTCATTTGAGCGAGATCGAGATGTCAATGGCACATCAGTCAAGATGGCTGGGCTAATTGTAAGACATTAGGCAATCTGCTATGCGACTTCACCCTTTCTCGAACTGAAGACAATGAAGGCCTAGGATCATGCGCAAAGGCATTGTTGGCGCTCGAGGAGCTCGGAAAATGGGACGACCAGCGGGTTGTCCACATAGTCGAGGCCCTCCTTTCTAATACACATCCACTGCGCCAGTACAAGCAGCAGAGCGAGCGATATTCGGTATTACAACTCATAGATACCCTCATGGCCAAATACCGCGAAGTCCTTCGAGCCCACCACGACGCAACTCCAGACTTCATGACACGCTTTATATCATACTTTGACGGAGAGAAAGATCCTCGCAACTTGATGGTTGTTTTCTCGATACTAAGGGTGCCGATGACTGAATGGAGCGTTGGCGGTGATGCGCAGGATTTATTCGATGCCGTCTTCAATTACTTCCCTATTACGTTCAGGCCACCCCCAGACGACCCGTACGGAATCACTGCCCAAGACCTCAAGGATCGATTACGAGACTGCATTTCATCGACGGCCGACTTCGCTCCATACGCTTTCCCTGCGCTTCTGGATAAGCTCGACTCTACATCTATGAACACAAAGCGAGACGTGCTAACAACAATTACTGCCTGCGTAAGGGCATACGGACCAAAAACGGTATCATTATATGCGATAACGCTGTGGGACGCTCTGAAGTTTGAAGTGCTGAATGTGCAAGAAGAGGACCTTGCTCAAGAGGCGCTCGACGCGCTGGCCGCAATCGCAAAAACTCTGTCGCAGGGTACACCAGGATCGCTGAACGCCTATCTCAAGCCTGTCATCAAAGAATGCAACGAACATCTTGAAGACGCCCCAACGAAACAGTCGCAGGCCTCTGCGCGGTTCCTACAAAGCCTTGCCAACGTATCCCCGGAAGTCACAAGCATTCTCCTGGCGGGAGTGCTACCCAATCTCTTCCTCTTGTTCCAAACAGCAGATACTATGGCCAAGCGCCGGGGATTATTGGAGGTCCTCGTTCAGTTGGTGAAAGCCAATATCGATGTCTACGGCGACTGGAGAACTATGGGCCCTGGCGGCGAACAGGCCGGCAAAAACACGCTGGCTGAATTCCGAGACCAAGCTTTGGAAGTGATGTTGAGCGGACTCGAAACGGCTCCCGTCAAAGAGGTATCTTTTCGATTGGTATGTCTTGATGGATTAATCCAGCTATCCAAAGTCCGAGGGCTTTTGAGCGACGAGGATGTTGGCAGGATCATCCAGTTGCTACATACCATTGTTGTTCACGAAGAATCACACGGAAAGGATGAGATTAAGGCGAAGGCAATCAATGGCATCGTCGAAGTCGCCCATCAGAAACCCCAAGTTGTTGTCGACAAGGCCTTCCCAGCCTTCCTGGCCCAGCTACCGGACACAGACGCTGACGGATCTAAAAGCTATTCAACCGTGCTTGAAGCTTTCGCGAAGCTCGCTAGCGAAGAGCAAGTCTTTGATACTGTCATAATACGCCTCAAGAACAAATTCAGCGTTGCGGTTCAGCAGGGTGCGTCTTCCAAGTACATTGTCGCGCTCCTCTCAGCAATCTTGTATGCGCTCAAAAAGGGTGAACGAAAGCTCTCGGTTGGCTCAGGCAGCTCGACATATTACAAGGACATCGCACTGCCACTGATTCAGCGCATATCAAGCTCAGACGAGTCGCATCCGGCAGCGTTTAACGACGAGACGACTATAGACCTTGTCGGTCGCATCTGCAATCTAATCATCAGATATCTGCCTACCGAACAGCAAAACGCTGTTGCCGCAGAGCTATACACACTGTTCCGTAGTACGCCACAAGCTGAACTCCCACCTTTTAATACCAGCGCAGCCGTAGAAACTGACAGGACCATGATCGTTTCGACGCATCTTCTCGCTTCTTTCCGAAAAGACACAAGCCTTCCCTGCGAGCTGCAGCTGTTGATTTCTTCCCTTGCAAACTACGCCCAAAAACCTACGCTGTCTCTTCCCGTTCGGTCAGCATCGCTTCGACAAATGTCTATCATCATCAACAAGTACTATTCTTCGGCTGCACTAAAGACATGCCTGGATCCCCTCATCGCCGACTTTGATCTCTTGAACCCAGAGAAGCTAGACCCGCCACGGATACGCATCATCTTTGCTTGTCTAAAGGGGATCGTGCTGCGCAGCAGTCCAGCGCTGAATACCTTGTACCCGACACTGCTGTCCTTGTTATCGCACCCAAGATACGGCAGCATAGTAGCCCAAGGCTTCACAACTCTACTACAGCCCGATGATCTCTTGACCAAAGAGAATCACTGCCAGATTGTCGGTCTGCATAAACACAAGAGCTTTGCGTTACTGGTTCCAAACATTACATCCGCTTTCCGCGACGCAGACGCACAGACGAAACCAAACTACCTGATTGCGCTCAGTGGAGCACTGAGATGGATGCCATTTGACATTGTCGTCGAAGAAGTCGGACAACTCGTCACTTTGCTCCTTCAATCGCTTGATCTCAAAGGCGTTGATACCGTCAAGGAAGCAGCGATTGGAACGCTGACCAATACCCTTGCTGAAAAGCCTGCGGTCCTCGAAGAACACGCAGGCGCACTCATCTCCCGTCTTCTGAACAATGCAATCGTTACCAAGGACCCCAAAGCAGATTCGCCTTCTCCTCCGCCGAGTGTCCGGGCGGCGGCGCTCAGGTGCTTGTTTCTCGTAGCAGATAAGTTTAAGGAGGAAACTTTGATGAGATATAGAAGAGAGGTGGTCAAGAGGCTCATTGCTGCGCTGGACGATGTCAAGAGAGAGGTTAGGACTGCGGCAGTCAAGTGCAGGGCTAAATGGCTGTTGGCTGATGAGCCGGATGACGAGTAGAATGTGCTGCATTGTTGTCGCGGGGGTTTTTTTAAAGTAAGGAATGGACGACTTTTCACGATTGAACATTGGACTTGAAGATCGGAGTGCGTAAATTTTGATTAAACTTTTCTTACTCTTCTTTCTCCAAGGACGCAGTCTCCATAAGACTCAAATGGTATAGTCTCGCTCAACATTTGAACGCCAGGACACGATTCCGTTAACGCCACCCATGCAGTAAGTACCCTTTCGTACGCTCCTCAACGTGGTTGTCACAATACATTGGTGACCACACCCTTTACACCTTCATCTTCTTGGGCGTGTTCTCCTCGTCGTCTTCGCTTGCGGTATCCTCGACACCAACCTCCTCGTCATCGACATCCTCATTTCGCCCACGCTTGAGACCCTTCATTTTCCTTGTCTGCAGGTTGGCATAATCCTGCTTACCGACGTGAACCTTGGCCGTCTTGTCACCCATGGCGTTCATGTCAATGTTCTTCTTGGTACGGGCCTCGGCGCCCTTGGGTGTCTTCATTGCCTGCTTCAGCATATCTGGATCGGGGAACATCTCGCGACCAAGGGTAAAGTCCATGCGAGGGCCCATCTCTTCGACCTCAATGCGCGGCAGCTTTTGACCGGAGCGCTTTGTGCGCAAAAGGTAGAAGCGCAGGTGAATCGGCGGGTTAGGGAGGTCGTCGGAGGGTTCTTCTGCGGAGATGGAGACGAGGTACTGCAGGCCCTCGACGTCGACTTCGTTTGTCTCTTGGCCTTTGAAGAAATCCATGAACAGACTCTTGGCTAGCGTGTACTTTGTCTGGTTGGGGTCTTCAAAGACAGTGCCGTGGAAGCTCAACATGGGCTTGAGGCCAACAGACGGCTTCTTGTTCTTGAATTGCTGCAGCGTTCGGAACGTGTCCGGGTTGATGTAGAGCTCAAGCATGTCGAGCATCTTGTATGAGAAGGTGCGGGCTAGCGTCAGGCAGTGCGGTCGCTTCTTCGAGTGTAGCGACAGGACCAGGAGCGAGGTGTCGTTTTTCTGAGAGAAGAACTCGAGCGACGAGGCATCATCGAAGGGGTGGATATCATTCTTCTTTGTGAAGCGCTCGACAAAGGGACGCTTGATAGTGCAGAGGTCGGCGATGGCAAGCTTGAGGATTTGCGACGTCTTTTGACCGGAGAGGAACAGCGTCGTCTTGGGATTCTCGTGCTGTTGCGGCTCGCGCTTTTTCATTTCGCGCTTGGCGCGGGCATTCTTGGGCTTGCTGTGAATAATTTGTTAGTACTTGTTGATCTTGACAGTTCTGCGACGCGTTTCACATACGCTTGCTTCAACATTTTTGCGGCGTTGTTGGTTGAGTTGCTTGCGTTGGTCGAGATACTGTTTTCGAAATCTTGGCGGAAACAAAAAGTTCCAACGATAGCCGGCGCCGGAGAAACATATTCACCGATCTGATAACGCGATCATGGCGGGGTGGGATTGTTCCGCAGTTCGGCGCCCCTCTGACGTGATTTCCTCTGCAGGGCGGCGACTAAATATTAATCAGATAATCTTCACAGGAACCAGATCGCGCTTGCATACGTTCCACACTCGCATTCACTGTACACGTCGATAATACAGCCATGGCCTCTGTACAAGAGATCCCCGACGAGACGGCGTTCCAATCAACCGTTTCCGCGCTCCCCGCCTCCACACTCGCCGTCATCTACTTCCACGCACCATGGGCGAAGCCATGCGAGCAAATGTCCGTCATACTCAAGACGCTTGCTAGCACATACTCGGCCGACGCGCCCATATCCTTTTTATCCATCAACGCCGAAGAACTGCCCGAAGTCTCTGAGACTTACGATGTCACGGCAGTCCCATATATCGTTCTACAGAAGGGTGGCAAAGTCCTAGAGACTGTCTCAGGTTCGGACGCCTCCAAAGTACGAGCGGCAGTCGAAAAGCATGCCGGCGCCGGTAGCGGTCAGTCGAGTCTACCCCCCGCACAAACCGTCACACGACCTCAGGAGAATGGCGATAGCGCACAAGATCCCAAGACTGCACCCGAATCGACCCCAAGCGAGCAACAAACAAGCAAGGAGGAGCTACACCAAAGATTGTCAGAGCTCGTCAAGGCAGCGCCGGTCATGCTGTTCATGAAGGGCACACCAAGCGCACCGCAATGCGGCTTCAGCCGGCAAACAGTGAGCATCCTTCGCGAAAAGGGCATCCGCTACGGTTTCTTCAACATATTGGCCGATGATGAGGTTAGGCAAGGTCTGAAGGAGTTTGCCGACTGGCCCACATTCCCCCAGTTGTGGGCCGACGGTGAGCTCGTAGGCGGCCTTGATATTGTAAGTGTACCTGCAACCAAGGCTGGATAGCTTCATGAACATTATCAGAGCCTGTCAGGTCATCCAAAGACCTATCAATGCTTCCAGGCTGAACTTGCACATTATAGCACTCACACTAACAATTTGCAGGTCAAGGAGGAATTCGAGAACGATCCACAGTTCCTCTCGCAGTACGCCGCTAATGCGTCCAAGACAGCTGCTTAAACGGCAACAATAACAGATGCAGGCCGGATGGCGAGGCCAGACAAAGCGCTTGCTCCGTGGTATGGGTGTAGCGGTTGCAAAGAGATTCTCGTTTGCGCGATCGCGCGTTTAGCTGAACCTTGGCTGTCCGACAGGTGTAATCTACGAATATCGAAGACGATGGGTCTTGAAATTATGTTCTCGTGAGCGAC
Organism: Curvularia sp. IFB-Z10; assembly: GCA_002161795.1. Classification (NCBI taxonomy): domain Eukaryota; kingdom Fungi; phylum Ascomycota; class Dothideomycetes; order Pleosporales; family Pleosporaceae; genus Curvularia; species Curvularia sp. IFB-Z10. Next base: position 1,009,004 of record JPSZ01000002.1, on the reverse strand, counting down.
TCCATGGAGAGGGCCCCTTGTCAAAGATATGTGGCGTAGGTGATGCGACAGCGGCTACTTGCACGATCATGGGCGTCGAGCGTCGAGCAACAGCATTGCTGTGGAAGAATTGTTCTTCGTTGTATATGCGTCTTCAGAAACTACCACCATCTTATGCTTGTTAGTTTGATGTAAATGTATCCTTTCAAAGTATATGTTGCAGCCTATACGGTGCGTTGTCTTCATCACAGCGCTACTTGTTCCTAGTGCGACTAAGATTCGAGGGCTCTGTCGTTCTTTAATTCCCAGGAATATTGTCGCAGTTGTTGGGATCATTTACTACAGTGCCGACCATGACGATGCCAACATCGGAGCATAAGTACTACAGTACCTGGTGCAATCCTGAGCCGAAGCGGTTCCCCGCCCGCCCTTGCTCCTTCAACACACCCACCTCCATTGCTCTGCCGTCTCTCAACCACTCAGCTCGGAAAAATAGTCGGACTTTGACGTGGTACCATATAACACGCATACCAAGTATCTTCTACTTTCGGCAGCACTGTGTCATGCGGGGATGGCATTAGGTATGCCCTTCACCTAAGCTCCGGACTCCGAAATGGCTGCAAGTTGCTGCAGCCTTCCTGTATCAGTCCGATCTGACTCGCATATGCCCCGAGGCGTCTTTTCCTTGTCGCTGTGAAATGTGTCTTTCATCTTTGGATGTTGCAATAATTCCCCTCCACAGCAGAACTTCCTACCTCCAGCCTTGATCTCTCTCTCCCCAAAAACAATACTCTTGAATCTCTAAACATGCCCTCCTCAGAGCCCGCTTCCAAGATACCCCCAGGAAAACCGGATACCAAATCGCTCCCGCGTATCCTCTGCCTACACGGCGGCGGCGTTAACGCTACCATCTTCGAAGCGCAATCGCGCTCCCTCATTCGCCATTTGCAACACTCATTCCGCCTCGTATGGGCCGATGCGCCCTTCTTCTGCGATCCGCATTCCGACATTATCGGCGTATACAGCGATCACGCACCCTTCCGGCGCTGGCTGCGATGGCTACCTTCGCACCCAGAAGTTGACGAGGAAACCTGCATCGAAGAGATCGGCTACGCCATGCACACAGCCATGCAAGACGACGACCAAGCCGGCGGAACGGGCGAATGGGTAGGCCTCATGGGATTCAGCCAAGGCGCGAAGCTATCAGCTAGTCTGCTACTCGAACAACAAGCTCGAGAAAACGAGGCAAGGAGACGAGGCGCAGCAGCAGCAATAATGCCGGGTCCTACTGGCTTTCCTGGTATCAAGTGGCGGTTCGGCATTCTGCTAGCTGGACGAGCGCCGCTGAATAATCTCAACCCGCGGCTTCTGAGCAGCAAGGCGCTAGTGACAGCGGACAAGATCTCAGAGGGATTTGAGTTCTGCGAAGAGGTGGATGAGGAGGCGACGCTTAGGGTGCCTACGCTGCATGTGCATGGTTTGGCGGATCCTGGGCTGCATTTGCATAGGAAGTTGTTGGACGAGTATTGCGAGGAGGGGACGACGACGCTGGTCGAGTGGGAGGGTGCGCATCGTGTCCCGCTAAAGAGTAAGGATGTCGATCCTGTGGTGAGTGCGATTTACGATATCGCAGAGAAAACGGGAGTAAAGGTGCTGAGAACTGTATGAGAGGGTTGGATTCAGGGAGGCGGAGTGTACATGCCTAGACTCACTTGTTAATAGTTTTCTTTGCTACTCTTTTCTATCTAGATTTTGGAGAACGCTCTTGCAGCGCTGTTGAAACATATCATAGACTTGCTGGCCTTGTTCTTCTATTCCTTTCTCTCTCTCTCTTTCTCTCCGAACATGATACGTGTAGCCCTTTTCTTCTCTAGCATAAGCATGGCATATCTAGCGGTATCTACTTCTTCTACCAGTAGCAGCTTCTGATTACGTACCAACTTATTCATCGAAATACACCCACTTCAGAGAATATCTCGCAATCAGTTTATCATTATTTTTGAAACTGAAACTATTCACTCGTTCCACAGCCACGGCACTTGCCGCCCTTACCTACTAAACCTCCACATACTGACCGCCCCCCATCTGCATATCTACCCCTTATCTCAGACCCGATAAAATGCTTTGGGCTCTCCTACCCATGCATTCAGCGCAGTAGGACGGAAAGTCAAGAGAGAAACCGGTTATGCAAATCACCTCACGACCGGGCCGGGCCGGTTCGGTTCGAGAGGGTCTGACCGTGCCGGCTCACTGGTCGCGTTTCTAGATGTTGCGCTTCGCACCGGGTAGCAGGGGGTAGATGCATACGGTCTGGTATGGCATGGGATGTGGGATAGTCTAGATATGTCATGGGGCTGTTGATTGGTGGTGTAAACGCGGCGAGGGATGCTGCGGGCGTGGGACGGTAGTCGCGGGTAGCCAAGGGTTCTGTTGGGAAGTAGTGTAAGGGACGTGAGAGGGTAAGTCTTGAGGTGTTTGTTGCTTGGGAATGTACGAGGTCTTTCGTTATATAGTAGCTGTGGTATGTTGGAAAAGCTGACTGTTGTGGTTGAAACGACTCTAAGTTTTGAAGCTGTTTATCATTTTTGGTATTAGGCGTCAAGGTGAGTGGAGTGTATCGGTTTTGCCATCATATCTTTGGTTTGCGTATCTCAGGAAGAAAGAAAGGTAGTAGGTGTGGGTTTCAAAACCAATCAAGTGATACGGCGCTCTGCTAGGGTTTCTGGAACTGATGGAGTGCAGCAAGAAGGTTAGTGTAGAGTCTCTCAATTCGTTCCAACACATAATCATGCATCGTTTAATCGTGATATGCATCGTTGTGATGAGTCTGAGACATTAGGTATACATTGGTACTCGGTTTTGCTCGATACGCTGAACGGTTCCCCAGTGTGGCTCAGGCTTGTATTGGAGAACCGAAACATAGTTTGACATTCTAGCATACTGATAGTGGTATACTAGGACTTGGGATAGACCAATGGCGATTGACCATGTCATCTGACGCCTTGCTCGTATCGTTTGGCGCTGTCTTCCAGGTGGCGCTAGACTAGCCTGTATATGCAACGAGAGGATGCGAAGAGGCAGCGATTGAATGAGGAAAAACGGGATGCAAAACAAGACAAGATCATACAAGCTGAAGACTGATGGTCTTTGTACGTGGTGCTGATGAACAGCGTCAAGTATTGACGTTCTCGGTGTGCTGGGAAATTGAGATCGTGAAGATGACTGGCCCTTACCAACAGGATGTACGTGTATCCCGATACTTTGGTTTCAGGTATGTTTCCCACAAGAGCATTACGTTTACAAATGCCAATTGGAGACAAAGATAGGAGAGCCATCAGCCTGACCCCGCTATCAGCAGCTGCAATGTGCCCCTTGTCGTGGCGTGTTGTAAGCCAGAGGAGGGGTTTCCCAGCCAGGGGACGACAGTGCTGGCTAGTAATGGCGAGGGGATATGACACGAGCTACACACCGACAGTTTCGCATAGGTAATGGTTTGCAAAGCATCTGGACCGGTGACGAGGACAATGTACGTTAGGTGGTCGCCTTCCTGATGGAACCGGGAATAGACGAAGCTTGAGCGAATCGGAGTCGAGCGTTGTCCGCGTTGAAAGGTCACAAAAGTCATCCCTCGCATATCTTCGGCTCCGCGCGCTTCTGAGATATGCCGCACGCCCTGTGAAACTTTCGACATAGCCTGCAATGCCGCCGCCACACTTATATCTCCCACAGCGCATCTGTAGTACGTGGACCTATTCACGCACGGTCCAATTGACCTCACACATCTCCAAGGAACCGCTTTGACTGCAAGTCTTCGAGCCGTCGCCACACCCACAGCTCGCCCTGCGAGCCTCTCCCTACGCAATCTGCATACATCGACAGCACGACTCAGAATGGGCGAACTCGACCAGTATGCTGCCATGAGCAGCAAGAATCTACAGAATGTCACACTCTCGGACGGCGTAGCCTGGGGCAGTGAAAAGAACCCGGCCGCCTTCGACTTGCGTTCGGATGTGCACACAACGCCAACCATGTCCATGCTCAAAGCGATTCAACAGTGCACACTGCTCGACGATGTCTTCATGGAAGATCCTACTACAGCGTCTCTCGAGCGCTTTATTGCGGACCTGAGCGGAAAAGAAGACGGGCTTCTGGTTCTGTCAGGCACCATGGGCAACCAGGTCGCGTTCCGAGCCCACCTTACCTGTCCTCCACACGCTGTGATTGTCGACCGACGAGGCCATATTGTCAACTACGAGGCTGGAGGTGTAGCCACCTTATCCCAAGCCATGGTACAACCTCTTGACGCGACAAACGGCACATACCTCACTTTGGAAGACATTCAGAAGTACGCGGTACTCTCAGACGACGTCCATGCTTGTCCAACGCGCATGATATCTTTGGAAAATACGTTGAACGGTGCCATCATGCCCCTTTCTGAAGTCAAGCGGATATCTTCCTGGGCGCGCCAACACGGTATCATCATGCATCTGGACGGCGCACGCTTGTGGGAGGCTGTGGCTGCCGGTGCCGGTACCCTGAAAGAATATTGTGCCGAATTCGACAGCATTAGCCTGTGCATCAGCAAAGGCCTCGGCGCGCCTATTGGCAGCCTCCTCGTCGGCACGAAAGCTTTCATTAAACGCAGCCGCTGGATTCGCAAGTCAATCGGCGGAGGACTGCGCCAGGCGGGTGTAGTCGCTGCCCCAATGCGCGTTGCTATTGAAGAGACATTCCTTGGTGGGAAGCTCGCACAGTCACACGAGAACGCGAAGAGGGTGGCAAAGATGTGGACCGACCTAGGAGGCAAGTTGCAATACCCGGTAGACACCAACATGGTCTGGCTGGATCTGGCCGCGCACCATGTTGAACGGAATAACTTCATTGAGCTGGCCGAGAAGTATGGAGTCCGAACAGGTAGTGGTAGACTTGTCGTGCATTACCAGATTGGGGAAGAAGCGATAGAAGCGCTGCGAAAGGTCTTCACAGAAATACTGACGGGCAAAGAGTCAGCCGGGAAGAAGGCCGAGGCCCCACATGACCCCGAGGATCTGAAGCTGAAGGGTAAAGGCGTAGAGTAGGCAGTGACTTTCCAGCCACAATGAGATATTAGTCATTCAGTCGGTAGACCAATTAGATGCCCATGATCACGCACTAGCCACATGGATCGTGAGTACCTGCATGGCTAGCGCCGCGTTATACCGAAATCGCCCAGAACTTGGGGAATGCCAACGCTTCCAAGACTACGCTATTACGTTCAACTTTCGAGTCCCACGTATAGTTTGTAAAAACGTTCTCCACGACACAATGACGTCAAAGGCGAGCTCGTCATGGCGCCTCCCGAATATGACATGGCCAAGATGGAGGCTGAAAAATGGTACATTAGTCGCTTCTGAACGGCTTGGTGTTTCTTGTTAACCAAAGAAAAAAAGACGCCACGCTTTCACCTCTTTCCGAGGATGCACAAACCAATCCGCGGCATCGCCTTTGTGCCAAAAAGCTATCGGAAGACGTCATCTTTTCCCAAGAGACCTGCTGGACCCTGGACACAGCGAAGTATTTCTTTGAGCCCAATTTCTTCACGACCCTTGCCTTCTTCCTCAGCACACCGGTTTTCTACATACACCGCAAAAATGGTACCCCCAATCGCACAGAACCACACAATCATCTCGAACCACCCGGATAAAGTTCGCATGCTTGTTCTTGAGACGGATGAGACACATCCCGATACTCAGCAGGAGACTGGTTCCTTTGGTGTCGTGCTCGGCGAACTATTGAAAAAGGCTGGCGACGAGCATGATCCACAACTAGGTATTGAAACGACCATGCAGTATGTTGTGGAGCCAGAAGGTGGCCAAGTGCCCAAGCTAGAAGAGATTTCAGACGACATCCATGCTATCCTGATTACGGGCAGCTGTTGGGACGCACATGGTGACGATGCATGGATTCTTAAACTCATGCAATTCATCAGAGGTTTGTGCGCCGCGTTTCTGGAATCACGTATGAAGCGATAATTGACTATGATGTTAGATGTCTGGCAGAACCGCCCCGACATCCGTTTCACCGGAATCTGCTTTGGCCATCAGATTATCTGCCGTACTCTGGGAGCTACTGTAAAGCCACAGGAAGACGGCGAGTGGGAGCTAGCACATCACCCAGTTCAACTTTCCAAGATTGGTCGCGAACTCTTCAATCTTCCTGAGACAGAAGAAAAGATCCATCTCCACCAGATGCACGTGGACCACGTTGTAAATCCCCCTTCGCCAGACACAACAGACTTGCTGCCAAAGGATACAAAGGTACATGTTTGGGGTACGAGCGATCATACCGGTGTCCAGGGTGTCTATATCCAGAAGAGGCTATTTACCACACAAGGACACATGGAGTTCGATGAGAAACTCGTCAAGAGGCAACTTGAGATGAGGGTCAAGAGCGGTAGCGTAAGTGAGGAGGCTGCCAACGAGGCCGCCGAAAGTGCAGATTGGATGCATGATGGATTGTTGGTGGCCAAGGCCGTGCTAAGATTCTTCCACGGCGACGACGATCGGTATAATTAGCACAGAATACCGGTCTTGGTGTTTCAAGAGGGACCATCGTGATAATATCACGAAGACATGTCAGTGGCGTTCAGGAACCGGGAACTGCAAAGAACAAGAGCTCAGGTGCGTATTGCGTGCATATACGGGGAGCATGTAGACTTTTGACATTAGACATATTATTTTTACGCTGCAATTCTGCACTGATCATTAGATGTGCTAAGGCACTCCTTGCTCTTCTTTGCCTAAGCGAGTATTTCCAAATTGTGCCGTGCCAAAGTCGAAAACTAGAGGGAAGGCAACATTGGAAATAGGCTGAGGTTACAGTGCACCACGATACCCATCGAGTCGGCGCAAACAATCCCCTAAATTCAAACAGCTTATCTCGACCTTCAAGCTGTCGTTCCGCAGGAGTTTAACACTGGTAATAGCGCTTCTCCGTCTCCCAAGGAACTTGCCGGATAAAAACTGCCCCTATCATAACAGTGCAGCCACTCATGAACTCTAACAAAACGCATCTACCAGCTCGTATAGACAAGAAACGAGTACTAGTACGGATAGTAAGGGATTTTAAATCGCTCACTGTCGAAGCAAAAGACTAGCCTTCTGCTCTTGCAGAAGCTTAAGGTAGATGTACTGCGACACTCACATATTTTGACACAATATTCAACGCTGTTTATAGTGATTTTGACTGTGAGTTCAGGGGTTTAAGTTTCCCGCGAGGGACGTCCGTATGGTACTTACTATGCTCCGATGCCCCGATGTGGCTCGGCAATAGCAGTTAGAGTCCTTATCTCCGCAAGACGTCTCCCAATGTCCACCACTGCACTCGATACAAAATTGCAGCTAGTCTGTACATACCGGCCATGTAACTATGGGTGTGGCCAATGGCCGACATCGGCAAACTGCTCTCTCCGTGTCTGCCTATACCTAGTTTTTGATACGCGGATATGGACTGGAACAGTGACAGACATCGATGGAACGACCCATGACGTCCTCTCCACATTCCTGCGCTAGCGCCACCATTGATAGGCGTCTCCACGCGCGTCAAGTGTGTAGCCGTGCACATGATGTGTCCTGCAGTCGTCTCGAACCTCGCATTCCTCATCCCAAGACACTGTTTGCGCTTTTGGTATATCTCTATCGCCTTCGGATCCTGTTCGGTACCCATCCTTAAACTCAAGAACCCATCGTTATGGCTACTTGCAATAATCCAGCAGGGGATATCGAGATAGACAATGCGAACGAAAACGAAGCAGGCCAGGAGTTGGACGTCGACAAAACGGTTGGACTCGAAGGTGCAAAGCAGGAAACTGCCGAGGAGCCATATTCAGTCTTCAGCCAAGGCATGAAGATATGGATCGTAATCCTTGTTTCCATCTCTGGCTTGATATCACCATTTGGAGCGGCCATGTTCTTGCCGGCACTCAACGTGGTTGGTGACGCTTTGGGCGTCACTCCTACCAAGGTCAATATCTCGCTGACAACTTACATGGTATGTTTGAATGAGTTCATTTGGCGTGGAACTGAGCTGATTAGCTGGATATGATTTGGGCGTTCCTAGCCCTCGCCTCTCACTGGATTCTCTATGTGGACCAAGCACACTGTCAATAACTAAAGCTCACAGATCGCGCAAGCTATAGCTCCGACCTTTCTTGGTACACTATCTGACAATAATGGACGAAGACTGGCATTTATCATATGCTTCATCATCTACTGCATTGGTAACATCGGCCTCGCACTCCAGACAAACTACGTCGCGCTGCTCCTCTTGCGCATGGTTCAAGCAGCTGGCGGCTCCGCTGCCGTCGCATTAACAATGGCTGTGGTATCAGACGTAGCCACATCAGCCGAACGCGGCACCTACATGGGCTACGCCCAAGCTGGCCTATTAATGGGTCCGGCCTTTGGTCCTGTAATCGGGGGCCTTCTAGCACGCTATCTCGGTTGGCGCTCAATTTTCTGGTGTCTGGCCATATTCTCCGGCACCCTCCTCATCATCTTCGTCTTCACCTTCCCAGAAACCTGTCGTAAAGTGGTGGGAAACGGATCTGTACCGCCGCAAGGCGTGAACCGCTCCGTCATTAGCTGCATCCAGCAGCGAAAACTCGCAAAAGGTTCGCCTAACCATGTCAGCCCTAGACCAGCAAAAAGAAAGACCGCTTGGCCGAACCCTCTGGCTACTATGCGTATCATAGGAGAAAAAGAATCTGGTATCCTCCTTTTGTACAACGGCCTGTTTTTCACAGGCATGATGGTCACCACAGCCGCCATTCCCAGCTTGTACGGTGCCGCATACGGCCTCGACGAACTCAGTATCGGCCTGTGTTACATTGCTAACGGTATGGGCTCGTTCACCTCCTCGTTCACCATAGGCCATATCGCCGACTGGAACTTTCGCCGCCACGCAAAAGCCATGGGTATGACCATCATCCCCGGCAAACAGCAGGATCTAAGCAACTTCCCTATTGAGCGTATACGGCTACAGGTTCTGATCCCCGGGCATATCCTTGGCATCTTCGGCCTCGTCATTTTTGGCTGGACGGTGCGCTTCAGGGCGTCCCTTGCTGGCCCCGAAATAGCGCTATTCATCATAGGATTCGGTATCACGACCGCGTTTAACGTTACCAACGGGTTGCTCATAGATCTGCACCGTGATCAGCCTGCTGCTGCCGCTGCGTCGGTCAATTTTGCGAGGTGCTTGATGAGTGCGGGCGGGACGGCAGCCATCATACCAATGTGCCATGCGATGAATCCTGGCTGGGCGTTTACCTTTATTGGCCTGCTGTATGTGGCCTTGTTGCCACTGGCGTTGTGGGTTATGAAGGATGGGATGAAGTGGAGGCATGAGTTGGCAGAGAAGAGGAGGAGGGCTCAGATGGAAAAGGCAGAAGTGCAGTCGGACAGGGCGGTTGTGGCATGAGATATTTTCGTGATGTTTCGTTTGTGAACGCAAGCGTATTGCCCCTCCGAGAAAAGCAACTGTAACTTTTCCCATGCCAGCCTTTTGTACAACTGCTTGAAACTGTGTACCTCCGCCTCGACTGACTGTAAAGAAAAAGCGTGGCTAACGTATGGGGGCTTATAGGATCTCGACACGAAACTCTGTTGTAAAAGGAAGCGTTTCTTAAAGACGTCCATCTAAATAGTAAAGACACGAATAGAAGATCAACAAAGTTGCAAACCCGGCCTGCACCTGGCAAGCCCAACCCTTCTAGGTACCGAAATGAACCATCTACCACATCCAGAGAAGCCCAAAAAACAAAATACGTTACAGCATAAGTAATTTCATGAAACGAGAATCCTCCAAACGAACCCTTCTTGCCAGCCCCCTGTCCTGACCCATCCCTCATCTCACGCCTTCCACCCCGTCCCCCACCCTTTACCCTTGCCCACCGCCGTCACCAAACCCTGCCACACATCGCTGAAATCATGATACCCGTTGCCCTCGACGCCGCTTGTCAGAAAGACCCAGTCGGCAGCCTCTTCGACCTTGGCCACGACATAGCTCAACACGTCCTGGTTCAACCTCGGCACCGAATGCAAAATGATACCCATTTTGGAGTTTGGCACCGACGCCTTGGTAAGAGGCGTCATGGTGTCCTTGTCAAGGTACTTTTCAAATGTCTCTTCAAAGACGATTGTGAGGTCGGTGAGGTTGAAGTACGAATCTGCGAGGTAGCCCGGCGCGACGAGGTTGGCTGGGGGGATGAGGCCCGGGTTGTGCGCTACGAATCCTTTGTTGAAGGTTGTGCTTCTGTTCTTGACTGCGTGGGTTGCGCGCTCAAGATATGCGTAGGCGTCTGGGCTGAAGGAGCTTGGTGTTTCGTCGAGGAAAATGCCATCGACACGCATGCGCGTGGAGTTTGTCGACTTGGGCCAGTTTGAGTAGGCATCAATTTCTCCCAGGACGCTTTCAATGGGCTTGTTCGTGTAATGTGTTGCTACGTAGCCCAAGGTGCGGATGTTTGGGTACTGGGATAGTTTGGGCACTTCGTTCAGGTATGCCGAGTCAGGGAGCGAACCTGTGCAGGGTCCGGAGCAGGGGTTAAGCACCACTGTGAAAGAGAGATCGCGGTGGGCTTTTGCTCTGGACTTTGTTAGTATGGGGAGGAGTGATGATATGCCTGTATACATACGCTGTGTATAATGGATCCCAAGCGCCGGGGCTGGGATACACGTAGAGAGGGACGAGAATGGACATCATGTCACCGTCCTTCAAGATACGGTATCAAGGATGAAGATCTGAACTCGAACAAAATATCTCAGACGATCGTTGCAGTGGAGAGATCCAGAAACCTGGCTATGTCTGCGGCGCGGTGTGCGGAGTCAGTCCATGTTGTACCTGGCAGCGGGTACGGGCCCTAGCCGCCCGAGCAGCCACGCTTATTAGAGGGCCTCCAATATAAACCCTACATGTACATTAGTGCCACATACCGTTTGTGTCACATTGATGCACTATATACTGACAGATGGCGACCCACTACGGCTAAAATAACTATGGTAACCGAGGGCCTAGATTGCGAGAATTCTTCCATCAAATCATTCCCCTCAATGCCAAAAATTCAACATGTATCTCCACGATGGAAGCCGGAAGCGATGTTTGTTTGGAGTCCGTTCTGCAGGATGGGCGTATTGTGGCGTACAGATCCATACTCGGTGGATTCTGGCACTAAGGCCACCCATTCCGCCATAGATGTACGAGCATCAAAACTGTCAGACGAACACCCATGTGGCAGCATTCGGCGCCGCGTATGGCTGACAGAGATTACTCCACCAGGAACTGCCTTTGAGAGACTACGTACGAATCCAGCCAAACTAAGTTCAGAATGATACTGCGGCGGAAACGTTACATATTGGGGCTCAAAAAATGACGTATTACTTCCAAAATACGCGCCCGGTATATATTGCATCGATCCGCTTAATCGCGATGGGTGAATGGAAGCTGCCCCTGTACCGGCAGGGTTCGACTACCTACACTAGCTTGCGTCCCACCAAGTCCGTGGCCACTTTATCGTCTCTTGCATCCAGAACACAAAGAGAGGTGTCGCAGGCCTTGGCAAGTCTTTCTAATGATCTTTCCAGCGATTCTGCCAAGGAGCCCGGATAAATGGTCGGCGAAGTCTACCCGTGTAGAGAAAGCACTATCTGCAATGGAAGTGCAGCAGTTCTGTTTTCTTTGCCAAGGCGAGGATGCGATGCGTCGGAGTTCGGAAAGTGGCGTTGGTAGGAAAACATGAGCTGGACCGTGCACCAGCTGAAGGTGCTGGTACAGGAGGCACAGGCTGTGTGCATGCGGAGTTACATCCTTGGATACCTCGGTGATACTTTGGGCTTGCGCCTGTAATACCAAGGAGTCCAATGGTTCTGTTAGAAATTGGTTGGTGAGATTTAGAGAAGAAAATCCAGAAGGAAGATTGACACCAAGCAGTAGTAATGGTGAGAATCGGAATATCGCGAAAGACTTGTTCAGCCGTCAGGCCCCACAAAGTGAGAGAAACCAGTACAGATTCCCAGGTGTGCATCACAAATATGACATTGGATAACGTAAAATGCTCAATCTACATCACGTTAGTATTCCCTGTTTGCAACGATTAAGAATGGTTTCGAATACAATCGGAGTATCTTCTTTGCAACACAACCATTCCTTGTTGGGACTAGCAGATAGCAACATCAGATGAATGCCATTTAGAGTGCCGATATCCGGAGAGACAGAATTGAATGGTATGTGTTCATAGTTCTCCAAATTATGCCAGTTTTCAACAATCTGATCAGTGCCACTGATGCACATAATAGAATGACTCGTTCAAGCGGTACAAGCGATTTTCCCGTAGGAAAGATGGTCAGTATGCTCTTTCTAGAGCGTTCCGGCGCTGTGGATAGTATCGCGATCGTAGTGAGTCAACTCCAGACCTTCGTCGAGGCTCTCGGGCCAGTCCGGATTTATGATGAACCAGCGACCAAACACACAGAGTCAGCATCGCTAGCTCCCACCTTTGGTATAGCATTATCACTATTGAAGCCGCCTGCTGCGATGAACTTGATCCCGCCTTTTTGTAGATTACCACATTAATTATTCGGTGGCGGTCATTGGTCTCAATGGCTGCTTCCGCCTCGACACCTTCATTACTTTAGAGGTGTATGCTGCGAGAACATCCATCTTGGCTTGTTCGTCAAGAACTTCGTCGAATTGTTGTTCGACACTGGGATTGTGAGGAAATGCAGGAGATTCAAGCGGGACAAACTTACCTATGGGCATGAGTTGGTCCTTCTCCCGCTGACAACGCTACACTATTCCGCACAGACACTCGCAGTGCTCGTTGACATTACTATTCCTGGTGTTTTCAAAGAATTTATGGGGCCAAAGACGAATATTAATGTGGAAAGTACCACTGGCTTTTGAGCATGCCCGTACGGCTTGTAGGTAAAAGCGACGACGTCCTTTGATGAAATCCTTGTGTTCACATTGCCGTACAGGGATTAACCGATCAACTATCCTAGGTTACCATTTTTATAGTAACCAGCCTCGACTCTCTGTTTCTGCGGACTCGGCCCAAGCAGTGGTCAGACCATGAAGTTGCTTAACGATCAACAGCTTGGGTGGGTAGTCGGCGCACGCTATATTGTCAAGGAATATCCCTGAATTCGCATCTGCTTAAGCTGATGGCTAGCTCTCTAGTTCGAAATGAGGGCGAACTTGCTCGTCCACGATGCCAAAGCTCGCAGAAGATGCAACCGTTCCCGGCATGTACTATGTCGGCAATGTTCTTCCAGTATGGAATCTACTATCGTGCAAACACACTCAGCATTCCCGGATAGCCGCTGGCCTAAGGTATATCTTCCTCGTGCTTCTAAGTTATGGGAACTGCTCACGCGTCCCGCACTGTCGGCGGCTTCGGTCAATTGCAGACCGCCTTTGCTCGCACGCTAACTGTAGCAGTCGATGTATAGCCCTCCTCGTACCAAGATACCATTACTTTCTTTTGCCGCGCGCGTACGTATCAGAGGCGCTTATGTTGTCTTATGTTGGAGAGTAGAAGGCCCGATCTTCAACGGAGAGAAGACAGTGGCCTCGTTGAGTATTTTCAAGCCGGTCAAGCTGTCTCTCTGCTTTTGGCATTCTGGAGACTGCTTTTTTCAGGCGATGGTTGCGAAGACAAGGCTTCAGAGGGGTTAGTCAACGCATGATGGGTACAGGACCACAGGTGAGGTTTCTTTGTGGCTGACGTGGATAGCAAGGCCGACTAGGCCCATGATTATGGAGCCCATGTGACAGAGTAGTGTCTGTAGATGCAAGAATGACGGAGACAAGCATGCGAGCAGATGACCATTCGTACAGCGATCCGAGTGGTGGTACAAGAGTGGGGTGTGGCGAATCTAGATTTCTGGCCAAGGCAAAGTCGTCCACCACCTGAAGGTTGGCCCTCACCCACACCAATCAGGTGGACCAGCGATATCGTCACGTGACCCTGCGTGGAAGGTGCAGAAGCTGAACGACACTCAACGCCTTGTCTACCATGTTATGAGGAGAGCGTCGCGTCTCTCTTCGGAACTGTTGTCGTCTTGAGCAGGCTCTCCGTGGATTAGCCATGTCTCTCCCAGTACCGCCGAAAAGCAGTGCTGCTGACCCACCGCGGGCGCATTCCGCTGTCGACGCCCTCACACCCTTGATTGAGTCGACATACAGAACGCCGGACATCACAACCTATATCAACGGCGTCAGGACCGTCATCAGCAACCCTAATCCGCATTGGACACTACTCGACTACATTCGCGCGCAACCCAACCTCAAGGGCACCAAGCTAGGTTGTGGCGAAGGCGGATGTGGCGCGTGCACAGTCGTCCTCCAGGTCGCAGACTCGCAGTCCGAGAAGAGAAGGATCAAGCATCTATCTGTGAACGCATGCTTGTTCCCACTCGTTGGTGTCGATGGAAAGCACGTCATTACCGTTGAGGGTATCGGCAATGTTGGCCGACCACACCCCCTGCAAGAGAGGATTGCAAAGCTACATGGCAGTCAGTGTGGATTTTGTCAGTGCCCAAGTTCCAAATTATAGGGTTGAATGTCTAACAAAAGATTCAGGTACACCTGGTATCGTTATGAGCCTTTATGCCGTCGTGCGAAACGCATACAACCCTGAGACAGAGAAGTTCCACCTCAGTGCTCATGAAATCGAAAAGGAAGGCCACTTAGATGGCAACCTGTGCCGATGCACTGGTTATAAGCCAATCCTACAGGCGGCCAAGACATTTGTGACCGAAGATTTGAAGGGCCAACTAGCTGAAGATGATGAACCGGTCACGGCAGACGCTGAACGATTCGAGAAGGACATCGTTGATCTCACCCGCAACGGTTGTGCAGGGCCATCCAAAGTTTCTTGCGGTCGTCCAGGGGGGTGCTGCAGGGACGCGCCATCAGAGAGCAGCTCCGCAGATAGCAAATCCAACGCCTCGTCACCACCAACAGAGCCTACCTCAGCATCAGAAGATGAGCATATACCTGCCATCCTTGATGCGAAGAAAGCACCCCAAGCAGATCCTGCCTTGAGCGGCGCAGAGTATGCAAGGCCCCTGAAAAGCAAGGAGGATACAGCAGCAGCTGGAACCAAGACTTCAACTTCTGCCGCCCTTGCACCAGCGACAAATTCGGAGAAGGGTATGCCCAGGGTAGAGCTGTCGGAATACACACCAGACACAGAGCTCATCTTTCCACCAGCGTTGTGGAGGCATGAGCCGCAACCGATATGTTATGGGAACAGCAAAAAGATCTGGTTTCGACCTACCAAGCTTGAGCAATTAGCAGAGTTAAAGGACGCTTTCCCGTCAGCCAAGCTTGTTGGTGGTGCCAGTGAGGTTCAGGTAGAAGTTCGCTTCAAGAACTCGGATTTTGCTGTTTCAGTATATGTTTCAGATATTCCAGAGCTGAAGCACACCAAAGTCCCCATGGATGCCGAGCTCGAAAGCGCAAAGGAGCTCGTTATTGCAGCCAATACTTCGCTCACCGAACTCGAGGACATTTGCAAAACAGTCTATGCCAAGGTCGGTAAGCGTGCAATGGTTCTAGAAGCCCTCCGAAAGCAACTGCGATACTTTGCTGGTCGCCAGATTCGCAATGTTGCCTCACTAGCTGGTAACATTGCAACTGCCTCACCAATATCGGACGCCAATCCCGTGTTGATGGCCGCAGGTGCCACGCTAGAGGCTATCAATAAGAAGGATGGCAGCGTTCATATTCCCATGTCCAACTTCTTCGTGGCATACAGGACTACAAATCTGCCCTCTGATGCAACATTGTACCGCATCCGAATACCTTTAGCACCAGAAGGTTCGCGTGAGGTGCTCAAAGCCTACAAACAAGCGAAGCGCAAAGATGATGATATTGCAATCGTCACAGCAGCTTTCAGAGTGCGGCTCGATTCTGCCGGACTGGTCGAGGATGCCTCCATTGTATTTGGTGGGATGGCGCCAATGACTAGAGATTCACCAAAAACACAAAATGCGCTTCTTGGCAAGCCATGGTTTCACTCGGAGACATTAGATGCTGCGCTCACTGCGTTGACACAAGATTATGACCTTCCATATAGCGTGCCAGGTGGCATGGCTGACTACCGCAAAACTCTCACACTTTCGCTCTTCTTCCGCTTTTGGCACGAAGCGGCTGCAGAGTTTGGACTTGGCAATGTCGACCAGCAAATTGTGGATGAGATACATCGCGAGATTTCCGGTGGAACTCGTGATGATTACAACCCCTACGAGCAGCGCGTGGTTGGTAGACAAGTCCCTCATCTTTCTGCTCTCAAGCAATGCACAGGTGAGGCGGAATATATTGACGACATGCCGAAGCTAAGTTCTGAGCTGTTCGGCGGTCTTGTCATGTCTACAAAAGCACACGCCAGGATCCTGAGCATTGATTGGAATAGAGCGCTCGAGATGCCTGGTGTTGTTGGTTACATTGACAGAAACAGTGTTCCCGCTGATGCTAACATATGGGGTTCCATCAAGAAAGACGAGCCGTTCTTCGCTGAAGACAAAGTCTTGTCGCATGGTCAAGTCATTGGAATGGTCTACGCCGAAACAGCGCTGGAGGCTCAAGCAGCCGCCCGAGCTGTCAAAGTTGAATACGAAGAGCTGCCCCACATCCTTACTATCGACGAAGCCATCGCAGCCGAGAGCTACTTTCCCCATGGGAAGTTCTTGAAGAAGGGTCTCGCCATCAACGACAAGATGGCCGAGGCTTTCGCCACATGCGACAGAGTCTTCGAAGGCATGTGCCGGCTAGGCGGTCAAGAGCATTTCTATCTCGAGACAAACGCGGCACTCGCTATACCCTCTGGAGAAGATGGGGCTGTGGAAGTCTGGTCCTCTACTCAAAACACGATGGAGGTGCAAGAGTTCGTCAGTGCTGTACTAGGAATACCGAGCAATCGAGTCAACGCTCGTGTCAAACGCATGGGAGGCGGCTTCGGTGGCAAAGAATCTCGGAGTGTGCCATTTGCCATCTACACAGCAGTCGCTGCTCGGAAGGAGAAAAGACCAGTTCGAATAATGTTGAACCGCGATGAGGACATGCTGCTTAGTGGTCAAAGACACCCATTCAAAGCGCAATGGAAGGTTGGAGTTTCGAAAGAAGGCAAGCTTCTTGCCATAGAGGCTGATGTCTATAACAATGGTGGCTTTTCTCAAGACATGAGTGGGGCCGTCATGGACCGATGTCTCACACACTTCGACAATGCGTACGAATGTCCAAATGTGTTCCTGCGTGGTCATGTTTGTAGAACCAACATCCATAGCAACACCGCATTCCGAGGCTTCGGCGCGCCACAAGGTATGTATTTTGCAGAGACCATCATGTACAACATTGCAGAAGGCCTCGGCATGGACGTCGATGAGCTACGATGGAGGAATTTGTACAAGCCCGGAGAGCACACCCCGTTCTTCCAGAAGATTGATGAGGATTGGCACATACCGATGCTGCTACATCAATTAAGCAAGTCTTCTGACTACGAGAACCGAAAAGCTGCCGTCAAGGAGTTCAACGCCAAGAACAGATGGCGGAAGCGAGGCATAAGTCTAGTGCCTTCAAAGTTTGGTCTTAGCTTTGCAACCGCTTTGCACCTCAACCAAGCTGCTGCATATGTAAAGATCTATCGTGATGGGAGTGTCTTGCTACATCATGGAGGAACAGAGATGGGTCAGGGTCTTTATACAAAGATGTGCCAGATTGCTGCACAAGAGCTCGGTACGCCCCTCGATGCCATCTACACGCAAGACAGTCAAACCTATCAGATTGCAAACGCATCGCCTACGGCTGCGTCGTCTGGATCTGATCTCAACGGCATGGCTGTGAAGAATGCGTGCGATCAGCTCAACGAGCGTCTGAGGCCTTACCGGGAGAAACTAGGCCACGATGCTCCATTGAAAGAACTGGCTCAAGCTGCATATGTTGACCGCGTCAACCTTGCCGCCAACGGCTTTTGGAAGATGCCCAGGGTTGGATATACTTGGGGAGACACCAATCCTGAGACTGTCAAGCCCATGTACTACTACTGGACACAAGGAGCGTGTTGCTCCGAAGTCGAGCTTGATCTTCTCACGGGCGATCATACCGTACTGCGGTCAGATATCATGATGGTAAGCACTCTCCTCCTGCTTTGTCTACCGCTACTAACACATCGATCAGGACGTTGGTAACTCGATCAACCCTGCGATAGACTATGGTCAAATTGAAGGAGCCTTCATCCAGGGCCAGGGTCTCTTCACTATTGAAGAATCACTCTGGACACGTAACGGCCAACTCTTCACACGCGGCCCGGGTACCTATAAGATTCCTGGCTTCAGCGATATCCCGCAAATTTTCAACTCCAGCATGCTGCGTTACGACAACGATGGCAACCCACTGAGCTGGCATCATCTGAGGACTGTGCAGAGCAGCAAGGGTATTGGGGAGCCACCCCTATTCTTGGGCAGCACGGTGTTCTTTGCGTTGAGGGAAGCTGTTGTTGCGGCGAGGAGGATGAACGGAAAGACGATTGGCGGTGAAGGCGGTGTATGGAATATGGATAGTCCGGCAACGTGTGAGAGACTGAGATTGGCGGTTGGGGATGAACTTGTGGATAGGGCGAAGACGGTCAAAAAGGAAGGGGAAACAGGGTTTTTAATTGCTGTTGCTTGAGAGAAAGGGTCTTGGGACTTATGAAAAGATGGGCCATGGGGACAGGATTTTAAACTGTTGTAATTTAGGTGTAGTGCAAGGTTTCCAGAATGGGTAAATAACAGGAGTTTTGTTTATCGCTTCCTCTTATATCCAAGAAAAAGCTTTGCAAACAAACCGAGAGTGTTTTCACAGACAGACACTGGATGCATCGAAAAATATCAAATCGTTACATTTTCATCGGTATATCTCCCTTCCCTTTCCCCCAAATCGAACCAAACCCCCCCATTTCGATCCTCTCCATAAAAAAAAAGCCCAAACGACACTAGATCGAAGCCGCCAGAAAGCGCACCGAGCAGCAGCCAGATCCGCAAAACAAGATTAATCGCCCAAAAAAAAACCCCTTCTTTTACTCACTTTTTCGGAAACGTGTACCCCAAGTACATTGGTGCGCGCATCTTCAGCCCCATGCCGCACCAGCAAGGGACCCCTGCGACTTGACTCGACGACTCGGCTGCGATAGCCAGACATGAGCAGGCTTGTTAAAGTTCCGTGGGAGCTTCTTTTTTTTCGATACGCGTGAGATGGTGAGGCAAGCAGATCCGACAAGCTGCTGTCAGACTAAGTGGAGGAGATCTACTGGACCAGTATGCTGTTGAGGTTTTGTTTGCATGTCAAGACATGTTGTGTAGGTTGTAGGGATCCGGATTTTCATGTCGTTGATAGTGAATTAAGGAGCGTTGATGTTGGGATTCGACAGAGGCAGAGCAAGCACTGGCATTGTCTGACGGTGGTGCGGTAATCATGTACTCGGATGTCTGATTCAATGTTAGACTTTTTTTTTCTCACTTTCTCTTTGTCATGTACGATGCACGATGGTATAGCTATGAAATGTATGAAAAAAAAAGAATATATGTATTTCGAATATGTGTATGTCTAGGAGAATGAGAGAAGGGGAAAACTCTAATCTGTTCAGTCTCGCTTTTGCGCAAATGACCATCCAAGCCGGGTCGAAGGCCAAAAAGAAAAAGTGGATGAGGAAATCGTAAATCTAAAACGCACATACAGCTGGCTTTAGGTATCCTGCATAAACCGATCGTAGTAATCGTCCATCCATTGCACGGCCGCAAAACCACTTTCCCTACTTCCATCCGCAAATCGTCGGAACGTGCCAACGTAGCCATCGGGCCGCACATTGACGATAGCGACTTCGTTCTTGTCGAGTCCGTCCAGCCACTTATCGATGCAGCTCTGTTTGCGTGTGTCTTTCTCTGGAATGTCGTCCAAGTACAGCGTGAAGGCTGAGTCACGCAAGAGTGTAGGCAGGTCTCTAAGCTCAAAATTGTTTCTCTTTTCGTCGGTCACGAGGGCGTATGTGAAGACGCCGCTTACCGGTGTGTATCGTTCGGGGATGACGAATTCATCGTGAGGTGCTGCAAGCGGTGGTTGCACGGTATATGAAGCATTTCCGGCAGCGCTTACGCGACCTACATAGGAGCCTTGCCCCAAGTGTGCATGACATATAGTGTCCAAAAATGGCATGGAATTGCGGATGTTGTGTGTGAAGAAGTAGATACGGAATTGGCCAAGAGCCGGAATGTCGGTTTGAATGTCGACGGGATTGGCGTCGATATAGCGAGTTACCTTTGCGGGTGGCAACAAATAGCCCGGCTTCAGATGGCCCCGGGAAGAGCCTTTTGATTGTACGTTGAGGGTGTTAAGATCGTAGCAGACACCGTAACCAGAGATGAACGCAACATTCTTGGCAAAGTTTGCTGCGAGCGCTGCGGGATCACCTTTGTGGAAGGCTTGGGCATGCTCGTAATCAAAATCGATCAAGTCCTTTGCGATCTTTTGTCGCTCCTGCTCATAGGATTGAAGCAGCGCAGGCTTTGCCAGACCACGTACAGCAAAGTTGAGCTTCCAGGCGAGATTCCATGCGTCGTGCATTGATGTGTTCATTCCTTGTGCTGCTTTAGGAGAATGAGTATGGCTGGCATCACCAGCAATGAAGACTAGTTGGTCGTCATCTGTGAAGCGCGCTGCTACGCGTTGACCGACCTTGTAACGCCCAAACCACTCGACGTTTCTCCACTCCAGCCTGTATGGATGCAGTATGGCCTGGGCGCGCTTTTGTACGAATTCTTGTGTGGCCTGTTGAGTCCCAACCACCTCAGTCGAGTCCGGACGCAACTCGATATACAGCCGGGTTAGGCCCCTTTCACGGGGGATCATGAGCACTGAACCGAGTGCATCTGACTGAATAACCACCTTGCTCCAGATGTCCGGGAAGTCGGTCTCAAGCACGCCGTCAATGACCCCCCAGACGGAATCGGTTGATGATCCCACGAGACTCGCGCCTTGTATACACTTGCGAACCTTGGAGTGCGCACCATCGCAGCCGACTATATATCTCGTGTTGAACGTCTTCTTGGCGCGGCTGACATCTTGCTCGCAGTTGACGGTCAAAGGACGGATGGCCATAGGCGTGTACTTGAAATCCACGAATGCAGTGTTCCTGGCGACTACGACCCCTCTTTCTCTCAGGTCGTCTTCTAGCACACCTTCGACCATGCCCTGGTGGACGAGCAACATGTGCGGGTCGAGGAGATCAACCACTGGCGGATAGTGAGTCTCGCGGCCAGTACGGTACAGTGGCTTTTCGGGCGTCGACTTCCAAAAGGCAATGTCGTAAATCTTTACACCTTTCCGCAGTAACGGCTCAGCGAGACGCATCTGGCGCAGCGTCTCAATTGTCTTGGGCTGAAGCCCGTCGGCGCGGCCGGCTGCGGTACGGTTGGGACGGTCATCGAGGATGCGTGTCTTGATGCCGTATCGCACCAGGTTGTCACTGTCATTCGGTCAGATGGCATGCGTCAACTGATATGCCAAAACTCACGCAAGCATGAGACCAGCGGGCCCGGCGCCAACGACCATGACATCACTCATGAAGCTGGAGTAGTCGTCCTCTCTGGTGTAGGGCACGGACGGAGTAGTTTCCAGACTGCTGCCCGTCGAGCGCGAGTCGGTGTCGGAGATAGTGGTGATGCCAGGCGTCATCTTGTCGCGGACCGACGTTGGTGGGCTGGTCGAGGTTGAGCGCTTCATGCGTGTCCATAGTGAGGGCGCCATGCTATGTAGTCAGGCGGCGGTTAAGAGGGCCGGCCGCTAGAACAAAGATGGGGGTTTTCTGACACGGGTGCGTTGAGAAGGATTGAGCGGCAGCGTTCGATTGTCTGTCGAACATGCGCCCATTTTCAAACCATTGAAGAGTCTCATGGCCCCGTCTATAGCGCGTCATTGTGCTGGTAGCTGCGAAAATTGCTGGCTGCAATGGGGTGATGTGACACAAGGGGTCGGAACGGGCGTATGCAGGCGGCCGTAGACGTCTTGAGCCGTGCCGTCGTGGTCGGCACCACCCCTGCCGCTGTGCGCCGCCCACTCTTGGTACCCTCGCTGCCCCATGCCAACACCATCATGGCCGTTGGAAGCCGACAAAGCTCCGAAATACACGGCAGCTAGCTATCCTGAGCAAGTCATAATATTGCATCCACGTGGAAGTTGGGGTTCCTGAGGATGCTCCCGTACGTCGTGTAACGCCACGCTTTTCCCCACCAACTTCCTCCGTCTTCATACCACCAGCATGGCGGCAGCTAGCACACCCCAATGGCTGCAGACAGCCACGAAAAAGCAAAAGCTGCGCAATAAAGCCATGCAGAGATTCGCGGACGCTGAAACGACCTTACCCGAGGTACACCCGCGAACCCACATCAATGTCGCCCAAGCTGACGACTACAGTCGATCACCAGTGCGGAGGACAGTCTGCACTTGACGACCATTGTCAATAGCGTTGAAGCGGTTTCGAAGGCCATCTCTTCTCATACTGTGACAGCATCGCAGCTGCTGCTTGCCTACATCAACCGGTAAGGATCGCGAAACGATAAATTATCGACCCATTCTCACGCCACTTTTCCCAGCGCTGTAAACGCCCAAAACCGTGTACGGCCCGCCCTTCAGGTCCGGCTTCGATCCCAAGTCTTGCTAACAGGCATAGGTAAACTGGCACGTGCCTAGCTATTTAACCCAACGTGCCCTTTGCTGACAGGCACAGCTTGACCGAGATCCTTTTCGACGATGCGCTCAAACGCGCTAGGGAACTGGATACCTTTTTCCAAGAGAATGGCCGGCTTGTGGGGCCTCTTCATGGAGTGCCAATGACCCTCAAAGACCAATTTGATGTCCAGGGATACGACAGCACCTTGGGCTATGTGGGGCGAGCTTTCAAGCCTGCGCAGGAAGACTGCGTCCTAGTCTCTTTGCTGAGAAAAATGGGTGCTGTCATTATTGCAAAGTCTAACTTGCCGCAGAGCATCATGGTATGTTGTAAGATGACTGCGCTCACGCATCGTACGCAAACCACACGGCATAACTGAGGTCTGCTAGTGGTGCGAAACGGACAACCCATTGTGGGGCCGTACCGTCCATCCCAAAAACCCCGAATTCACCCCCGGGGGCTCCACTGGTGGGGAAGCCACGCTGCTGTCGCTGCAAGGTACGGTAGTTGGATGGGGCACTGACATTGGAGGCAGTGTACGCATCCCATCCCATATGAATGGGTTGTATGCGTTGAAGCCCAGCAGTACGCGTCTGCCCTATCAAGGCGTCTCCGTCTCCACCGATGGCCAAGAGCATGTGCCCTCCGTCGTAGGGCCGATGACACGAAACATGGACTCTCTAGTCGCAGTCGTCAAGGCAGTCATCAACGCATGTCCCTGGGACCAGGACCCGAAATGCTGTCCAGTTCCTTGGCGATCTGCAGTATACCAGGATGCGTTATCCAGGCCGTTGGTGATCGCCGTTATGCGAGATGATGGTGTAGTAAGGTGCCACCCACCCATCTCACGAGTATTGGACCAGGTAGCTATTAAGTTGCAAAAGGCCGGGCATGAGATTATACCGTGGTCGCCAGGCGGTCTGCACCACGAATGCGTGGATGTCATGGTAAGTCGAACTATCGATCTCCTTTACCCGATTCCAACGTGATATGACGTAGGATCAATACTATACGGCGGATGGCGGTGAAGATATTCGGCGCGACGTTGAAGCCGGCGGAGAGCCGTTCATACCACATGTCGAAGGCCTTGTAAACAAGGGGCAGCCAATCTCGGTGTACGACTATTGGCAGCTCAATAAAAAGAAGTTGAAACTGCAGAAGCGCTATCTTGACCTATGGAATTCGACGAAATCTGAAATAAGCGGCAAGCCTGTCGATATCCTGCTCACGCCTGTCGCGCCCCATTCTGCAGTGCCTCACGGTAAATGCCGATGGGTGGGCTACACAAAAGTCTTCAACTTTGTAGACTATCCCGCGGTTGTGTTACCTGCTGGCCAAGTCTCAAAAGTGGCCGATGCTGAAGCCGCTCAAGTCATGGGCGAATATCGTCCCAGAAATTCGTTGGACGAATGGAATTGGAACACATTTGATTTGGAGTCGATGGATGGTATGCCGATAGGAGTCCAGGTCGTAGCACGCCGATTGCAAGAGGAGAAGGTACTCGGTGCTGCTCACGTTATCGATAGAATAGTAAACGACATATGATAGTAATACGGAGACATCACCCCAACAGTTATGCCGGCATATAACTGCACTCATGTCAAGTTAGGTCTTACCGATAAGATGCCGGATTTAGAGATGCTGTCGATGACGTCGGATCCTTCTAGAAGATGGAGACTAGTGAATGTGAGCACGTGGGCACGTGAGCACGTGAGAACGCGGCGGCGCGACGACGCGACGACGAGGCAATGGGCAAGTGCAATGATCCACGCCGTCTCTCCACTTTCTAATCGAGCAATCACCTCCGCTCGAAAAGCGATGCTTCATGATGAGCTCCAGTAAGCGGAGTTTGTTCACCCGCTAACAGATCTGGATCGACCAATTTGACTATTTCTACAGAGAGGACGACGGACTTGTCTTCCCAATGACAGTTCATTTTGATAAATCAGGCAGGCTACATGTGGTACTCATGCGCGAGAGGTACAATGCGTGGGTACAAGACCATGATGAGCAGTTTACTAATGAGAATGACAGAACCATCGAACACGTCAACAAGCACGAGGGTGTTGATGGAACAAAGGGCAGATAGATTCAAGCAGAATAACAAAGTACCGCAGGGAGCAATGCTGCCTGCACTACGTGGTCAGATTCTGAAGTTGCAAAAGCATGGTAAGGCATACTCCCTGATTAGTTGATTGATTGATTATAACGGCCCAATTTCATAATAGACCATACGCAGAACAACCCGCATCTGCACCAGTTTCATTTTTGTGTTTTTTGAATTGAATATGTGATGTGGAAGCTTGAAAGAAACACACTCCGCAGGAATGCTACGAAAGGTGAAGGTAGATGGCACGTGACGATAACCCTTCGGGACTAGTGCTGCCGGAAAGGCTTCTCGCCGTCCATCTCATCTTGGACAACAACATTGTCCTTGTCCCTTTCTTTGATTGCACACTGATTTTGAGTGGTAGTCTAGCTGCCTGAAGTGAGACTTTCTTGCTATAGAATGATATGCTACCATCTCGCGTTAGCATCGGGGATCCCGGAACCTATCGGAATGAGGTAGATGCATACCCCTCACGCCGTCGTGCGCTACTCTCTCCTGCACCACCTCGACGGCTCCCCCACTCTTGCGTCGACGGCATCATTAGCCTACTCTACATGCAGCTCGACCAGTAGTCTCCGCCAATCGAGCTATTCGCCCACGTTGCACACGACGGCGCAAGAGGAAATCGTCATGCAAAGCTTATCTAGCTTGGATCGAATACGTCTATCGGGCTACTCTAGCCGTCACACGTGTTGACCTCGATAGTTGAGCGAACGTATGACGACAACTATGTCGACAGCTGACAGCATCCGGCTGGAACCCTGGATGATATATACCCTATCAGCTTGGTCAGCCTGGTAACCCTTTTTACACGCTTTTGCATATGTATTGTATACGCTCAGCATCGTTTTGAAGCTTTTGCTGTTCTTAGGACACCACCTAGCGGTAAGGTGTGACATCATGGCGCCGACTAAACCTCAGGTTATCAAGAAGCAACATCGAGATGAGTCGAGTAAGCTGGATGTAAGTTGATTTCTTGTATGACTACTCCGATACCCGTGTTTTTCTCCCTCCAAGGGTCTGCAATTGATTCCACGCCCCCAGGTCGTTATTGTCGGTGCAGGCCTAGGTGGTCTCGGAGCAGCGATATCAATTCTCTTAGCCGGTCACAACGTGCACATCCTCGAGTCGACATCCGAAATAGGTGAAATTGGCGCCGGGATTCAGTGTCTGCCTAATGCTTCCCGTGTCCTCATATCTTGGGGCCTTGAAGCGTACCTTGTGAAACATGCGACGTCACCGCGGCTAGGCATTATGTTCGGCTGGAAGGGCAACAAGATTACTGATATGGACTTTCATGAGTATGAGAAGGAATGTGGTACGCCGTTTTGGGACTTTCACAGGGCAGATTTGCATAGGGGTCTGTTGGAGAGAGCGGTTGACCTGGGGGCTAAGTTGACTACTAGCGCAAGAGTTGTAGATGTCGAGTACGAGGACGATGAAGGGAACCAAGCGACAAGGGCTATTGCAGTGTGTCAAGACGGCACAAGATACGCAGCGGATCTGTTAGTAGGTGCAGATGGCATTAATTCGAAATGCCGGGAGATATTACTAGGCCGCAAAGACCCTCCACTACTTACTGGCGATTTGGCATATCGACTTCTACTCAGCACGGAGGACATGCTCAAAGATCCTGAGCTAAGAGGCTTCGTAGAAAACCCCCAAATCAGCTACTGGGTAGGTCCGGATGCCCATGCAGTCAATTACGTGCTTCGCGGCGGAAAGCTTTTTAACATGGTCCTCCTTGTGCCCGACGACATGCCCGCCGGCGCAAACACGCTCGCAGGCAACGTGCAGGAAATGCGTGCTCTGTACAAAGACTGGGACCCCAGGATACCCAAGCTCCTCGCCCTCTGCCAATCCGTCTCCAAATGGCGCCTGATGATCCGCCCGGGCCTTGATCCCACATGGTCACATCCATCGGGCGCCTACACGATTCTCGGGGATGCCGCACACGCCACACTGCCGTATCTCGCCTCAGGAGCAGGCATGTCACTAGAAGACGGACACGTTCTGGGTCTCTGTCTTGCCCGGGTGAAGAGTAAATCTTCGGCTGAGAAGAAGAAGGCGCTTGCTGTCTACGAGCGGTGTCGGCGCGACCGCACCGAGCGCGTTGTTTCGCGCGGCAATCGTCAGCAGTATTTTTACCATATTCACGATGGGCATGCGCAAGAGCACCGGGACCGCTTGCTGCGTGCCTTTGGCGAGTTTGGTGGCAAGGGAAGAATTACAAAGGAGGAGTATGAGAAAAGAGGGCTGAGAGTTGGTGACGATCCGCTGGCGTGGAGGTGGGGCGGGGTGGGCAGTTGGCTGCTGACGTATGTTTGTGAAGAGGATGTCGAGAGGAGGTGGAGAGAGATGGAGCTGGGAGAGGACAACAGAGAGCATACGAGCATGGAGGAGAGTGTTAGAGCGGTGTTGTAAGAGATTCCGCCGTTTCGGTTTGACATGGGGATGAACTTAGGTGGTTGATTTGTTCATGGCACATGCAATAATTAAGAGATTATAGATTCTATGTAATAAATATTATTAGGGTGAATGGAAAGTGGACGATGCAGGGAACGTGCATCCCTTCATACCGGAACAACTACTGTAGTAGAAGACTATTCTAAAGCAAGTAAGTAGAAAGTAGAAAGTAGAAAGTAGAAAGTAGAAACGTGCTCTTAAAAATGTTTAGACGGGTTTATCGTTTCTAATTATATATATTTAATTTTAAACTAATTCTTAGTGTGAGGGCGATTTCACGCAGAGGAGGCGCAGGAACAGCAGGAGAAGGAAGGAAGGATGTAAGAAAGGAGTTCAATTCAAACAAGGTGAAAATAGCAGATGAGAGCTAAGTATAGCAGACAATCAAGATATTATACCTTAAAGACCACGCTAACTATAAGCCTGTTAAAGGGAGATATGCTAAAGCAAAGAGCTTGCTGAGTAAGGAGCAAAGGAGAGAGAATAAAAGCAGCAAAGAAGAGGAAAAGGAAAGAGATGAGCTTTTGAGACTTGTGTCCTTATAGTAATGCTACCCACTAACTAACCGCATATTGCCTGATAGCCTCTATGTAGGCAGATGAGACAACGCAGATAACAATCAATGAATCCTCCCTATAGTTCTCACATATGCCCATCCATGCACTCCACCGTGCGATATAATCTATCACATTATGCGCTTTGCTCGTAACATCAGAGTGTTTTGGCCCTTAGAGACAGACGTTAACTCTTTGATTGTACCTAGTTATTTGCGTAGCCGCGCTATACTCACAAGAGCATCAAGTTTAGCACCCGCAGAACCACCCGGGTGGCTGTGCGAATGTGTTGTACTGACAGGAAGCCCGATAGCTGCATCGGCCATCGAAACGGCTGCAATCGGCGCCTTTACCAGCGCACTAATTGTTCAAAGTTAGACTTGGTGAGGGAGAAATGGTACGTAGGGTAGATCTCCTTGCAACGTACTCTGGCGTCAGCTTGAGCTAGGGCTCCTGGAGCGGAGATAGCGAGCGCTAGGAGGGCAGCAACGATTTTGAAGTTCAGCATAGCGGCTTGTGTTGGAGATTGTTATGGATGAAGTTCGCTTAGTATAAAAAACGGTTGCGTAACTGATCCGAGGATAGAAGTTAAGAGAGAAGATCCGACTATACTGATCTTATAAATACTAATTATACCTTGGCAGAATAGAGTACACGGGAACGCTTCATCAAGCTAACACACTGACTACGTAGACTCACTAAGCACTAGGTGTAAACTAGTCAGGAAGCAATTTGGCTGACCATAGCTAATAAGTCCAGTGCTGTAAACTTTGTTATGGCATAACCAGGCTTTATCCCATTGGGCGTAGCGCCCTGGCCGATATATTGTCCTTAGCTCAGCCTGCCGGCTACTCTACTCATATCGTCCTTGTACTGTGCTGTTCTGACTACTTCTTTCTTTTGGCTTGATCTCCGGCCCTGACAAATTTATCTAACACGATAGGTATCGCGCTTCCTGTTGTAAGGCGCTAGGCTCGGGGAGCTATACCAAGGGCAATGCCAGGGTGAAGAGGAGTTGTATCCGATGCAGAACTATCGGTCCATCTACGACGTTGTTTATTTACATTTATATTTACATATCGGATAAATATGCACCCGAGAGTGATCTGAGCGTCTATCGGATGCACTGCAGATGCTGGGTGCTGCTCCAAGCACCCGGTGTCTGTGGGTCAACCGGGATTCCGTCGAGGAGTTTTCTGCAGGGCGTTTAGCCCATTACAGGTGAAGCCGAATCCCTGATTCTAGATGAAGGAGCCAGTGACACTATAAGGGGCTGTGTTTAGGGAGCTACTGCTAGGGTTAGCAGTAACACTGATCAGAAAGAAAGCTCTAATTGACTGTAAGCCGGAGAAGGGCCGATACAAGGATAGAGCCCCTATATAGCGACGGCATCGGCATCTTCAAGCAGTGCAAATGGCAATGGCGGTCAAGGTCGCGTTGTAATAGTCAGGCTAAGTATATAGCTGTAGATACCTCTAGAAAGCTGTAGGCATACGCAATAGCTCTCAATTCATCACAATAGCGTATAGTAGTACTCAAACAAACTACTACTTATAGGTAAGGGGCCAGACTAAAAGAGGTATGTCAACGCTTAAAGAGCTATACTAGGCAATGTTAGGTAACAAGATGTTGTAAATATCAAGAAGGATTCTCTCCTTGACGAAGAATGGAGGGTTGAAGGCCAACCACCATTCACGTCAGAAGGGAATGATCATCGCGGGGCGATGGTTCAGTAACTTGGTCTCCTAATAGGACAGTAAGTCTTACTAAGGAAAGGATGTACGTTAATGTGTTTCGGTGTTTTTATGTATAAGAGAAAGTAATGTCCCTCCCTAAGTGCTGGGACACCCGCCATAGTGGGACAAATAAGGGGTACTTTGACTTCCAGCAACTCGCTTTCTGCGCGCACGTTGAGAATATTTAGAACCTTGTAATGTTTATATGCTACAGCTATCTATTCACGTACCCTAAAATATCTGACTAAAAATTACATCGCTGTTACTGCTCTCCTTGCGTAATTCACGGTAGACCTTTCTTCTGTGCATAACAGCAATGCTTTACCACAGCGCTACACAAACGCTTGTAGAGTCTAGAAAATCCTAGAAAACTGCGGCTATGTCTAAGAGACCTTGCGACAGCGCGGTAAGCTACGTTCAGCCTCGTGGCGCCTGCAACGTCTATGTTCATGCAAGATCGCGTTCGCGGTTAGTACCTTGGCTTATGCTAAGCAGCCCTGCACATCTTATGTAATCGTCTCCGCGTATTTTATCCCTAGCGGGTGTTACAGCTGTAGCTTAGCTCTAGCGGGCGGTCTGAGCGTGTAAACTCTAGCGCGAACGTCGTTTTTAAGGGAGATTGCTAACGGCAAGACTTATATCAAATAGCAACTATCTATACTACGTTGTCAAACTTTTATTGTGCTTGCAATAAAGCGATTCGCTTAATGCATAATGCTAGAAGATCCTAAGCAGAACCACACGGCCAGATACAAGCCCTAGACAAGCTATGTCCTCGCATACTTCAGTCGACATTGATCGATACTCTGGCGGAAGCCACAGGACACGTTGCTGGTTGCGCAATATCCACTGATCCTGCACTATAATGTAGGACTGCGGCTGCAGCCTAGAAAGCGATGTGACAACAGGGGTTTGAGGCAAAGGAATATCGCCTTGGTTTGTGTGAAGTACCTGACCATCTAGCGAGAAATCGATATAAGTAATAAACCCAGAAGGGCTTTCGAGCTTGCTACGACACGTCCCTGTCGCCGCCTCCCACAGCCATACTGTCTTGTCGCCAGATGCCGACGCGACTAGTTGCCCGTCTGGCGAGAAGGTCACCGCCCAGACATAGTAGGAATGGCCCTCGAGCATGCTGCGACATATCCCTGTTGCCGTCTCCCACAGCCGTACTGTCTTATCGCTAGATGCCGACGCGACTAGCTGCCTGTCTGGCGAGACAGCTACCGCTGTAACATGGTCAGAATAGCCCTCGAGCGTGCTGCGACACGGCCTCGTCGCCGCCACCCACAGCCGTATAGTCTTGTCGCTAGATGCTGACGCGACTAGCTGCCTACCTGGCGAGAAGGTTACCACGTTGATAACAGAAGAATAGCCCTTGAGCATGCTGCGACACTTCCCCGTCGCCGTCTCCCACAGCCGCACTGTCTTGTCGCTAGATGTTAACGCGACTAGCTGCCTATCTGGAGAGAAGGACACCGCCGTAACATAGTTAGAATAGCCCTTAAGCGTGCTGCGACACTTCCCTGTCGCCGTCTCCCACAGCCGCACTGTCTTATCGCTAGATGCCGACGCGACTAGCTGTCCGTCTGGCGAGAAGGTCACCGCCCTAACTTCCCCAGAATGGCCCTCGAGCGCGCTGCGACAAGCCCCTGTCGCCGTCTCCCATAGCCGTATAGTCTTGTCGCTAGATGCTGACGCGACTAGCTGTCCGTCTGGCGAGAAGGTCACCGCCGTAACATAGTTAGAATGGCCCTCAAGCATGCTGCGACACTTCCCCGTCGCCGTCTCCCATAGCCGTATAGTCTTGTCGCTAGATGCTGACGCGACTAACTGCCTGTCCGGCGAGAAGGTCACCACCCTGACTTCCCCAGAATGGCCCTCGAGCGCGCTGCGACACGTCCCTGTCGCCATCTCCCACAGCCGCACTGTCTTGTCGCCAGATGCTGACGCGACTAGCTGCCTGTCTGGCGAGAAGGTCACCGCCGTAACATAGTTGGAATGGCCCTCAAGCATGCTGCGACACTTCCCCGTCGCCGTCTCCCACAGCCGCACTGTCTTGTCGCCAGATGCCGACACAACTAGCTGCCCGTCTGGCGAGAAGGCTACCGCCGTAACATGGTCAGAATGGCCCTTAAGCGTGCTGCGACACGTCCCCTTCGCCGCCTCCCATAGCCGTACAGTCTTGTCGCTAGATGCTGACGCGACTAGCTGTCCGTCTGGCGAGAAGGTTACCGCCATGACATGGTCAGAATGGCCCTTAAGCGTGCTGCGACACTTCCCTGTCGCTGTCTCCCACAGCCGCACTGTCGTGTCACTAGATGCCGACGCGACTAGCTGTCCGTCTGGCGAGAAGGCCACCGCTATAACCCACGAGGGATGGCCCTTAAGCATGCTGCGACACGTCCCCTTCGCCGCCTCCCAAAGCCGCACTGTCTTGTCGCCAGATGCCGACACGACTAGCTGCCCGTCTGGCGAGAAGGCTACTGCCGTGACTGGGGAGGAATGGCCCTCCAGCGTACTGCGACAGGCGTCCCAGTCAGCTTCTCTCATAGACAGCATTTTGCCTGGCTGTAGCACCTGGTCGACGAAAGTCCGTCGTATGAGGCTCTTGTCAGGCGCAAACACAAGTGCGGAATAGTAGATCTGCAGTGGAGCCTCTGCGAGCACAGATTGAAAACGTAGGATAAATCGCTTAGCGTCATTGAGAAAGGCTAAAATAGAGCTTGCAGGTAACTGCGTTACATGTTAGCAGAGCAGTGAGATGATGTTTTGTAGAGGTCTTACGCCTGCAAGTGCTTGGAGGCTGTCAAGTAGATAAATGCATCTGCTTGACTCTTTCATGAGGCTCATGGCTTCGAGCCAGTGGAGAAAGTGCTTCTGGAGAAATAGGTGTGTCGGGTCTCCGTCGACTATGTCCTGCTGACTCTGTATAAGATGACTTGTCCAGTGGCGGCAAGCATACTGCAGTTCAGGGAGCAGACTGCTAGCGACCGTCCTATCGTCGATCTCACTCCTGAGTACTCCAGGGCCTATGAGGCCGCACATTTCTTGTCGAAGGCCGCTTGGTCCAGACATGAGCTGAAGGCAGCGAGAGGCGAGCTTCTTGTGCGTGCTTTTCTCGTCCACCCAGAACAGGCTCTTTCCCTGTTTCTGGGGGTCGACTAAGAACTCGCGAAAGGATAAGTGCAAAAGGCGAATAGGCACGTCCTCGCTATTAGGGACACTAAGAACAGAGTGCAAAGAGTCAAGTCGGCACTGGATCTCCCCTTGTGGAACTTGAAGCAGCCGGGCAAGCGAGACAGCAGAGAGCGGGCTTTCGAGCACAACAATACTGCCAACCACTTCTTGGAAAGCCTGAAGCCACGACTCCTTCTCATCTTCCTCCTGCTCACTAAGCAGCTGGTCGAGCACAGGGAGGTACGTCCGATCTAGCTGCGAAAAGGTCGCCTTTCGGTACTGCAGCACCTTGTTTAGATAAACTGTAGGACTGCTTCCTTTGCTGCCAACATACCGACACACAGTAGCAGCGTAGATAAACAGCGGCACAGCTAGCTCAACGAGCGCGACGATCTGCTGTTGCGCTGGCCAGTCTGAGGCTAGCATGCGTTCTTTGCGTATTACACCAAGCTCATGCTCTAGGAAAAGACGAATATCGTGTTTGATCGTGTTCCTTGGTACTTCGTGGAGGACGAGGTCTTGGTATGTGCCGTTCGGCATCTCCCTAAAGCCTAGGCGGATGTGGAGCTCTGGCCGGCTAGTCACGACAATCCGCAGCGGCACCGGGCGAATGTCTTTTGTCCAAGCAAGTAGCTGAAGAATCGCTCTAATGTCGGCTTCTCGCTCACATTCGTCTAGCGCGTCGATTACGATAATACGCGCCAAGGCCCGCGAACGAGCCTGCTTTATTCCTAGGAGTGGCTGCAGAATTAGCCTTTCGAACTGGTCCTTTAGTGCCTTGTGTGAGATCGTCGAATTCTCATCGAGCGCCTTCCTAATCCCAGGCAGCATGCCTGGCTCGCAGGCAACTAGATCGGTGGCAATGGTGGTAAAGAACCGTGAGGCGTTGCCGCGCTCGCCCTCGCCTTTCTTGAAGAAGAAGCTTGCTCCAAGCTGCCCTCGACTGGCGAACGACTGGGCGACCGTCCGTGCTATCGTAGACTTTCCCGTGCCCGCCATGCCGCTCAGCCAGAATATCGACTTGCCATTCTTGTTGTTCGCCCATCTTGTCATCTCATCTAGCAGCTCGGTGCGGGTGTTTGGTAGGCACCGTGCATTGTGCTCTTCGTTGTGGGAATTGAAGGAGGCACCTACTGCGATTGGTAGATTAATTGAGTGGTACTCTTTGACCTCTTTCCGCAATCGATCCATAGCCTTCTGCCGCCCTTCGCCGTACAGAAGCGGCATTTGAACGTCGAAGATGCCTAGAAGAGAGTACGCTGCGTCTTCCTCGCGTTTCGTGTTGCGTCCTCGTGCCCACTGCATCCGTTCCTCCACAGTAAAGCTTGTCATTGGACTGCCTTCAAGCGCTTGCATAGCGATGCCGGTGATCTCATGAAGAGTCTGCTTCATAGACTCTTTGTCACCAAGCCGCTCTCTATCCTTGGAGAAAAACTCAACGGATGCTGGAGCGATAAGCTCTTGAAGTGTCCAGCCTCGCGTAAACCACCTGCTCTTCCTAATTACAGGTTTCCGCTTCCTGTGCGCATCGCTGTCTTCTCCGGAAGGTCTGCTAGAAACATCAGAAAGATACACGTAGCACTTCTCTGCGTTCTTATACCAGCGAAACATGGAAATGATCGCTTCCGAAAGTTCTGCATTGTTCGACTTGTCGATGCAGCACGTGTCTATCCAGAAGTAGTCCAGACCATCGCGTTTGGCCTGTGATGCGCAAAAGCGGATCTTGTTGTATCCTGTCTTGTTCTTTCCGTTGTTCTTCATCAGATCGTCGAAGGTTACTTCTTGACCCTCGTCCCAGGTATGAGAGAGTATCGCGTATGGCGGGATCTTGTCATCGCCGACCAAGTCCTTTGTCAAGGCAAGCTCGGTGCTAATTGTGTAGTGTAAGAGTCGCATCGCGTCGTGAACGGAGGCTGTAGGGCTAGCAATGGTGGCAGAAGGATCGATGGGGCATAGCAGCCAGTCCGCACGTGAGGGACAACGCTCGTCGCTGGTAGGGATGGCGGACAGAGTACGTCGACTTAGGTATTGGATTCGAATCTAACGTCGCAGCTGCGCAGAAGGTTGGTGATGGCGACAGGCTGTGTCGCGGGTGCGCGAGGTGGGAGGCGCAGCCTAGATTGTGAGCGAGGCTGCAACATGTTGAGCAGCATGCTTGCTTCAGCCACGCCAATGGACGGGCAGATACTTCAGGCTTGGCTCATCGAGACACGGCAATGAAGGAAGCGGAATATGGGCACATCAGGCTGGCTCAGCTAACAGGAGCAGATGAGGTCATGGTCACCGGACATCGATACGCGCGTATGGACGCTCAAGAAGAACCCGGCACGTGACAGCCGAAGAGCGCTAGACAGGTGCCATATTGGATATGGTTAAGTGTTTCTACAGCCACAAATGTGTTAGCCACAGTTTGTAAATTAGTTGTATCACCAGAGATGATTATGTAAGGCGTGCGGGTCCCTTACCGCTAGCCGAAGTAGCGATCCGCATGGCGACCCTGCATAATCTTAGGCACCACAGCAGGCACAAGCCTGATCATGGCTTCCTGTGCTAACGGGAGGTTCTTAGGGCTAGATATACTTCTATTGTACGTGTAGCGGGTCGTTAAAGCTTTTTAGTAGTGCGATAGCAGGGCCACGCTATCATGCACAAGATGAAGGTCGTTTGTAACGTTCGTAAGAAGGGCAGCAATAGCAATGTAATCTTTAGGTAGGAGCATTAGAATAAGCGCACAAACAGCTCTAGTATACCGCTAATATAAACTTACAGCAATTTTAAGGGATTGCGAAGAAAGCGAAGCGCTGGAAGTTGAAGTACTCCTCATTTGTCCCAGCACGGCGGGCGTCCCAGCACATAGGGAGGGACTTTAAGTGTCGATAGATAATGCATTCCAAATCACGCCCTGCAACTGAAAACGACACAGAACAGACATAGATTCCGAGTAACGGCAAGTAACAAAGCCTTGTCCTGTAGTGTATCGGGATAAAGAGCGGTAGGGTATACAAGATATGCGCGTTTGAAAAAGAAGCTAATACATTATCCACTTCGACTCCGATTCAAAGACCTCTCATTACAGCAACCGAAGCAGACAGGCAATCCCACTCTAGAAATGGACGGCAAAAGGCGAATCCACCATATCCTTCCTTTCTCCCAACCTCACCCTTCTTCAATCAAGCCGATGCATCTTTGCAAACTCATCCAAAACACCCTCAGCCATCCACACATCCGCGCCGCACGTAAAACCCCCGAGCAAAACCCTCCACAAGCGCCTCGCAAGCACCAGCTCCACTCTATACGCACTCGCTACAAAGTCTTTTCCGACAACGCTTTCAAAAATCCTTTTGGCCTCCCTCAACTCCTCGTCTTCAAGCTCCGCCAACGCATCCCTCCCATCCTCCTCGCTCGCACTCCAAAGGAAAAACGGAGCGCGCGTACTCATGAACGCGGGCGCAAACAGCGCAGTGTCCCAGTCTAAAATCCCGGTGATGGCGACGTCGGAATCGGATGTCACCTCCGCGAGTAGGTTGCGAGGAAGCAAGTCGCCGTGGTAGAGGGAGAAAGGCTCGGAGTCCGGGATGAGGCCCAGGTCGTGCAGGATGTGTATCATTTTGATGATTCTGGTCCAGATGTCGTTGCAAGAGGGGAGGCTGATGGCGCTTGCATGTGTGCGGTGGCGAGCGCACAGGTCGAGGAGGAAGTCTTTGGTTGTTTGGGGTCCGGACAGACTCGACGGTGGTGGTGTGTTGGTGACTGCTGCCGTGCTGTGTGAGCGGGGAATAGGTACGGGTTCTGTACAGATTAGATCCTGTTTCAGGTCGTAGGTTGTGTTTTTCACGCTGATGAGCCCGGGACACTTGTTCTTTACCTTGCGGAGTTCAAGTAGGATGGTGGAAATCGCTCGGATGCTGCTGAGTTGCTGGGCTCGGTTCAGTGTTTCCCATAATTCGTTCAGTGGGCGGCCCCGGAGCCGTTCTTGCAGCATGTATGCATGGTTAAGGCTGTTTTGCGGGCTAGAGTCGAACACGATGACTTGAGGTACAGGGTAAGCGAGGCGGTATTTTAGATATGTCAAGGTAGTGACTTGGTGGTGCATATCATTTGTCAGGTATCGCGGTATCCGCAGGATCAGGTTCTTTGGTTTGCGCTCACGCTTTTGCCTGCCTGTTAGGCATGGTTTGATCATGTTCCGCACGCCCTGGAGAGTGTACCATGGAAACTTGGGCGG
The DNA here is from genome assembly GCA_002161795.1 of Curvularia sp. IFB-Z10. NCBI lineage: Eukaryota > Fungi > Ascomycota > Dothideomycetes > Pleosporales > Pleosporaceae > Curvularia > Curvularia sp. IFB-Z10. The sequence continues at coordinate 972,016 of JPSZ01000002.1, read as the reverse complement.
GGACTTGTAGAGATGGATACCAACTACGCGGTTGTAGCTTCCTCCTTGCATACATTTAATTTCTATGTCTTCTAGACGATAGCTGGGGAAGATGTCAAGGATCAGCTTGGTGGCCTTTTTCTGGAGCGCTGGTACCAGCTCCTGTTCGAATTGGACGGTTGACATTTGAGAGTATGTGGACGGGCTGTGATTGCCGTAGCATGCTTCATCTCCTATTTGAAACGGGTCGTCTCTTTCCGTACTCTCATTCGTGTTGCCTTCTTTGGTGACTACGCCTACAGATTTAGTGATGTTACTCTCTGGACCAAGATGATCCGGCATAGTCACATCTGTCGGTTGAGTGGTGCCCCTTGTCTGCTGGAGTTCTGACATCTAAGTTCAGTTGAGGATCAGCTGTTTTGCTCTTGAGGGACTTTTATGGCCAGAAAATACTTCGAGAACGTGTGTAGCCTATACACAGAGTACACTGTCAACGAACATGGGCAGTATTTGTCCTCAAGCCTACAATGTGAAACATACATGGTTTGTGGTGAGACTATACAAGACACATAGTCCTAAGGTCAGTAGCTCTGGGTTGAACATGAGATTGGAAACATGGCTCTCAATAGGTGGAGCGTACTGTTTTGCTTAACAAGCGCCATGATAGAAGTGTCTTCAATTCGATATGGTGAACACAATGTCTCAGGTACCCCCAAGCTCTTAAACATCTAAGACAGGTATTTGTCGCCCGTCAGCGACTCAGAGGTACCTAAGAGTAGACGTTACAGCAAATATAGGACGTGTTGTCCTTTCATACGGGCCGGGTGTGCGCAATAACCCATGAGGTACGGTGTACGAGAACACAAGCTTGGTCCTAAAAATAAGCTGATGGCTACGGAAAAGACCAAAGGCCTAGGTCAATGGTTCCAATCACGATTGGAGACAATCCAATGTGACACGAGAGAAGACATCCGGGTCTTTCCTAGCATTGTCATTCCGAATGAATACCAATTCCAATGGGAAGAGCCGAGTAATCCATAGGTAATTGGAGCGCAGAGTCAATGATCTGCCAGCTAAAGCACTGGTCCGCACGATTATGGTCGCGTGAGCAACGACAAATTGGCAGATGACACTGCACCCGACGCCAGTGTTGGTAACAAGCTCATCGGAGTCCCCCGAACCGTGCCTTGCCGCCATACTTACCCAGCAGCTGTACGTGCCCCGCGTTCAAGCCTCGGCCCCACGTCATGCAGACCCTCATCAAAAGCATCCGGCGCGACGCGTCGCCCCTCCTTCTCTCCCTTCCCTTCTCTTTCCCGCCATGTCCTCGACCCAGATACCGAAATTCAGCCCTGGAGAAGCTGTGCAAGAGGAGAATGGCTTGATCCACGGCGTCTCGGCGCCAGAGTTGCAGATCCTGGGCGAGCAGTGCTTTGATGCGCGCGAGAGAGCTTATTGTAAGTGATGGATCTTGAGGATCAGCGATGAAGTGTGTATGAAAGATAAAGGAGGAGAGAAACAGAGGTACTGTATGCTGATACTAGAGAACGAAACAGGCCCATATTCTCTCTTCCGCGTCGGCGCCTCCCTCCTGCTCAACACCTCAAACCCCACCGCTCCCTCCGCAACCCACACCATTATCGGCGCCAACGTAGAAAATGCATCGTATCCCGTCGGTACCTGCGCTGAGCGCGTCGCAATGGGCACGGCTGTCCTGGCGGGCCATCGCCTAGGATCCTTCAAGGCTGTTGGCGTAACCACAGACATTGTTGATTTCTGCTCACCGTGCGGAATGTGTCGTCAGTTCCTGAGGGAGTTTTTGAAGCTAGAGACGCCTATTTTTATGTTTAACAAGGAGGGCAAGTGGATTGTTAGGACTATGGGAGAGTTGTTGCCATTGAGCTTTGGGCCGGATGTTTTGCCCCCGAGGGAGGAGCTGAGGAAGGGACAGGAAGAAGATAAGACGAAGACGGCTTAGAATTCATATGTGGTGGATGCATTCAAGGTGTTGTACATACTGTGCATGGCGGGAGTTTCAGAGGCGTTGAGTGTGCAGGTGCATGAGACGAGGTGCTAGGTTAGACGGATACATACCACTCTGAAGAGCCTGAGTGCTCAGAACACATAAAATATGACATGTTCGTTCTTTCATCCTTTGGCTCTACCACCTATAAGAATACCTCCACCAAGCCAATCTTTCCAATCACTACCTAACCTATTCTGCGACTTGCCCCGCAGACCGACACCCCCGCGGAATCCAAAGCCAACACCCTACACATGCACCCCGATAAGCCTCAGATAAGGAGCTTCTTCCATCCCTGTTCACACCGTATCGCATCTCCGCGCCCCGTGGATATGCACACTGACACAATCTGTGCCTCCCAAGCAAGTAAATTACTCGTTTGCCGTAGTTTAACAAACATGCTGAGATATCCCGCCGACCCGCGGCCTTTTGAGCGCGTGTAATTTCTTTCTTCATCTCTTCGTAGGAATCTGATTGCATTGCGCCGTTGGAAAGCAGTCTTGTTTGTACGGTGACAAAGATGACACAAAGCAACGAGAGTAGGGATGAGGGCATCACGGATTCGGAGCATTTTTCGCCGTATAGGGCAGATGGGAAACTTGTAAGTTATTTTTTTTTCTTCTCTTCGTTGGCATAAGGAGCAAATATCGAGGATTGAAAGGTGGAAATCGAAGGGAGATGCCGAACGACTCTTGGAAAGTGATATTCAGGAGAATGAAGAGGAGAGATAGATTGGTCATGTTTGAAGAAAAAAATTGGTCTGACAAGTCATGGGCTTGACGTAGTACGGCTTCGTATGCGTAGTCACGGGCGCAACGCAACCCGTAGGAAAAGCCATTGTCGCCGAATTAGCTGGTAAGTTCCCCATCCTTTCCTCTCCCATGATTGTTTTGTTTTCTCCAAACACCTCAAGTCACAAATTCATGTACGACTCTGACATCGCTCCCAGCCCACGGCGCAGCATGCATCTATGCATGCTCAACGCTCCCCTCAGAGCCCGACACCTCACTCTCAGACACCATCAACGCGCAGTACCCCAACACCAAGATCATAGGCTATCCGTATAATGTGGCCTCTGAAGAAGACACTCTCGCCTTGATCGACGACGTACTAAATACCTGGGGCCGACTGGATGTCTGGACCTCGTCAACAGGCTTGCTCGGTCCCCCCACGATAACGCAGACCGGTCCGAAAGATTTGTACGCTGCCTTCGACACGAATGCCTTGCCTGCTTTCTTTGCGCTCAAGTATGCGCCTGCGGCCATGCAGAAGACGACGCCAAAGGGGAATTACCCTAATGCTGCACCAAAAGACGTTGCATACGGATCGATTATTGTGGTTACCAGCGTTGCGGGCACGTACGGCGGGTGCTGGGCTCCTGCGTTCACAATGGCATCGCATGCGGCGTTGGGTGTCGTACGCTCTGGTGTTCTTGTCCTCAAGGGCACGGGCGTGCGCATCAACGCTGTCGTAGCAGGTCAAATCGATGTCGGGGTTGATTTGAAGGATTGCGGCGTCAAAGAGATGGCACAAGGCCAGTTTCCGCCCGCGAGTCTGCAGGCTGGCGAGATCCAGAAGAGGACAATTGGGTTGGAGAGAGCGGGTAGGCCGGAGGAGGTGGGCAGAACCGTCGGTTTTCTGGCTAGTGGGTTTAGTAGTTACATTACTGGGGCTGAGTTGAGGGTTGATGGCGGTGCGGGGGTCATGAATCCTATTACTGTGCCTGTTTAGAGAATGGAGGGTACAGGCTTCTTCTTACAGCACCATACTCCAGCCGCTTACGCTCTTCTAATGCTGCAACACAACCGGAGCGCCTTTCTCCCAATTCTCGATACTCTCCTTGATATTAACCCAATAGCGCAATTTCACTGCCTCACTCTTGGCAGCCTCCAAATCGTCCTCTTTGAACGCCTTGTCAAGTATCTCCGTACTTTGCGCTATCCTCTCTTCGTTCTGGTGCCTCATTTCCTCCAGATCCTCCTCTCGCTCGGCGTCCTCGATATTTTCTCTCGCCTCCAAAACTTCCATCAGCAGTTCGGGGTCCTCGACCTTGGCTGTCTCATCCGCCGCTACTTCGATGCCCCGCAGGGAAAGCAGATACTGCGCCCGGAGCAAAGGGTTTTGCAAGGTTTTGTAGGCTTCATTTATCCGCGCAGACGTGGCCTCGGCGCGCTTCTTGTCCGCTTGCGGATGTAGATCAGGATGCGCGCGTGCTTGTAATTGCAGAAATTCGCGCTTGAGAGCGGCAAGGTCGATGGCAAAGGGGCCATTTGGCGGGGGTCCATCGGGGAGAGATGCGGGGAAGAAGGCGTAGTGTGTTTGTGGAATTTGTGTCGATTGTGCCGCTGCAGACTGTTTCGTATCAAAGGGCTTTTCGACCGTATTCGAGCCGGCCGAGGTAGATTGGAAGCGGCGGAAAGCTGCTTGGGGAGCTATGCGATGGGCGCAGAAGAGGCATGGTACGGCGCTTTGTCGTTTGCGCAACGGCGACAAGGCAGCCGACTCGGAGGTGAGTGATGCGCGGATTTTACGCGTGGCGGAAGGACGTAAGGAGCGCATTTCTGTGTTGTGGCGCGTATATACAAGTATAGCTAGAATGTAGGTATGGAATTGGTGACCTGGTAGTAAATGTCGCGTTAGGTAGAAGTGCAGGGAAACATTTCCGCGCTCAAGTTTCGGTCGGTTACGTACGTCATCCATCCCAACCGCTCTACCAATGAAAGGAGCAGAAGTGTGATACTCGGCTGGAAATATGTCGCGTGAGCTCAGACTTTTTTTTTGGAAGCTGTCATTGCGAATCTTACGAAGCCGCTGAAAGCTTCCTGTTCAGCATGCTAGTCAAAGTCTGCATAAAACTCTACTAGTTATGAGATTATCCGCAATATAATAGTTGCACATTGTATAACATCGAGGATTATTTTTATCTTCTTTAATGTTCCGAGAAGAACATCATTAACAGGACCTTTATCTCAACGAAGAATGAGGCGCTGGTGTTCTTCGTGCTTCCTTTTGGGAGAATCAATGTGCGTACTATTAGTACTTTATAACCCTTCCTAAACTAAAAATTAATTAGACACATTCTATGTCAAGGAGATGTCAAATTTTCATGCGCGAGGTTTTACTATGAAAAGCTTTTGTAATTCCACAATCTATCTCTTTTATATCTTTTATAGTAATTACACAATCTATAGTTTAATCTTCCACCATCAAACAATGATACAGCTGCGTTCTAGATATGTTTTTATTTAGAATAGTAAAAGATTAAGCTATTAAACAGAATTTATATAGACAGCTAGCAAGAAGACAAGAAGGGCACAGCTAGAACAGTATCGTGGAGTGTTGCAGTTTAAAACTTATCTTTGTAAGTGACAACATGACACTTCTTATATCTATCATCTAACATAGATCCTCTAGTGTATTACTGTGGAGTCTATTAACTCTGTATAGAAAGAACATCGCTATTCAAGGACACGTAACATTTTCTAGCAGAGACGCCTGCAGAAGATCCTCAGATACAAGACACTTGGCAGCTCGCGCACCTGAGACGTCTGGCTAGGCAAAAAGAATCCTCACACTATAGCTCTAACGAGTACATAGTGAGGGCAAAAAGATGGGTCTTACCGCGACTCGAACGCGGGGCCTCTCGCAAGCTGTGCTCGGGAAATCCCTAAGCGAGAATCATACCACTAGACTTGGAATTGTTAGTATTCGAATGAGCTGAATGGTGTTGTGGTTGCTTACCCATAAGACCATGCTAGCTGTAGTAGCTATTGATGGAAGAAATCTGGATGTGTAACATGATATACCAAAGAAAAACAAATTTTTACCAGTGGCCTTGGGCTGGCGCATCGAACCCACCATCTCCACATCCCGCTGGAGCCACATCAGTGGGGCAGCATGAATCATTGTCAGAGCATAGTCATTCCATAGCAAATCTCATTGCAACTCATAGGGCGATTGGAATGCACAGCTGAGTCATGAGCAAACCCTTGCTATGTACGTAGTTTCCTTTTCCACTTCCATCGCATCTTTCGGCTCCCCACACCCAAACCCTTCCATTGGTCAAGTTCGAGGCGAGGATCTTATTCTCAAGCAAAAAGGCTACTAAGATGACCGATTTGCTATGGCCCTTGTGTCCGCACGCGTCACAACTGCTTGGATCCCAGTTCTTGATTATTTGTTTGGCTAACACCAACGCAAGCTAGGTTAAGTCATATAGGAAGGCCCCTAAATGGACGTACGTAATCGCTATGACCCTCGAGCGTTTGTACGCACTCGCCGCTGTTAGTGTCCTAGATCTTGACCGTCCTGCCGCTCGATGCCAATATCAGCTTCTTGCTGTCCTAATGAGAAGGCCACCGCGCTTTTTTCCTCCTCCATCCTTGGGAGCCTTAAAATCCATCTAGGTGTGCACTCTTTAAACCTCTCCCTTACTATGCCTATCCTGAATGGAAATGCGATCCCGCTATACATCTGAAGGGGCGCTTGCTCGATCGCCAGCGAGCCTTCGACTACAGATGATACAAATGTAAGCTCTGTAGTGGCCTTTGGAAAACACAAGCTGATCATCGGAGAAGTGGCCTGGAAAGGCTCAAAACTTGGGCACCAATAATACATTGAATATTGTGATTCAGTTTTCGCATCATGGCGCAACATACTCAATGGTACGATACCTAGCCACTTTATCACCAGAGGGCATACTGATCTGCTTCACAGGACAAGACAGACGCTTCTGCCACTCCAGCGAGCACCACAGCACCAACAGGTGGAACTGGAGCCGCCACAACAAATGCTCAAGCGTCGGAAGCTCAAGCATTAGCAGCTACACAACTTCGAGAATCAATTGATCAGATCGAGGCTTGGTTCGCAAACGCGGATAACGTGGATTCGGTAAAGTACAGACTTGCGTCTGTGAAGCCTATTCAGGCCGGCACCGACACGAATGGCATTTTGACGCCCAAGTCCTTCATCTCTACCACCAATGGTGACACTCTGTGCATCTACATCCAAACACTGAATAGCGTTGGCACACCTGAGCCAACACTATCTTTGAACGGTGAAGTGTCCCGAGCGATGCTCGAGGGCTCCACAACAAGCGTCATTATCCCGCATGATCTTTTCCGAGACTATGTATTTCTTCAGCAACTGGAAATGTACCGCATCGACAGACACTGAGCGATGACAAGAAGCCAAAAGAGATTGAGCATAGTAAAGGCTTCAAGTTCTCCTTCTATGTCCACGGTAGTCACCAGGTCAATAAACACTCCTCCTTGACAGTATGGCAACAGACTAGCTACGGTGGTATGCAGATTGTGCGTGACGTAGGGCCTACGGTCTTAACAATTGAGAATAATAATGATAAGCGGAGCTTTGGGCATAAATACTCCATGAATGTGCACCAAGATAGTACTTTTAGCAGTACCACCAACTACACTGTCACTTTCGATGTCACAGCGGAACAAGTAGGGCTCCGGCGGCTGTCCAAGTTGTTCACACGTATCTTACGTTCGCACACTGAATCAGCACAGAAAACCGACCTGGCAAAGGTCCAAGATAACTCTAACCTCGCCATCGACATCTCTCTCAAAAAAGAAGCATGGAATACCAAGAAATCATCGGATGCGCGCCACGACTACATGCCCTCCGAGCTAAGAAACACAACTTTTAACTTCGCAGACATCGACCTGGTATCGCCCAGCTTGAATTTCATTGCAGCGGAGAGCGTTTTGTCGCCAGGTGCAACGATAGCGAATATCAAGACGGTGTATAATCCGTACGACATTGTTCTCATAGGCGACCTGAAAGAGGTCGTGACCTAAACATAGCCAGAAATCTTCGTAGTCAGGTAGTACTTGAGAGGAAAACCACCACAACAACGTAAAACAAGTTCAGTCTGATAGCGCATCTAGAATCAATCAAGCTCTTACCAACCATGCCTTTCTCTTCTTCATTACAAATTTCCCTCAAACATTGCGGTAAATTCCGCGATTCCGTGATTCCATGATTCCATGCACCCCCCGCACTTTCACAGAGGCAACACTTGCAGAGCCCCGCATGCAACATAACATGCTCATACGACTGCACTGCTTGCGCTCTTGTAGAAGCTGTGAACAGAAAGACGTTGATAATCAGTCTTTGCTCTCGGTACGTATACATCGGAAGTCTTGGAGTCCACTCAATCTGTCTTTTTTTCTTTTGGATCTGGTAGAGCTGTGTATCTTGCCCTGCTGCTTTCGAGATTTCCCAGACTGGATTTTGTCTCATGTGATGAAATGAATCAATTTTTTTCCCTTGACATTTAATCTCCTTTAGTTGATCATTTAGACTCTCAAGGTTCCTGTTAGCGTTTTTATCGTTAGGATTGGCTATAAGATGGTCAACTACAGGGTGAGCTTGCTTGTAGAGAGTAGCTAGCTCTTCGTAGTCGATGACCCGCTGGTTAATGTTCTCAAAGTTGTCCTCTTTATTGATGTCTCTAGTTGCGTCACTGATTTTCTTAAGGTTGTCTCTTGCGCCGCTAGACTTGGGTTTTTTCTAAAGTTGCGCCAGGTGAGGAGTTGCTTGGTGGTACGAAGCTTCAGTACGTTTGTGTGGAACTGGTAGTCCCGCTCCACCCCACCCATAGTACTATCACTATTCTCATCGTCGTAGACACCGTCTCAATATTCTCAAATGTTCAAGGTCGTACTCACTGAGGCCCAGGTCTGTAGCTGCGTCGATAATTTCTAGATCAAGCATAGTGCCTATATAAGAAGCCGTTAGTTGCTCAACTATATAATAACTACATTATTAACACATGTAGAGTTATTTCGTGTTTGTATGTCTTGCAACAACAGCACCCTACTAGTAATACTTGACCTGCTTACTAACTTGAGGATTTAAGTTCTAGGGCCGATTAATACGTCAGATGCGCTACCGCAAGGGCCGTGCTTGCATCCTCCCCCGTCATGAACGCGCCTCACAATTCCGTTTGTACGACTTCTGTCCCATTCTACAAGCTTCTATTTAATGAGTTGAAGTGTCCAATGGCTCAATACTACTGCCGTCTCTACTGGATCACACACAGCCAATCTAAGGCATAATGGTGCGACTCTTCATCTCTGAAGGTAGGTGCTTGGAGCTTACGGTATAAGCTCGTCATAGCCATCTGACTTGAGTCTAGGCGAGGGACAACATGCGCTCACGCGCAAACGTCCTGGCGCCCTCCCTGCACAACCCGACCTTGTCGCATCGTCATGGAGAAGTTCAATTGCTGCTGCAGCCTTCTCTGGCTTGCTTGCGCTCGTCGGCCGCTCACGTCCCGGCACGTTTCTCAGGTGCGCGGCCTTCTTCAGCGCCGCCGATCTCTCATGTACCGCTGCAGAGTTATATGGGCGACGGGAGATAAATAGAGGCGTTTTCAAGATGGACCAGATTACGCCAGAGCCTGGCAAGCTGTGGGAGAGATCAAAGCACTGGACTACAGAGGATGTGACTCTGGTCGGAGGAGGATTGGGTGTGTTTATGGCTCTCAACCCGCGCGCTTTACCAGGAGCATATGGAGTCTCACGATTTCTCGGAGCAGCGACGGTAGGCTGTGCGCTTGGATCCCAGGTCGGACAATCATTTTTAGTTCGCGTCAATCCACGATTCATCGATCTTCTTGATTCGTCAGACAAGATGGCCAGGGCCAGCTATTACGACAAGCTGCAAAACGATAATGAAGCCAAGTCTTCACTCTCGGTCGTTGGTAAACTCGCATTAAAGTTTCACACATCTCCATATTTGCGAGTTCTGCGGAACCCTCTACAGCTTGGTGAAATAGGGGGAACAGCAGGTATGCGTAGTGGACAGCAGCGCGCCCAGCCTCCGAGCCGTTCCATTCACGCTCCCACGTTGGACTCATCGTTGCAAGCAGATACGAACAAATTCGCTCTCATACAAGTAGAGTTTGAACAAAAGGATCTTGCAGGACCAGATATGGAAGCATGTTACCGGGTATACAGAGACGATGTCCAATCGCGGGACGACAGTAGCATACAAGACTGGCTGGAGCGAATCCAGAATCTCAGAAAGCAAACTGGCACAGAGCTACAGCATTTGTGGAAGCAACTCGCGGAAAAAGAACATGAATTCTACCTCCAAAGCGACGAAAACAGAGAGAAGGACGTATTTCGACGAGAACTGCAATTACTGAACAACGTGACATCGGATTTGGCTGCTAGGTACGCCATCTTGGGTTACTACGAAGCGGACGCGCAGAAGCAACTACAGCAAACGAAGCAGACAGATTCCCTTCCTCCAGCCCCCGTCACAGCATATGAAGCACCACAGCATTCGGCAGAAGCCGCACCGGAAGAATACCATGGGCCGCGTGTTGCCGCGGAGGAGGTGCGGCGCAACTGGTCAAGACAAAAGGAGGTATTGTATCACCTCGAGCACGCCCTATCGCTGCACCAAGCATTGCCGCAGGAGGGAACAGGTGCCGCTGAGTACATCAAGAGAGTGCAGCAGAACACGGAGGAAGTGAGGAGGAATGTTGAGGCTACCGAGCGGCTGCTTCGGTGGTTCGAGGCGCAGATCAATGAGGCTGATGAGCAGGTTAAGAAGTAAAAAAAGAAAAGAAAAGAAAGGCTTATTCAAGTGTCTGGATTTGTGGTGATGAATATTGTCGTTGATGTGTTGACTAGAATACGCCTTGGGTCAGAGCAAGTTGCCAAAAATGCCTCATCATTGGGAGGAGAAGTCTATACCTATAACTCTACTAGTAAACTATAATGCAGCATGCTTCCTCTCCTGCGCAACTCCAAACGTAGCGCCTCCCTCCTCCATAAACCGTTTCTCCTCGTCTGTACTCTGCCTGCCTAACGCACCATTGCGATGCGGATACCTACCAAACCTGTCTAATATATCTCTATGTTCCTTGGCCGACTTGTGATATCCCTCCAGAAACATCTTGGTACCTTTGTACCCATCGAGACTTTGCACCTCCCTGTCCAATTCCGCTACAATGCCGTCTGCAAGATCGTGATCGGACACGTCTTCGGAGTGGATAAGCGGCATGTAGAACCACATTCTGTGCGGCGAAGACAGCCGTAACGCCGGGTGCAAATCTGGTCGCGGGATGGGCGACTCGGGCGACAAAAGAGCGCGGACAAGCTGCAACGCCATGCGGTCGTAGTGGTTGTAAACGAGTCGCAGGCCCGCATCGGTGCGGAAAATGTTTCTGGGCATCTGGTCGAGCAAGACGGTCATGCTGAGTGCTGTCCACGCTGCTTCCTCGCTATTGTTATTCTCCGCGCCCTTTTGCGCGGCGATGCGGTGGAGCTCGTCCAAGAAGGGCTGCGCGGTCGCGGCTGGGAAGGCATCTGGGCCAATGGCTTCTAGGGCGTGTGAGAAAGATTGTCTACATTCTGAGTCGAAGGCGGCTCCTTCATCGGGTGTCGGAATGAACCAGCGCTTTACAATGCTCATGTCGAGCTCCTGGCCGCTGGTGTCCAGGCCGGGGAACCATGTCTCTGCGACACGGTCGTACAGTGTGCGATTGAAGATTGAGGGGTTGAGAGTTAAAGTGGAGGTAGATATGGCGCGCGAACACGTCGCCATGGGGCGATTGAGTGGTTGGAGGCTTGCTGGGCGGATGCGGGAAAGGTACAAATTGGACGGATGGGAGCGCAGAAGCGTGAAGACTATGAAGCGAGTGAGCATTTTCTGGCTTGTTAACTATGACATCAATAAGCCTTTTCTTATATGTGATTTGCGCCGACATCTTGTCATGATGTGCGCTGGTTCTGAGGCTAGTTCCCTGCCCAGGTTGAAGGATGAAGATGGGTTTCGGTGGCTTCGGGAGCCGATAGACGGGACTGCTGACTAAAGGCTCGCTGCAATGTTACGATGAATAATGCACAACCGTCGCCTTGGCACGCGCTCATGAATTAAAAACCCATCGGTTTGATGGTCTTTTGGGTTCTCAAGACTATCTGCAAGAAAGGGTGAGTTGGCTGTGCAGCGAGGTTTCGACATTGTACGTGCCGAACACACTAATATGCAGGTGGGATGCCGCTGATATTTCCCCATCATTGCGGTATGGCCCGGATATGGCATATGTCGGGGTAAAGACTCTGAACAGAAGACGGTTTAGCCTGTCAAGCTTTACTCCGCATTCCCCTCATCCATCCGCCTGCTCCCATGCTTGGGATTCACCAGTTTGAGTATGTGGGGAGCGACATACAAGATGCATATCAAACATCGCATGCCTCGCCGTGAAATGCTTGCTTTTCGAAGATAGCCGGAACGCATCGAATTGCCAAAGCTGAGCGTCGTGTTGTTGTTTGCGCTCCATGCTTGCTTCTCCAACACACTTCAAGATACTCCTAGCCCCACATGTACACCCTTGCCCTCCTATCCTTGCTGCTGGCGTCCTTCGTTATCTATACACGGTATAAAAACAAACCACCGCCCGGTACTAAAGCAGCGCCTGGACCCGCTGGACTTCCAATTCTGGGAAATGCACATCAACTCGGCCAGCAACCGCACCAACAAATCACAGCATGGGCTCGAGACTATGGCGAAGTTTACAGGATCCGCTTGGGCTGGAACGACTGGTACATGATATGCTCGCCCGATGCATGCAAGGAGATTCTCGACAAGCAGTCTGCATACACTAGCTCGCGAACGCCGCTCCCTGTATCCGGAGATGCGCTCAGTGGCGGGATGAGGTTCTTGTTCATGGAGTATGGACCGGAATGGCGCAAGTTGAGAGGTATTGGCCATAAGCTGCTGACCCCAGCTGTCAGCGCCACGTTCAAGCCCAGTCAAGAATTCGAAGCAAAGATGCTTCTCGAGGAAATTTTGAACGGTGCGGATGAAAAGAGCGGAAATGGTGTTAGTTACAAGGCCATCAGAAGATATACTGTCAGTGTCATAATGACAAGTACCTATGGGCGGCGCATACCACAGTGGGTCAGTGAAAGCCTTCAGTCGACATCTGTTAGAACAAAGCTCACAAAAACAGGACTGCAAAGAAGTCCATGCAATCTATGATATCATGAACGACTTTTCCACCATAGCTAAGCCAGGGACGTACCTTGCTGACACGCTTCCTTTTCTTGGGAAACTTCCACCGCGTCTACAATGGTGGCGCAAAGGCGTCAGACCGTACTTCGAAAAGCAAGCTAATCTCTGGATGTCTTTTTGGAGCACGCTAAAGGTCCAAATGGAAACCAAGCAAGCGCCCGAATGCTTTGTCAAGCAGTTCATCGAAAGTGGTTACGAGAAGCAGGGTATCAGTGAACTGCAGGCAGCCTTTCTAGCAGGCAGTATGATTGAAGCGGGGAGTGAAACGACGTCTGCGGCACTCAACACAGCGATTCTTTACCTCTCCGCCAATCAGCATGTCAGACAGAGAGCATTCGAAGAAATACAGAGGGTGACGGCATCTACACAGTCTCCGACGTTCGATGACGAGCCCATGTTACCGTACATTTGTGCCATTGTCAAGGAGACGCTGCGTCTGCGTCCCGTCACTAACATGGGCACCCCCCATTACACCACTGCGCCTGTTACCTATAAGGGGATACATATTCCTGCAAAATCAGTCGTCTGTCTTCAACAGTATCCGATACATTACGATTCCAACTTGTTTAAAGATCCTCAGCGCTTCAATCCTGAAAGATACCTCAACCATCCACATGGGTCAGGACACTATGCTGCTGGCCCAGCTGCAAGCCGCGATCACTGGGCTTTTGGCGCGGGTCGTAGGATATGTTCTGGGATGCATCTGGCGGAAAATAGCATATTCATTGTGCTTGCAAAGTTGCTTTGGGCTTTCGATATCCTGCCGCCGCTTGACGACACAGGCAGGGAAATCGAAGTCGATACCAGCGATGAGGCTTTTGATGCAGCTGGGAGTACAACAATGGCCAAGCCATACCGTGTAAGATGGAGAATCAGGTCTGAAGAGATCAAAGACACTATTTTACGGGAAGCGGCTGAAGCGAGGAGAGATGGGTATGTGCTCAGAGGGGTACGTGTAGGTGAAGGGGGGGTTGAGGCTTGATTGGCGCCATGTTTTCCGCTTACACCTTGCTACCCTCTCACTTCAAGATCCACGTGCCCGCGGTAATGGGGCCTTTCATCACTGTTTATGTTTCCGCGTTTGCTGTCTCAACTTTCACTGATCCCGCCATTACCCTAACAAAACAGAGAACACTTGCCAGTCGTCTGACAAAACTAGCCGTATTTATCTTAAGTCTTCACAGCTGCATAGCGATCACAACAATTCCTTTTGTAACCGTCCCGGTGCTTTGAGCAAGGTGGTGCCACCGCCACTTCCTACATAAGGCTTTCGACGTCAATCCTTCCTAATCGATTGCAACTACCGCGTTCAGACCGAAACATAGCACTATCAACAATGCTTTAGCCGCCAACCGACACCACACGCTTACCAACGACAATAACTCCTCTGCTATACCCGTCCAACCAATATGCGATAGTCAGACAATCAGTCGAGAACGACGACAACCTCAGCCACAACGAAAATATACCTCCTCTACCGATCGACTCACAACTTAGCCCTACAACTATAACCGATGCAGACAGTTTCCTGGCACAAGAAGAAGTACATCAAAACATGAGCTCCTCTGCGACTCCCTCGGATATATACAACTCCAACGAAGAAGATAGCATGGAGCTGAGCGATGTTGACGATGCGTTCTTAATTTCAGACGCGGGTGCAGAAGACGATACTATTGAGGACATTATGAACATACCCTGCACGACAATTGTGCCTGCACCTGTACAGGATTTCAGCTCACTGTATTATCATGAGTCGATGTCGGATGAAGCTGAGCAGATGAGGCGTTATCGCAGTCTGATCCAGGAGAAGTTAAGGAAGCAACTACTAGCGCAGGAGAGTGAGTCCAAAATCGCGGCGTCGGATGAACTAGCTGAGCTGTATGCGCCTCAGCATAGCTATCGGGATGATGGAAATGGTGTTGGCGACACTAATGTCCTCCGCGGTCTCGACGAGGTTAGCATACAAGAAGTCAAAGATGTGGAAGAACAACTTTGCAACCTGTATCCGAGAGACATCTCACTATTAGATGGAACCGCACATTTGACACCATCTGAGAATATCGCGCATCGAGCGTTCGCATCCTCTCTGCCTCGAAGCATATCTTCGATAGAATTGACTTCCAACCTCTGTACAGCCGTCCAAGCACCCAACGGCCTCCCCTCAAGCATGACTCCTTACAAATTTTCAATCCGTTCGTCTCGAACAGGCGGATCCAAAGCAACGTCCCCGTCTAAGCGCCGTCGAAAAGCTTCGTCGCCAGAAGAGCTTGCCGAGCTAGCCCGCGAAGCTGCAATCGAACAGGCCGAAACAGAGGAAGAAGCAGCATTGAACGAGTTGGAAAAGTACAGAGACATGGATCTCACGCCTTTGGAGCCGATCATGGAGAGTAAAACAGCTGGAGATTTGATCGTGCATGGCACACCGGTAAAGGTACACGACACAGAAATCTTCCGACACAAGCATCGCACGTCAGATTCCAAAACATCCCAGCCACAACCGAGCCAGGAGCCGAAAGGATATATGCAAGCACTGCTGCAGACTCCACCGCGCAGCTTTATCCTACCTATCGAGCAAGGTGCAGGCCACGACGCAGACATGCCGACGTCTACTGCAACGCCGCCGAACTCAGCAGTCCAGCAATCGCTTCCTCAAACCCACCATTCACCTTTCATCGCCATCATCGAGACACTGCCCGCTACCATCTTCTGGTGCACTGCTGCGGCAATCACGCAGTGTAGCATGAACGCATTCGATGCACTCGTCGAGCGCTTGACCGGACTCAGCGTGTAACTCAGGGAAGTCTTACTTGACATCAATTCAAGGCACGGGAAATGGGCGCATTGATCGAATGATTTACCGTGATGCATTCGTTTTCTGGGAACACAATAGCGTGATATGATTATACAGTACTACTTCGGGAGGAGAGAAAAAAATGAGACGTTCGTTTAAGCCATGCTCGGAGAGGGAAGTGGGGTTTTAGCGCAATGTAGTATGTGTTAGTAGATTAAACATGCTTTTTCTTTTCTCTCTCTTCTCTATTCCTCTTAGATTCTAGGCGAACCCCCGCGCCAACCCAGAGTTTTATTCATATTCCCCAGTGCTGATGATTGCACTTCTGTCCTAGCTCTGCTCTCTTTATCTAGCAGTCAAATCCTCTTGTTCATATCAAGCCCAGGATAGTCATATTATTATTCGTTCTTCCTTTCTCTTTCTCTCTCTCGCGTATTCCATGTCTCAGAGGACAACTCCAAACTGTATTTCATAGTACCCTAGTCCTCCCCTTCGTCCTCTCCCCCCACAAATCTTGCAACCTGGTGATTGAAAGACACTGTTGAGAAGAGGACCCTAACCGTCACAGCTGATGATTTGCTTCATGCTGCTGCTCATCTCTCAGCCCTAGCCTCGTTGTGCTCTGTGTCCGCTCTCTGTCTCCATTGTCCTGTGCCTCGTTTTCGAAATCGCCTCCTCTTTCTTCTTCGTCGTTGCTGTGGCCCTCGTAGTCGGTCAAGTCATCGCTCATGATATGCAGTATCTGACTGAAAGTGCGGCTCTTCCAGCGGCCCATGCCTTCCATAAGGTCTGCACAGTGTAGGAGTGTGCGGCGGGCGGCGAGATAGCCGCCTTCAAGCGCGATGCCCGTTATGCTGAATGCGCCGCCGTGACGTATGAATTTGATCACTTCAGTCGTGTCAGAAAATCCCACGGGAGACTGCGGAGTATCTATGAAGCCAAGCTGGCCGACGGAAAGCCAGTCGACGACGTCGAGGAGTTCGATGCACGAGTCATTTGATGGGCAGTTGCCATTGGTAGAGGTTGGAGGATGAGGTGGAACGGTGAAAATGTACAGGCCTAGGACGAGGGCGGCGTGGAAGAGAGCGACGACGCTGTGCGGGTTGACTATGTCGCTGACTTTGCGGTCGAAAAGAAGCTTGAAAATTTGTGCGGCATGTAGGACACTGCGGCGCGCGCTGGGCGTTTGGGTCCATGTGGAGATGTCTTCAAGGGCATTGACGGCAGGTTCAGGGCCTGAGCGGCCAGCTGCGAGCTCAAAGTAGCGCAGGTTGGCGCCGAGAAGCATACAAGAGGCATGCCAAAGCACAGCTGAATTAAGATCTGCAGTACGGACGGCGTCGATGGAAGAGCTCGAAAGGTTTACGAGCAAGGGGAGAATGTCGCGACTCCGTGGATCTTCGGCATAAATGCGCCAGGGCTCCAGCTGCTTCTGGTTCCCTATCGCAGGGGCTAGGCGGTCGTTACTTTCGTATATGCGGAGGAGTAGAAGTGTTAGCAGAACTCGGAAACTACTTGTGTCCACTTTCAAACCGGGTGTCGGATGAAATGATGGCGTGATCTTTTGTGAATGGATCCTCGCTCCTCTCTGCACCAGATGGAACCATTTTGCGGCGCTATTCACATGGTACAATGCGTAATCAGAAGGTGGCAGAATATGAACGGTTTCCGGGCGTATCATGGGGGCAGTTGAGAGGTATCCTGCCCACCAACAGTCTGCCTCAATCAGGCCGAATATGATTCGTTTACTGCACTCAATCTTTGACCATGCTTTCCATTTGGCGTCGATGTCAATAATCTCATCTAGGAGTGGTTCTACCTTGACCGCTTCGTTTACAGAGAAAAGACTTTGGCTTTGAGCATACTGTACTCGTCAGTGACATGGTCGAAAGCTGTGTGTAAGCGGCTACATACACCTATGAGCTCTGCATACAGCTTCTCGGCTTGCGCAATACGACTTTTTCGCTTGGCACACATTAGCGTATAATTAGGCTAGCTATTTGAGTAGCTTACTCCGGTAATGGAAGCTAGGTTAAGAGCTAGCAAGCTGGTGGCTATAACTCTCATCTGCCTGAGTGGGGGATGATCTGATCCTGTTAACGATTGCAACTCGGCCAGAGCAAGTTGTAGCACAGCCTAGACTTCATGTTAGCAAGTGCAAACTTCCTTCGTTCGCTCGTATTACCGGAAATGTCCGCGTGACGAATTTGGCTGCACCTGTTGTCCCAAGTATACTCAATCCGATCAAACACATGCATAGAAGCAACGGCCTCGATGTGCTCTTCGCCGAAAAAGTCGGTATGTGGATGACTGGAAGGGTAGGATGGAAGTAGTAAAGATACATCTCTAATGCAATGTCGAGGATCTCAGCAGGAGGAAACTGGACGCCGTCCACACCTGGGCTACCAGCGGCATCACCACTTGACGACGCAGTATCGGCAATAGATTCTGCCTGTAGCAGATTCGAGGACGGTAAACTTCTCACTGTGTTCTGAAGCCTGATTCTGCATTCCTCGTCCAGACCCCAACGCGAATTCTTCTTCTCTCTTGTGCTGATCGGTGTGTCTGTTGTCCCAGAATCAGATCCTGAGAGTATGTTGGTGCAGTCTGACGAGATAAGACTCTGCCAAAGATCCAGCATCAAACGCGAAGATCTCCGGTTTCGTGATGGCCAACAGTTCTGGACTCTTTGGAATCGCTCCCTTGGCACTCTGCTTGCGATTGACACACTGCTACCTGACGGGCTCGCCTGATTTTCTTGCATCGCTCGGACGGCATCGGCGTCGAAGAAGCCATCCACTCCTACTCCTAGCGAATGGGGTCCATGCGGAGTGTGCACATCGTTTTCTAATGGAAACAGCCATGTTTGCAGTGCATCAGCTGGCGTCCGGTTAGGGACTGGGTTATTGCTCTGGACAAGTTCAAAAGCCCACTGATCTAAGCTTGAGACATGGCCGGCAGGCGAGAATGACAGAACTTCCATCGCTGGATCTATTGGTGGTCCCATGTTTTCGTGATGGGTTCGGTTCTGCGTCGGGGCGTTTTCAGCGCGGGAAATGAGCATGGGCGAGGGCGACCGCCACGGCGTGTCGACTCCAGGCTCGAGATGCTGGGCCGCATTGATGAGCGCTTCGATGCGGTCCTCGCCGGGTGACACCGGATGCAGTCGCGACGAGGATTGCCGTCCATGAGCAGCAGAAGAAAGATGCGCACTATAGTGACGATTCGTGTTCATCTGTGTCATTTGCGAATCTGTCGTGTTGGCCATGGGTGAAAAGTTGAAGTCTTCCTGGATTGATGGTGTTGGCATTGGAGCCGGACCGCTCCCTGTTCGTGAAACTGCTGGCCGCGAAGCGGTTGATCGTGACATCTGGCCATTGTCTAGAGACTTGTGACGCTGATTCTGCTGCGTGGAGGAGTTTTGCTGTTGCTCATTGTTTTTCATCCGGTTCATAGCATTCTGCGCGTGGCCTTTGCAGTGTCGGAACAGGACATCGCTGATTGGAGGTTGGATACGGGTATTTTGCTTTTTTTCTTCATGGGAGTCTCACCTGCGCGAAAAGTGCTTTTTGCATGTCGGGCACTCATAAGGTCGCTCTCGTGTGTCTGGATAAAGATAAGCTCCATGCATCTTGTCCAAGAGCTGGGCATACGTACGGGACCGCTCGTGTCGCTTCACGTGCTCTACTAGAGAGAGAGTTAGTATCGACATGCGTCGCACAGCTAGAAACAACATACACTTGGTGAAAGTGCGATCGCACATGCTACATTGCTTTAACGCCATGTTTCCCAGTCGTCGCGACGTTTCGATGTGAAGGCGAGCGATCGGAGGACCCTTCGAAGGTCGGCGTCCGCAGGCGCTGACTAGCTCGCCAAGCCATGGTGGACTGCGGGGGAAACAAGGCCATGACTCGGCCTATGCATCAAGTATAGGCTCATGTCAACCTCATCTACCAGACGCATGTAAACCCGCAATATGTCCTCCAGATTGCACCGCGCCCTTGTATGTGTCTCTAGCCATTTCATCTGATCTACACGCATGCCTGGTTATTGTCGCTTTATGGCCCGATCAGGCAATGACATCCTAACAATACCTTCGGGCTTACCAGATGGTATGAGCTCATCGCTGAGCTTCCAAGATCGTGCTGCGCCAGGCGTTAGCTTCTGAGTCACGGGGGAATGGAATACTTAAGAAGGACGGCTCCCAGTTCCAACTTCTGGAAGGATTCTGTGCTACTTCAACCCCGGATTGCCTCGTATGTGGGACTATGAGCCGTATACCAGTGGGGCCTTGCCGAATTGCGACCATATTGGAACCAGCGAGCTTCTCATTCGCCTTCTTGGGGCAATGGTCTCTTCTTGATGCGGTGTCTCTTATCAAATTGATTGCTACTTTCGACATCGGCTAACATAGCATACCCGTTGGTTTCCTGTTTGGAGATCGGAGTTCGGATATTTGCACATCACTTCCATGTTTCCGACATATTATCCAAAGGGCTTAGAACGTTTGGGCAACGCTAGAGACGAACTCTCGTTTTGACGCCAGGTTTGCTGCCTACACAGCGATTACGAGCATCTCGTGCCAAAACATTGCAGGCCGCCCAGTACTTGCAAAGCCACCATATGCCCAAGTCACAACACTTCATACTGCATCATAACGGTTTTTGCCAATCGTACTTAGACGTTGAACAAAACTAACCGCACATTGTAACGAGATGTTCCCAATCGATCACAATTTTGGCGCCTTTGCAAAGCACCTCTTGAGAGATATCAGGACATGATTCCATCGCATGTCACTCTCGCCATTCCCACTATCAAGTTCGGGACATGCGATTTACTATCTGTGTACTTTTGTTGGCATGAACGCTCAGTGGCATGAGAAGATTTTGACTCTTCTTCCAAGCAAACCAATTTGCGGAAGCAGCGTAGAACCTTGCCATAATTTCTGACCAGCACCAATAATGCGACGTTTTTATATTCGGAAACGCCGAGCGGATACTCTCCACCGCTCTCAACAACAAACATGGGCTAGCAACAGAGACCGCTGCACATTGTCACAAAAAGCCAAAGCTAATGTTGGTGAAAGCCGAATCGGCACACTCTTGAAACCGTTGTTGGGTCCAATACTAATGCTTGCATGTCGCATGCACCACACGATGACATGGAGCGACGTCGCTGATCGTAGGGATGAAGAGGGACGTGTTCGACCGATCATGGTGGCGCATGTGGGGCTAGCGCGTCAGCAGGTAGGTATAGGAGAATGTGGGGCGCGGTGACATCTGCATGCAGGGTATACGCTGACACGGATATCAAGGTTCGACGGCCTCAAAGAAAGGCCGGATGAGCACGTTTATCAATCAGACAATAAGACAGGGAAAAGAGAGGGAAGAACAGGTAATGCCGCGTTTTGGCCGAGAGAATCGAAATCAAAGTTCGGAGAAACATTGATCTGGGCAAGTGGGCAGAGTCCAACGCAGATGGTCATTGTGGGTTGTGACGAAATTCTTATACGTACAACATTGCTAAGACGAGCAAAAGAAAAGGACAATTCAGTTCATGTAAATATTGTGTTTCTTAATGCTATGCAACAATGCCTCTGTCTCTCAAGCCCCTGATTTCGTCCTCCCCATATCCCAACACTTCTCTCAACACCTCATCCGTATGCTCGCCCAGCAACGGCGGTGGCATCCGAATCTTCGGCTCAGCCCTCGAGTACTTGACGGGATGATTGACCAATTTAACCTTGCCCAGAGCCCTATGCTCAACCTCCTCAATCATCCCTCTTGCTAGCACGTGTTCATGTTCCACCGTCGCCTTGATATCGTTGACGGCCGCATAAGGCATTCCGCTTCCTTCAAAGATATCCAGCCACTCCTTCGTTGTCTTGGTCTTGAGTTCGGCCTCAATCATGGCGTCGAGCGTGTCACGATGTTGGACACGCAAAGCATTCGTCAAGAAGCGCGGATCAGAAGCCCACTCCGGGTGCGAAAGCTTGTCACATAGGATTTTGAAAAGGCGGTCGTTGCACCCACCCACGGCGACGTTGGTGTCTTTAGTGGTGTACGCGCGGTACGGCACTACTGTTGCTGTTGACACTGTTAACTTGCACATCCAACACGTACATATCCATACACACCCAATCCCCTCTCGTCTTTGGACAAGGGAAGAAGAAGAAAGAAACTTACCATGCGCAGTACCCCACCGTCCACTATCTCCCTTTCCCGTCACCAAAGCACTACTCGCGATGTTCGCCAACCCCGAAACCTGCACATCGCTCAAACTCGCATCAATCCACTGACCCAGACCCGTCTCCTTGCGCGAATAAAGCGCCGCCTGTATCCCAATCGCAGTGTACATGCCCGTCATGATATCCGTGACCGCAACACCAACCTTAACGGGCGGACCATCGCGCTCCCCGGTGATATGCATGAGCCCCATCTCCGCTTCCACCATGACGTCGTAGCCCGCGCGGTCGCGATACGGGCCTGTCTGTCCGTAGCCCGTGACGGAAGCGTAGATGAGCGCGGGATTAATCCCAGACAGCATGGCGTAGTCGAGTTTGTACTTGGCGAGAGAGCCGGGGAGATAGTTTTCGACCAGGACGTCGCATTGCTCGACGAGTCTGTGCAAGATAGATGTTCCGGTGGGGTTGTTGAAGGCGAGACCGACGGATTTCTTGTTTCGATTTACCTGCGTGGTACGAAGGGGTGGTGTTTAGTAGATGAGAAAGGCGAGAGAAGAGGGCATGGAATTGATTGTTTGAAGGAAGAGAAAACTTACCGATAGATAGTATGCGCTTTCCCCTGGAAACTGGCGTTCTATACCATCGGTATATGGTGCATTTGGTGGACCCCAAGATCGTGTGTCATCGCCGCGTGTTGGATGTTCGATCTTGATAATATCTGCTCTGTGCTGACTCGTCAATATATACGCTCCGTAAATTCAAAGTGAGAACTGCATACCCTAGATCTCCCAGTATCTGCGTGCAATAAGGCTACATGGTGTTGTTAGTGAGAGCGAATCCCAAAGGACTAATGTAGATAATTATTACGTACCCCTGCCAACACCCTCGTCATATCCAATACCTTGATACCAGCCAAAGGTAGCTTTTCTACTGTCTTCTTATCTACATTGCTTTTGCTCGATATACTTCTCCTGCACGGGTATGATTTTGCTGCAAGGACTTGACCAAGTGGACGTTGTATGCCCGCACGTGGAAGGAACCTCACAAGCGCCCCAGAGGTATACATGATGGCTATAACAATCCATAGTCGGATCTCGACATGTTAAAAAGGAATTCAACCACCAACTCTCCAGATCTCTCGCCCCACATACGGCTTGTGGGGTCGGATAAGGACACGCTGGGGCTTGAATGCACAGACATCTAGGTTACCGCCCACTGTGCGGATATATGGTCAGATTCCATTACAAACTGCGAAGAGCAAGCCGATCTGATTTAAAGAATACGTCCGGAAGTGACGGGAAATAGATTGCAACGCTAAAACGACCAATTCTGGTTAATGACAACTAATCCTAAGCCCTGAGACCATTGCTTCCATTCACCTTTGCTTTCCCGCTCAAGTAAGGCTCCAGTTCTTCCCGGTGAACTCCATCTGTACTGCTAGTGTTGGCACCATGTGAAAAGCCGCCAAAGTAGTAGGGGGCAAGCCGCTGCTTCTCAGCGAGTTTATCTTCCTTGATACGAGCGAGCAGCTCCTGAGCTCTCTTGTTGCTAGAAAAGCGATCCTTTAAGACGTTAGCAAGAGTTTGAGATGATTCCCGCCATGAGAACCTACTGGGAGCTTTTCCCAGACGCTGTAATCTGTGCCATGCGTGTCGATCGTTCCGCAGCCTTTACGCGCGTACTCAGTGAAGAGGAAAAGACGGCTTGATTCAACCATAATGGTCAATTGATCTGTGAATTGATTAGTGACTAATCTCTGGAATAAAACCTAAGATAGCCTTACCGGTCAAGATCCTCTCAGGCTGACTTTCGTGGATACGCATGCCATGCTGGTACCCTTCGTGGAATCCTCCATGTGGCGTATGGCCGCCCTCGAAGCTACCTCCACCAGGCTGGAAATCGTCGCTTCGACCAAGGCCTTGACCGTATATGCAAGCCAAGAACTCAGAAGCTGAGTTGCGGTGGAAGTATGGCAGTCGGAAAGTGTTGGTTGCAACGTCCCATCGTGGCCCGAACCATAGAAAGTCAGCCAATGGCGTCAAAGGGTCGCGAGATTTGGCGGTCAAAACTGTGAAAATCGAAGGATCGGTATGGTCAATGGATGTGCTGTTCTGGGACGAGAACTTGGTAAGGTCGTATTTATAGGGAACGACATTGCCGTGCCATGCTACGAGATCGAACGGACTGTGATCTTGCTGGATGGCTACGAGCTGACCATTCGTCTTGTTGACAATTTGCCAGTCAACATGCAAGTCATCGTCGATAGCAGCCACGGGATACAGGAAGTCGCGAGGGTTGGCTAGTCCGTGGCCTCCAAGAGGTCCAAGATCTGGAAGCTCCCACATAGAGCCCCACACCTCAGTGATATAACCCCGTGCTGCCGGCGTACCCGGGGCCAGATTGAGGCAGAATCTGATGCCACGTTGAATAACACAAATTTCTCCTGGCTGCAGGAAGATGTTCCCCATCTCAGTCTTGATGTCAAGATTACCTTGCTGTGCGCAAATGAGGAAGTCACCGTCAGTGTTGCAAAAAGCTCGCCGATCCATGTTGGAGTTGATCATGTAGACATAGAGCGCAAGGCCTTCTCTGATGTTTGGATCACCACTGCCACAGAGAGTGTGTAGACCATCGGCGAAATCAATCTTCTCGTCATCTTTCGGCAAAGGGAATGGCCTCCACTCAGCTTGCTCAGGAAGCGTCTCAACTTTGGGATTGATAGACAGAAAGCAGTTTGTGATGTTGGACTTTGACTCGAAAGGAATGTAGCCATCTGTTGAAACTTAGTAACAACTTTGCAACTTATAAGACAACACATACTGTGAGCAGCCGCTGGTCGACAGCGATACATATAAGTACTAAAGTTGTGCGCGCGGGGAGCTGCGAATGCCGAATATGTGATGCCTTCGGTATAAAGGCCAAAGCGAACTTCTTGAGGATTATTCTGCGCAACAGGCAGTGTGCCTGGGATAACTTCAGACTGATGTCGGTTTCCCCATCCTGGTTGGTAGTCGTATGGATCGTTTGCTCGCGTTGGCTTTAGCCGCTGGAGATCCGTGAAGTGAAATGCCTTTTGTGGGTCAGTCACAAGTTTGCGTTCTTTGAAGCCCTCCATCATGTTTGGTATCCGAATGTGTGTAATGAGTATGCCAGCACCTATTATTTCGAAATTCAAGTCTTATATCGGATCCCCAAAGCTGTGAAACGGTAGGCCGACATCTGCCGCCGCTAATTGATCGGCCTGTGCATCATGTGGTGGCGGGGCCCGATGCACCTAATAGCGGGGTTCGCTTTTCGGTAGCTGAGTTACGCGCGCTGCAAGAGACCCACAATGAGTGAAGGATGAGCTCGTCCTGGTAGGTGGGACCTATGGTCAGGGTGCCATACCCCGTTACTTGGCGGATGGAACCACAACGTGGGCCTTATTGTTCACTCGCGGGGTCTTCTTTTGACTTTGATCGAAAGCATAATTGTGTTCTTAGCGCTGACTCGGGTAAAAGAGTGAAGAAGTTACTGCAAATAAGCCTTTGTCAAATGAAGTTGTTGTATGTACAGCAGTTATGGCGATTAGAATTATTTATTTTGAGGCAGCTAAGACTTCATCGACCATGAGCCCGCATGAACCTACATAATTCTTGGCATCGCACAACGAACTCAGCTCCTCGTTGGAAATTTTATCGGTGATTTCAGACCGTGTTTGGAGAGCTTCCAACAGGCTGGTGTCGTTCTCGATACTCTCCTTGCATGCCTCGTATACAATATCATGCGCTTTTGAGCGACCGACATGTGGAGCAAGACCCATCATAACCGCCTCAGCGACGATCAAGCCCCTAGTCGAGTAAAGATTAGTGAGCATTTGCTTGGGATTCACAACCAGGCCGGAAAGCGCAAAGTCAGCTTGGTTGAGCGCACCAACAGCAATGACAAAGCTCTCTGGAACAGCCACCCATTCGAGATGCCATGGACCGGAAGCGCGCTCAAAATCTGAGACCATGCCGTCGAGCACCAAGCCCGCGTTTGACCGTAGGATCTTCGAGGCTGCTAGGATGACCTCGCTTGAAATGGGGTTTCTCTTCTGCGGCATGGTAGACGAGGCACCTCTATGTGGCACAAATGGCTCTGACACTTCACCGAGCTCGTTTGATGACATGATGATAATGTCTAGGGCTAGCTTGCCTAGAGACCCACCAACAAGTGCAAGGTAATTTGTGATTTCGGCAACGCCGTCTCGTGCAACATGCCAGGTGATGGGAGGATCTGTGAGCCCTAGGTCTTTTGCCATCTCTTTGCGAACCCGAATGCCGTCGTCGCCTGATCCTAACGAAGCTAGAGAGCCTGCAGCTCCTCCAAATTGCACCATCAACGCACGGTCCCTAAGCTGTTCCAAACGTTCGAGGTGCCTCTGGAAACCAGAAAGCCAGATGGCACATTTATGGCCAAAGGTGATGGGTAGAGCATGTTGCAGGTGAGTGCGGCCGGCCATAGGGGTATCTCGATGTTTCCTTGAGAGATGTTCGAGGTTCTTGATTACGGACCGGAGTGTTCGCTCAACAATCTGCAGACCTTCCTTCATCTGCAAAATGCTCGCCAAATCCATAATGTCCTGCGTAGTTGCTCCCCAATGTACATATCGTCCAGCCTCATCGCCACAGGACGCAGATAGCTGGCGTACCAACGGGAAGATGGGATAACCGACGATTTCAGTTTCATGACGTAGCTTATCGTAGTCCAACTGTGCTTCTCTGGCTTTCGATGTCACAACTTCCCCAATGTGAGATGGGATGACGTTGCATTTCGATTGTGCCCTGGCTAGAGCGGTTTCGGCGTCCACGCATCGGTCAATGTATGCTTTATCGTCAAACACCTTTCGAATCTCGTCCGTTCCGAAGAGAGTACGAAAGATAGCAGAGTCAATCGCGCTGACGCTGCCGAGCAGTCTCCGTTGAGGACGCACAGTCGGGAGCCGTGGAATTACGCGTAGTGGGGCACGACGAAGCAAGAACATGATTGATAGTTTCGTAGCGAGGTAAAACTCAATGGGCTTCGTAGAGAAATAAACGCTTTGGAAAGGGCCGGCACGGCAGGCACAACATGGCGGCTCCTAGCCGACGGATAGTGGGAGCTGGTCGTGTGGGACGCGGGAGCTGCAGCAGCGTGTGGGGAAGATGTTGGCGGTGTACTAGTAGGAGTGGGCCCTGGACTTACCGATGGTGGAAGGCTCGTAAGTGCCCACACGTGACCTCGCGTTTATACTGTAGTGACGCGTCGAGCCTCCGCGTAACATGGACTCATTGTCATCACTATCACTACTACTATCATTACCACTATCTTCATTGCTGCGCGTAATTACTAAAACTTTGTTCTCGGTGCTACGATTCTCGAACAAATAGCGAAGCGACACCTAAGCCGGTGCTGGCACACATACTAACAATGCCCATTTCCTTATCCTGGCGCCGAAGCTCTCCGAATAGCGTCGCGGTTTGACGCGCACCGGTGGCTCCAGTAGGATGTCCAAGCGCTATAGCCCCACCATTTGGATTCACTTTGTCTTCGTCCAGGCCCAGTTTTCGTATGCATGCGATAGTTTGGCTCGCAAAGGCCTCGTTCAGTTCGACAATGTCCACGTCACCAAGCTCTGCGCCTGTCCATTGGAGTAATGCTGGTATGGCAAATACTGGGCTGATACCCATTTCATCTGGTGCACAGCCTCTAACTTGCGTGCCTACGAACCGGCCTAGAGGTTGAAGGCCTCGAGCTTCTGCCCACGAACGTCGAGCGAGGATAGTGGAAGATGCCCCGTCGGAGATTTGAGAGCTGTACAGTCAGCTTTGCGACAGCAATTTCGAAGGGCGGCTTACGAGTTGCCAGCAGTGCTCTTGCCGTTTTCTCCAAATACAGGCTTGAGCGTGGATACTTTCTCAAAAGTCAAACCATGTCGAATGCCGTCGTCTTTGGTAACTTCGAATTCTGCCGGCTGTCCACTTGTTTCATCGATTCGTTGGACCTTCACAGGTACAATCTCCCAATCGAAACGACCTTCCTTTTGTGCGCGACTTGCGCGACCGTGGCTTCGTACGGCGTACTCATCCTGCGACTTTCGATCAACATTGTATCTTTCTGCTACGTTCTCTGACGTTATGCCCATAGGCATAAGGCAGTCACGGGCGTCTTTGATGCTTGATTCCAGGAGAGTGGGCGAAACGTCTGTTGGGATGCCCCGCGAACTATAATTCCTTGACATGCTTTCCACGCCTCCAGCAAGCCCCACGTCTACCTGGCCCACCATTATCGAGTGTGCTATGTGGGTTATTGCCTGCAAGCTGCTCGAGCATTGACGGTTGACCGTGTGGAAAGTGGTCGAATTCGGGAAGCCAGCATGATTAAGTGCCATGCGCCCTGTCTTTGCGAAACCGAGTTCAGCAAGAACATTTCCTATTAAGACGTCGTTGACATCGCTCTTGTTTATTCCGGCTCGTTGTACAGCGGCTTGCATGACCTGTTGATGCTTAGCCATTGCCCAAGATTCGTTGCCATTGAACTCACTGGCATCAAAATATCCTCGGGGTGTGCATCTTTGTATCCGCCCTTGAAACTGCGATTGATTGGCGACCTGACGGCAGAGAGCAATACGACATCGTTTGGGGTCTTCTGAAGGATGTTCCGTGCAGCCCTGCTAACATTTGCCATTTTTGAAAATACCCACAAAATACTCATGAGCCATTTCGATCAAGACGACCCTCTATGTAGTGTATGGTCAAACGTGATGCCGGGATCATTGCATGTGGTCGCCGTACCCGCTGTGGCGGGGCGATTGTCTGTGTGGGGCGACGTCGGAGACCCCTCTATGACGACCGGCCGATGCAGGGCAACATCGATGTTTGCCGAATCTAGCCTGCATGAAGGCGCAACAGTTCACTTCCTACATCTTTACCAGCACACTAAGACAAACACGACTCTACACGATGGCTCTTCCTAACAAGTACCAAAATGGCAGTATCGACTCCTCTACCAAAGGAGTGTATAGAGCGTCACCTATCAAACTTATGGTATATGGAAATGGTGGGGATATATTCGCCTTGCTCTCGACAAAGCTAACTCTTGACACTAGGCACGAGCAACCAGCTTCTAGACATCATTAGCGAGCTCGGTGCAACCAAAGCCTTCATCATTACCGGCCGATCGCTCTATGAGAAGACCCCAGTGATTAAGAATATTGAGAAGACCTTAGGATCAGCTCACGGTGGCACGTTCAGCAAGATTGGACAGCATGCGTAAGTGTATCGTGCTTTTTCTGTCGCGCCAAAAGTTTATGCCAAATAGGCCGATCCAGGACATCAAAGAAGCCACCTCTTTGATGGCAAAGTCAGGCTGCGATGTTCTTGTATCAATAGGAGGCGGGTCGCCTATCGATTCGGCTAAGGCCATTGCATATAACATCCACCAAGAGACAGGAAAGTGGATACCTAGTATCGCGGTCCCGACAACACTGAGTGTTGCTGAGACGACGCAAAACGCTGGCTTTACTACCGAGGAGAAGCATAAAATTGCAGTCAGCAACCCAGAGTTGGTGCCAAAGGGTGAGTGGCGACCTGTTTCATGAAGGACTGAGCGTGTTCTAATCATTAATAGCCGTGGTTTACGACGGAGACCTTGCCGTTTATACACCTCTGAATCTTTGGACTAGCAC
Source organism: Curvularia sp. IFB-Z10 (assembly GCA_002161795.1). Taxonomy (NCBI): domain Eukaryota; kingdom Fungi; phylum Ascomycota; class Dothideomycetes; order Pleosporales; family Pleosporaceae; genus Curvularia; species Curvularia sp. IFB-Z10. The sequence goes on along the minus strand of JPSZ01000002.1, from coordinate 942,297 downwards.
AGGGGTATGAAACATATTCACTACAAGGAACATGTCTCAAAGTGCCGGCTGACTTGGCTTCAGATTCGATCATTGGACCACGCAGTAGAGCTGATGTACCACCCGCTTGCGGCTGAAATACCCACGAAGCGCATGGCTCTGGAAGCGATCAAAGATCTTTTTACTTACCTGCCTCAGTCGAAGGCCAACCCCAATGATGCACAAGTTCGCACAAAGCTTTTCATCGCTTGCTACTCATCGCTCTTCCCCTTCCTCTACACCGGCGGCGTCGGCCTCAGCCACAGCATTGGCCATGCAATCGGCGCCACGTATGGCATTCCGCACGGTGTCACCAGTTGTCTCAGTCTGGCGCCCACTGTACATCTCAAGGCGAGCAACCCAGAAGAAGCAAAGCAAATTGCCAGGATTATTCCATACATTGGCAAACAGAGTACAGGTAGCGACGAGAAGGATTCTCATGTCGTTGCTGATGCCATCGCTGGCCTGGTCGAGGAGCTGGGACACAAGACCACCTTGACAGCAGTAAGTCACCTGAGTATATTCGAACTGTAACTACTAATGACTTTTAAGTACAACGTGCCAACAGGCGAAGCCGAAGAAGAAGCCATTGCCTTGCTCGCCCTGCATAGTAAAGAACACAAGGATTTTGCTAGCTGTATGTCATTTCGTTGGAGCCCTGGAACCCAAAAGCTGACAATCGTTGTAGTGAAACAAATCGTGCGCAATCTCTATTGATGCATGTACCAAAGGCGGACGGTGTTATGCAGTAGCAAAACGCTTTGGCTCAGTCAATCGAAATGTAGCATAGTTGACGAATCAGACTAGTAGTATAAGACCGACTCATCCCCCGACACGTGAACCAGCTATGCTCGATTTGAGAAGTGGAAATGTTTTCCATGCAAGCGCGCTGCATTGGGTTTTCCGACCTGTCTCGACCAATCAGCGTGCATTTTGTCCGCAACCTCCGCATTGTCCTCGGCTAAGCTCTTTCCCGCCGCCTCCGATTGTGGAGACTTTCTTACCCGCCATCGGCACGGCATTTGTGTCGGTCAGCCCCAACTGGCTAGTAACAATGATGCATCCCCTCGTGGTACTTGTGTGGGGAGCGTCATCTCCACGCTAAGAATCTGGTCACCATAATTTCTTTCTTATCCTCCGACTTGACGATTGCAAAGGACACTGAAGCCGCCGCCGTGCTACAGCTACCTTCGTGCTTACATTGAAGAAACCCTCTGAAATTCCCTAGCGATTGAACGCTATTCCGAAACACGTGAACCGGATTGAAGCTCGCTGGCAGTGACCTCTTCTTCGTACCATTCATAATGCAAAGATCTCTGCTCTTTTCGGCGCGCCGCCGCGGCCCAGCGACGGGCATGCGCTTCTTCTCTGCCAGCACATCACGACCGGCAATCAACAAAATAGTCTCTTCCGCCCAAGAAGCCATCAAAGACTTGAAGTCTGACTCTACCCTTCTAGTTGGCGGCTTCGGTTTCTCTGGAGTACCAAATACCCTTATCAACGCTCTACGCGATCGATCCGATCTCACAAACTTCACGGTTGTCAGCAACAATGCGGGTATGCCTGGTGTTGGACTGGGCCAACTTCTGGAGACAAAGCAGATTGGCACCATGATTGCGAGTTACATCGGAGATAACAAGGTGTTTGAGCAAATGTACTTGAAAGGCGAACTAAGTCTGCAGTTGACCCCTCAGGGCACCATTGCGGAGAAGTGCGCTGCGGGTGCTGCGGGTGTGCCAGCTTTCTACACACCTGCTGCATACGGAACAATAGGTGCGTAGTTTGGGCAAACAAGACATTGGAATGATCACAACTGACAAGATGCAGTGCAAACCGGTGAACTACCCGTCCGCTACAACACCGACGGCACAATCGCAAAAATGGCACCACCAAAAGAAACCCGAGAATTCAATGGAAAGTCTTACGTTATGGAAGAAGCTATTTTTGGTGACTATGCTTTTGTCAAGGTTGCCAAAGCCGACCGTCTCGGCAACTGCCAGTTCCGAAAGGCACAAAACAACTTCAACGAAGCAATGGGGAAGAATGCAAAGATGACGATTGTAGAGGCGGATGAGATTGTTGAAGATGGCGAGATTGCGCCAGAGGATATCCATCTCCAGGGAATTTACGTCAAGCGAGTAATTAAGAGCACGGTAGGCAAGGAGATTGAGAGGAAGGTGTTCTGGAAGAGCCCAGAGGAGCAGAAGAAGGCGCTCTTGGAAGGCGGTACGTCTCGTGTGGGATACAGAATTCAAGAGGTGTTAGTCTCTAACAGCAACGTAGGATCATCAGAAGCGTCACAAAAACGTGAGCGTATCATCAAGCGCGCGGCACAAGAACTGAAAGACGGCATGTATGTCAACCTTGGTATTGGCATGCCGCTTGCAGCACCAGCTTTCCTTCCTGAGGGTACCGAAATCATTCTTGAGTCTGAAAACGGCATTCTGGGTATGGGAAGGTATCCTATGCCTGGAGAGGAGGTTTGTTCATGAACGTCTTATTGTGCCCAGGAAACGGGCTAACACAATCGCAGGACCCAGACCTAATCAATGCTGGTAAAGAGACCGTCACACTAATCAAAGGCGCATCAACATTTGGAAGTCACGAGTCGTTTGGCATGATTCGCTCAGGTCGGATAGACGTTGCGATGCTCGGGGCCATGCAAGTCAATCAATTCGGAGGTATGTCGCTTTGCACCCTTTCTGTGTAAGATTGAATCCATTCTCATTTCAAACCTAGACCTAGCAAATTTTATGCTTCCTGGAAAGGTAAAGGGTATTGGCGGTGCTATGGACCTTGTCGCAAACCCCACACAAACTAAAGTCGTCATCACCATGGAACACGTCGATAAGAAGGGCAATCCCAAGATCCTGAAGCAATGCACATTTCCATTGACAGGGCAGAAGTGTGTCAGCACAATCATTACCGATTTGGCTGTGTTTGAGTGCGATCGGGTAGAAGGACTTACGCTGATAGAGCATGCAAAGGGCGTTACTGTGGATGAGATCAAGAGCAAGACGGAGGCGCCGTTCAAGGTCAGTGAGACCTTGAAGGAAATGACGGTTTGATTCAAAGGAAAGAAAAGTGTTTGAGATAGGTTTTCCAAATGTGTTCAATAGCGATTTTCTTTTCGCATGAAAATTTCAAACATTGCGTTCTTAGCCATGTACACCCTTATATCCGCTGCCTTGATTCCCAATCAATACCCTCTCTTCTAAAACCTATCCCGCAAACTCCCACGTCCCATCCTCCCTCTTTATCGCCTTATCCTCATGCCCCTCGGGCAACTTCCCACCAACATGCAAATATATACTACTTCCATCACGATCTCTGCATCGCTCATCCAGCGCAGCCTCCTGCCACACCTCCAGCGCCCTCTCCGCCATACTACACTTGGTCCCCACCTGCCTCGCACTCTGGACCCCCAGCCCCAGATCCTTAATCATCATCTGCGTCTTGAAACCAGGCCGATACCCACTATTACTCGGGACCCAGTACTCGCGCTGCACATTCGGGACCGGCATGACATGATCGCACATCCACGACTGACCCGTGCTAGATTTGATAACAGCATAGAGAGCCGCGGGGTCAAGGCCATGCGATATACCCAGCGCGAGTGCCTCTGCCGTGGCGAGCAGAATGGTACCCGAGAGGTAATTATTCGCGATTTTGGCGGTTAGCCCGGCGCCGAGGGAAGTCAGGTAGAAGGATTTTTCCGCGGGACCGAGCATCGAGAGGAGGCGGGTGAGGCGCGGGGACACGAGGGGGTTGGCGAGCGGGGACGTGGGCGACGGGTGCCCGATTAAGAGGGATAGAGTGCCTGTTTGGGCGGCGGGAACGCCTCCTGATACTGGTGCGTCGATGTACGTCCCTAGGCCTGCTTGGTGTAGTGCGGAGCCGATGGCTTTTGTGCTTTGCACGTCGATGGTGCTGCATTCGAGCATTATTCTTTCTGGGTCTTTGACAGCGGCTATGACGCCGTTTTGAGCGTCTAGATATACCTCTCTCACGTCGTTGGCGTCTGGAACGATGGAAATGAGGTATTTGGCATTTTCGGCGGCTTCTCTTGCGTTTGATACGATTTTTATGGCTCCGTGGGAGGAGTATTCTGATCTGAAGCGGGTGCAGGCCGAAGCGTTGATGTCGTGTATGTATAGGGTGGAAGTTGGGGGCATTTTAAGGCGGATATTGGATGCCATTGCGTAGCCCATTGCTCCCAGACCTATGTTCTGGTTGTTAATGGATGATTCTTGCGTGTGCAGTTGTACTTGGTCATGCTGGTATCAGTACCAATGAATGCATAGTTCTCTGCCATGATTTCAAACGTTGTTTGTCTTTTCGCTCAAGCTTTACTCAAACATACACCAACCTAATTAAGGAAATATTGTTTGGAAATCATGGGCTCCTAAATTCATATTATCATCGCTGAATGTTTACATGCATCCTGGACTGGTTGGGCTGCACCCCAGTCTATCTTGCCCCACATTTTCCCCTCTTCCCCAACGCAGCATCTCCAACACATCAGTCTCGGCACGCTGTATCCGCTCTTGTAGACTCTGCATTCCTGTTGCAGCAAGACATTGTGCGTCTGTGTGCGTGAATGTAACAAATACACACATCGCCACTGCAGGAGATCAATACGAAACACTCTTCCACAAACAAACCGTTCCCAGTCTTTCCCAAAGAAACTCATCCCCAGCAACCGAATTTACTCATCATGTCTTCTCAGTCACCCTTGAAAGTTGGCGTCATTGGCCCCGCAGGCTTTGGCGGCTCATATCTCTGTGTCGAATTACTGAATCGAGGCCATACTGTGATTGGGATATCGCGCAATCCATCCAAACTGGGTAAACACGCACGCTACATCCCGCGATCCGTTGATATAGACAACGCACCAGTGGAAGAGATAGCAGAAACGTTCAAAGGAATCGACGTACTGGTCTGTGAGTTTGGGCCTCATACAGGGGGAGCAGGGGCATTGCTTTACAGTAAGTCTTCCCTCCCCATCACTAACTGTACTTTATCCAAGTTCAAATGGATTTCCAACTCCAGTTCCCAAAATCCAGCAACATCGAATGGAAGAAAAAGAAGGGAAAAAAGGCGTCTAACTAACTACTCCCTCACAAGTGCCCTTCCTCGAAGCCGTGCGCAAAATCATCCTCGCACACAAACTCCACCCAACATCCTACTTCCTCTTCGTCGGCGGCGCCGGCTCGCTACACGTCCCAGGGACCTCGCTCCCGTGCGTCGACCACCCCGACTTCTTTCTCGCCTACCGCCGCGCCATTTCCACTTCCCTGGCACACATTGCGTACATGGAAGAGCGCCTCGGTATCATCGGTACGTCGCTGCGCCGCTATCGTACCGCGCGCCTTGCGTCGCCGCCTAGCAAGGAAGACGAGGCGGTGATTGAAGAGTATGAGCACTTGATTCGGAGCAAGGATGATGCGAAGGATTTTATCAAGGCGGGGCGCACAGCGTTCATGTTTTTTGAGGAGCGCACGTCGTTTCAGTGGAGTTTTGTTTCGCCGCCTGCGTTGTATAGGCCGGGTAGGCGCACGGGTAGGTATGAGGTTAGTGTGGATGAGATGGTGCTTTTGGGCGAGCAGCAGGAGGGCAAGGATGTGTTTGAGGGGAGGCTGACAGGGATCAGTGTGGGGGATATGGCGATTGCGATTGCGGATGAGGTAGAGGCGAGGAAGCTGGTCGGGAAGCATTGGTCGGCTTGGGGGGATATTAGCGAGGATGTACCTGCACCGGCGTACGCAACGTTGGAGGCGGTAGAGGGGGGGAGCAAGTAGGTATGTTTGAGATGGCGCATGTTCTGTTGTGTAGTTATGATGCATTCTCTCATGTTCTCAAAGTGGCGATTACTTTTGGAATGACTTCAATGACACTCATTGATCGATAATGCCTAACTACTTTCCCTGGAAGAAATTCTGAAAAACTTCGAGAACTGCATCCATACCAATCATCTCTTCCAACTTCAATATTCTCTCATCCCGCCCAAGCTTTGCCGGTGCTCCATCTGGTACCCACCTGCTCGTCACGCCATCGGCGCTCGGCCCATACACCTTTGCGCCCAGCTTGTCCCGTTGTACCGGCGGCCATGGGTTCTGGCCGTTAACAAATTTGATAAAGTCCTCTCCGTATTCCTTTGCCACCTTGAGCTGCGCATCATCTAGATGCTCGTTGAAATTTTGGAACAGGTAGGCCACGTCAAGAATGTGGCCGGCTTCACCTTGGTAACGGCCTTCCCAAGGGATTCCCTCATTGAAATGGTATAGAAAGAGCTTCGAATCAGGAGTGTTCGGCCAGCCTTGGGCGAACGCCCGCGCAGGAGCATAGAAACATATTTCGGATGAGAAGCGCAGGATGGCAAGGAGCGCTTCGTCATCTGAAGATGAAGTGGTGATGTTGTACGCTGTGAGTAATTCCTTGGCTACTTCTGGCTTAGCGGACAGTGTTTGGTTACAAGAGTTGATAAAACTTTGGGCAATTCCGGATTTCCGGGCATCTAGAGTTGTGTATGCGAAGATGTTGGCCTTGATATCGTTAGACTCTGCTGTCATGAGCTATAGAGGATCTTACATCGAGCTTTGACTCTCCAATCATCAAGGCTTTACACCATTTCCGGCCTGGCATCATGAACGTGGGCTTGTCGTCCTGAGATGATATAGTGAGGAAGTCGGGAGAGCCAGTAACCGTATTGCCGTCGATCGAAGGGGCCATACGTGCCGATTTTGGTACTTTTTGCCAAAGATCGTCGACTGGTAAACTCAAGAGCGCTTTGATGCGATCCTCTGGAGACATATTTGATAGTCCGAATGCTTCGATAGCCTCTTGATAGGCCGTCTCTGCCACGGATTCTGGGATAGGTGCGATGAGAAGTGTTGTTCCACCTGTGCTCAAACCTTGCCTCATCAGCGGCTCGTTTGAGCTGAGGAGCAATGTTACGGACACTGTCATAGTTAATCTCGTTTCTATATGTGCTGGTATGGGGACGTACAGGCTCCCGCACTTTCACCGCATGCTGTGATATAGTCGGGGTCGCCGCCAAAACCAGCTATGAACTTTTTAACCCACCGCAGTGCAGTGCGTTGGTCGTGAAGGCCATTGTTCGCTTTGTATCCAGCCTTTCGTAGTTCAGCTGATGTCATGAATCCTGTGACGCCCAATCGGTAACTAATCGTCTCAGCAAGAAAGTCGCTGTACCATGATCGCCCCAACCTACTTGATGGTGATGCCAATTATAGGTTGTTTCTTCTCAACTGACATCTTCACAATGGCAGCCGGGTCGTAATGTGGATACCAGCTGCTCCCAACTGCAAAGCCACCCCCATGGATGAACACATAGACTGGCAGCTTTGCATTTGAGTCGATGGAGCCATCCTTCCTCGTGGGTACAGTAATGTTGAGATTAAGACTGTCAAGATCCGAATGTGGCGGTACTTGTGGCAATGGCAGAGAATGCTGGATGAAACCGAACTCAGCATTTACGGCGCCCACTGGCGATACTGGAGGAGGCCTAGACTGGTTCAATATCTGTTGCACGGCAGAGAGATATGTGCTACGGACCCGAATTTGGTGGCATCTATACTTCCTGGCTCATAGCTGTCTAGCAGCTCAGGTGGAGCAAAGCGGTCTTTTATCGAAGCATATTTGAGACCCAAGAACTGCGCCACACCGTCTCTCTGGTTCCCATTGACTTCCCCGAGTGCTGGATGCGTGCAGATGGCCGACATGCCGATGATCGCAACAGGATAGAAAGCAGTGGTAATGAGTGATATACGGCGGCTGCGAGGCTTGAGAATTTCAGAAGTTAACTACCCTCCCTGCATTGGGGTTGAATGGCTAATGGGATTGGTTGGGCGAAAGTAGTCCGATGGAGGCGGGATGGACTTGAGGTGGGAGGCAGCTACCCCGCTTCTAGACCGGGCATCGGAGCAGGGAGGCAGTGGGGCAAGCAGCAGAGCATCCGCACATGATACCTACACAAGACACGGAGGATATGATCGCTTCGTTTCTCCGCTGTGTGGCGGCTCTTATCCGCTGTGAGATAACCCGGCTCAGAAGCATTGGTACTGATAAGCACGTGTTGTCACCATAGGGGAGTGAATCTAGTACCTCGTACCACGATAATAACCAAGGCTTGCATGCGTTATGGTTCCAACAAATCCTGAATTACCGTCAACAGATGCTTTCGTCGACCTTTCGCTGCTCGATGGCGGCAGTTTTGTTGGTGACTTGAGTCGCCTGCATGCTGGGCAAAGTGGTACTTTTCGCATGTACAACTGGGCATTTTATATCGCGCACAAAGGACGCCATGTGCTTTGGGACTTGGGGCTGGACCAGGTAAGTTTATAAAGATTTGACAAAGGTCCGCTGTGCTAGACTGATGCCAGTATAGGATCGGGGCTGCTACACGCCTTGGGTGAACAAGAACATGCTGGAGCATGTCAATCATGTTGGTCCTAGGCGTACCATAGTGCAGCAGTTATCTGAGCGAGGGATTGCAGCACAAGACATTGATACCATTCTGTTCAGGTACAAGGCCACGAGCGAGAGACGCACAATGTGTTGGCTAAAGCAATCAGCAGTCACGCTCATTGGGATCACTGCCGACCCATCAGCGACGTGTTTCCCAATGCAAAGGCGTACTTTGGCCCAGGCACAAGAGCAGCTTGCGAGCCGGGCCATATGAAAGACGTCAATCTGGAGTGGGACGGGCGCTTCTTTGATCCCGACCACGCGACCGAGGCGTGGCAAGAACTACAAGGCGAATGGAAACCGTTTGGACCATTTGAAAAGGCACTGGATTATTTTGGAGACGGCAGTTTCTGGATCCTGGATGCACCAGGACACATGCCAGGTAACGTGGCCGCCGCTGCGAGATTGCAACATGGCGATTGGGTGGTTCTTGGAAGCGATTGTAAGTTGTTGCATAGGCATAGTCGTTAGCCATACCTAGCTGACAATGTCCCGGAACCAGGCTGTCACTCGAGGGACCTGCTCGACGGGAGACGTGAAATCGCCCAGTTTCCGGGTCCCGGCCCCGAGCTCATGTCCCTCCATAGCAATGTTGTCTCTGCGAAGGACACCATTGCCAAGCTACGGGCGTTGGAGACAGAACATGGGGCTCACATAGCGCTCGCGCATGATGCTACATGGTTGAAGGAGGGCACGGACCGGGTGCTGATGTCGCTGCTGGACGCGAGGATGAAGTCAGCGGCCAAAGAAAGAATTGTTCGCGATGAAATACCCTAGCTGCTTACTCATTTTGTGCCGCACATCTAATTATAACGAATGCCCTATTGTTGAGCGAGCAGAGACGGACCATTCGACGCCTCAACTATACGTTCCGTCTTGTACTGCCCAACCACCGTAGCCGCCCAGCCGACTAGCGCCGTGCCCCGTGGGGGCCTTGTTTTATGTACGTACTGTACATATTCGACTACCATATCTTGACAGACTCATCCCTCGCTTGTCAATGCCCATCCATCTTTCGCAATGGCTCTCCGCGACCTTCCATGGGCGACGATTGCCTTTACCGGCATCGTCGCAACGCTTATCTATGGTGTCGTGCGACTAATCCAAGTCCGGCGTTTCTACCGACATCTTGTTCGTCCACCACAGCCACCACTCGTCTCGCGCTCGTGATCCAGACATGAACTAACATCATGGGTAGCCCAAGCCACCTCACAGCTTCCTGTTTGGCCACCTCAAGCTCATGGGTGAAACCTTCGGCATGCTCCCAAGCGACGGTCACTACCAGACCGTCGCCACTACCATTGCCAGGAAGTACGACTTGCCGGGTCTCTTCTATCTCGACTTGTGGCCGGTCGCGTGGGGTCAGATTGTTGTCACAGATCCTGACCTCGCTCGCGACGTGACCGTTATCCGGAATCACCCCAAGCACGAAGCCATTGGCGCCATGATCGACCCCCTCATAGGAGAGGGCAACATTGTCAGCATCGATGGGCCACGCTGGAAATATCTACACAAGATGGTGAGCCCAGCATTCTCCGTCATGAACATCACCGAAACGAGACCGCTGGTTGCCTCCGAAGTCATGAAGTTCCGCTCCATTCTGCACGAAAAGGCAAGGTCAGGAGAGAGTTTCCGGCTTGAAGATTGTGCTCATCATCTAACATTCGATGTCATTTCGACGGTGACTTTTGGGAAATCCCTTGATGCTCAAACACAAGGCAGCCCCGCTCTGCATCATTTCAAAGCCATGACGCAGGCTCACATGAAATCCAGAGAGTCGTTCAACTACGTCGCCAACTTCTTTGCCAACAGAACACGCAATTCCGAAAGAAGAAAGATGGACGAATTCGTCGCCGAACTCATCAAGGAAAGATTTGAGCACGTCAGACGTAAGTCATTTGCCCTGCATAGGTAAGTTGCATTGCTGACCCTAACGTTGTTGCAGGAAGCAACCTCGATCTCTCCGAAAAACGGGGACTCGGTATCATGGACCTTATACTCAGAGAGTATCTGGCAGATCCTGCCAACAGCAAAACAACAGAACTTGACCCTGAATTTCTGGCGGATACTGTGACCCAGGTGAAGACGTTGCTTATCGCTGGCAGCGGTACGACGTCAGATACCGTCTGCTTTGGGCAGATGCTACTGAGCGTGCAACCAGAGGTAGTTCAAAAGATGCGAGAAGAACATGATCGTGTTTTTGCGCCTGGTATCGATGCAACGTACGAAATTCTAAAGGCCAATCCAGGAAGACTAAACGAGCTCGTGTACACGAACAGCGTGATCAAGGAAATCCTCAGATTCTATCCAATCGGCAATACTGCACGCAAGGGTATCGACACCCTGACCTACCAAGGCAAGCAATGGCCATCCAAAGACTTGATGATCTGCCCGGTTCAGATAGCTATGCACATGAATCCCAAGCTATTCGCTGGTCAGTAATATGCAGCATTGCTCGGAACACGCCTAGAAACTGCTAATGCTTGTTGGTAGACCCCCTCAAGTTCGACCCCGAGCGATATATGCGCGAAGACTTTCCGCGCCAAGCATGGCGTCCGTTCGAGCGCGGACCTCGTGCTTGCCTCGGTCAACCACTAGCGATGGATGAGTTGATGATTGTTCTGCTACTGACTGCAAGGGACTTTGACTTTACTTGCGCAGACCTCAAACCAAACAAAAAGCCCAGGACGGAATGGTTCGATCTCGACTTGACTTTTGGAGACAGAGCATACCAGGAGTTTGTCTTTGAAGCTCAACCGCGCGACGGCATGCCAATGACTGTGAAAAAGTCTAACTGGCCGTCATGATTACGACCCGCAACCCTTCTCGTTATGGTGGAACAGGCTTGGCTGCCAAGCGATCCGTGTGCCCATGCATGCTTGTATTCTAGGGTCCTAAAGCTTATTGTTAGATGTCCAATACCGGACAAGCATTCCAGTGAGCACGGATGCCTCTTTCGTGCTTTTCATAAACTCAAAGCGGCCGCCAATGCCGTAGAGGCAGATCGCACCTTTTTTTGTCCATCCAAACGGCCGAAACACGGCTGTTTATAAGGTCGGGGTTGTAGCCGACTGGATGCCCTACTTACCTATCCGCAAATTGAGATTAACACATGCATCTTTCATCTCCGCCGCCTCCGGCCTCCCTGTATTTCACGTTTTATCGCATGATGATTCTGCGCGTTTCTTGTTCCCGCCAACAAGCCCATGAGTGATTTTCTCTTGTAGCTTGTCAATGCCACCTAGGGGAAATTTCCGCTTAAAATGTTCCGCTGCTCCTCGGACGCTTAACACTATTCAGGCAGAATACACAGCGAATGGAAGAACAACCCGGGCCCACCTAGCGCGAACCCCTCATTGAGTGGCGGGGGCAGCGTGGGGCTCCGCACGCGGCTCGGCTCAAGGCTTGGCTACAACCTCGCTCGAGCCCAAGCACCGGGTGTGGCTTTGATCACTACCCGGGGTCGGACAGTAGTTACAAGTGGATCCGAAGCTGTCCGCCGACATGTGTATGACGTTTTAGACATCATGGACCCCGTCCTTTCTAACCGCGTCTCGTTCGAGGGTCAGCACTACGGCTATTCAAACTTCTATAAGTTGTGAGCCTAGGGCGTTGAGCCAGGAGCACCCGAGTCGAGACCAGACAACCGTCAACATGTTCACCTCGCCACATCCGCTGTCGGCACTGCTGTTTGCGGCCGGAGTATATGCTCAGTTCATATTTCCGGACTGTACGAATGGACCGTTGAAGAATGAGACCATTTGTGACTCTTCAGCATGTTTGTCGCCTCCGTCTAGCGTAACAAACTTTCTTTGCTGACATGTCCTAGCTCCGGTCGCTCGTGCAAAGTCACTGGTAGCGCTCTACACGCTTGAGGAGAAGATCAACGCTACCTCTAGTACCTCGCCTGGTGTCGCACGTCTCGGCATTCCACCGTACGAATGGTGGAACGAGGGTCTCCATGGCATTGCTGGTCCCTTTACCAACTTCAGCAAGCAAGGCGAATGGAGCTACTCGACCTCGTTTCCTCAGCCCATCTTGATGGGTGCCTCATTTGACGATGACCTCATTACCCAAGTTGCAAAGGTCATCTCTACCGAGGCGCGTGCTTTTAACAATGCTAACCGAACCGGCCTCGACTTTTGGACGCCGAACATCAACCCCTTCCGTGACCCTCGATGGGGCCGCGGACAGGAGACTCCTGGAGAAGACACGTACCATCTATCTTCTTATGTCAAAGCCTTGATCCATGGGCTTCAGGGCGACGCATCAGACCCCTACAAACGTGTCGTCGCTACTTGCAAGCACTACGCTGGTTATGATATTGAGAACTGGAATGGAAACCTTCGCTACCAAAATGATGCTCAGATTTCTCAGCAAGACTTGGTCGAGTACTATCTCGCCCCATTTGAGGCTTGTGTTCAGGCCAATGTTGGTGCCTTCATGTGCTCTTATAGTAAGTCTATGAGTAAGAAACTACCGAGCATAGGCCCATAACTAACGAAACTCTAGACGCGGTGAACGGCGTGCCACCATGCGCCGATCCCTATCTGCTGCAGACAATCCTCCGCGAGCACTGGGGTTGGACCAACGAGGAGCAGTGGGTTACATCCGATTGTGACGCTATCCAGAACGTCTACTTGCCTCATCAATGGTCTTCGACTCGTGAAGGCGCCGCCGCCGACTCTCTGAATGCGGGTACTGATCTTGATTGTGGCACCTATATGCAAGCGCATTTGCCAGCTGCATTCAAAAAGGGTTTGACTAACGAGGCTGCTATTGACAAAGCTCTTGTCCGCCAGTACTCTTCTCTTGTTCGCCTTGGTTACTTCGATGCACCTGAGAAGCAACCCTACCGCCAGCTCGGTTTTAATGCAGTAGCAACCAATGCTTCTCAAGCACTTGCACTCAAGGCTGCGACCGAGGGTATCGTTCTTCTTAAGAACGATGGTACTCTTCCTCTATCTTTCGGCTCTAAGAAGGTCGGTCTTTTCGGTGATTGGGCCAACGCCACACAACAGATGTTGGGTAACTACCACGGAGTCCCAGTATTCTTGCACAGCCCACTTTATGCCCTGCAACAGCTCGGTGTGACTGTCAACTATGCTGGTGGACTTCCAGGCGGTCACGGCGACCCAACTACGGGCAACTGGCTTCCACTCACCAACGCCATCGCCAACAGTGATATCCTCATGTGGGTTGGCGGAATGGACAACAGCGTTGAGGAAGAAGACCACGACCGCTCTTATTTGACTTTTACAGGCGCTCAGCTTGACGTCATTGGTCAACTCGCCGACACTGGAAAGCCGGTTATTGCGGTCATCACTGGAGGTGGTCAGATAGATACTTCTCCACTTATCAACAACCCTAAGATCTCTGCGGTCCTGTGGGCTGGATACCCCGGCCAGGACGGTGGCACTGCCATCATGGACATTATCACCGGAAAGGCTGCCCCTGCTGGGCGTCTCCCGCAAACGCAGTACCCATCCAAGTACGTATCCGAGGTGCCTATGACAGATATGGCGTTGCGCCCAAGCGACCACAACCCTGGCCGTACATACAAGTGGTACTCGGGCAAACCTATATTCGAGTTCGGCTACGGTCTCCACTACACCAACTTCTCCGCTCAGATCGCGACCCAGATGAAGCAGAGCTACGCCATCTCCGATCTCGTCAAGGGCTGCAACAGCACTGGCGGCTTCCTCGACCGCTGCCCCTTCACCTCAGTCGACGTCAGCGTCAAAAACGACGGCAAAGTCTCCTCCGACTACGTGACCCTTGGCTACCTGGCCGGCTCCTTTGGTCCCAAGCCCTACCCCAAGAAATCGCTCGTCTCATACAAGCGTCTCTTCAACATTGCCGGCGGCTCCTCCTCGACAGCCAAGCTCAACCTTACTCTCGCCTCGCTTGCGCGCGTCGACGAGTCTGGAAACAAGGTCTTGTATCCTGGCGAGTACAGCCTGCTTATTGACAACCAGCCGCTTGCCTCGATCAACTTTACCCTCACGGGCGACGAGAAGATGCTGAGCAAGTGGCCGCAGCCGCCTGCCAATCGCACCGGCCAGGGCGTCGAGTTCTTCAAGGATTACTGGTATGGAGGCAACTAGAAGAAAAAGCCGAAAGTTCTGCGTGAGACATTGTTTGTAATGATGGAAACCCTTGTTGAGGATGTACATTTTTTTCTTGTTTCCTGGTGAGGAGGAAAGAGTACCAGGATTTGTCCCTTGTAGTCCCTACAAAAGATATATTCGCTTTCTCTCCATCTTAGACATTCATCTTTGACACGCTAGGTAACATCTACCATATTCTAGACTCTTTCTTGCTCATCATTCATAACCATCACGCATGGATATTTTGCATTGAAAGCAAGTAGTACTCGTCCTCGTCCTCCTTCTCATTTCCTATTCATTCTCAACGCCGTTTACAGTTTACTAGCATACCCCGCCACGCTCTTCGTAAACATAATCTTCATCGGCTCAGCAATTAGATCCTCCTTCTTGAACGCCTTGCCCAGCTCCTGCCCTATAGGGCTCTTGACGTGCGCGTCTAGCGCCGCTTTGTTGGCGTATCTGCGTTCGCGACAAAGTACATTCAGCTGTGCTGCGCAATCAAGGGGGCGAGAGATAGATATCTTTGCTGGTGGGGGGATGGGAAAAGGGGGGAAGTTGGAAAGAGGAGGATGGGATGGGTTTAAGGATGTAGGAAATTGCTAAAGGAAAGAAAAACTGAAAAGACCGAAAAGAAAAACGACAACGATAATAAAAGAAACGAGGGGAGTAGACATACGTCTCCAACATGACGAATCTGGGCTTGTCATCTTTTGTTTCGCGCTGAAGATGGTAGCGCAGCGTGCCTGGCTCGGTTTCCTGTACGGCTTTGGCGGCGGCGGTGAGGAGCTCTTGGACCTATTTTTCCCCCCGAAACGCTTGGGTTAGTCGGAAGACAGAGCCGTGAGGGGGGATGTTGTTCAAGAGGATGGGAAGAGTTCAATAAAAACGCACTCGGTCTGCTTTTCCTGATTTGGGGACTACGATGGCGACGATGTCGATGGGGGAGGACATTTTGGGGCAAGGTGGGGGGCGTAAGGTAGAGCGTGGAAAGAAAGAGTGTTTGGGGCGCAGTTGAGATGGGTTCGATGTTAGAGAGTAAGAGGATGGGGTTGGATATGGTTTTAGGAGGTGTTATGTTCTTTGCTCCATTCTAGGCTAGCTACGTACGCC
Source organism: Curvularia sp. IFB-Z10 (assembly GCA_002161795.1). NCBI lineage: Eukaryota > Fungi > Ascomycota > Dothideomycetes > Pleosporales > Pleosporaceae > Curvularia > Curvularia sp. IFB-Z10. The sequence goes on along the minus strand of JPSZ01000002.1, from coordinate 926,569 downwards.
TAGCTGGGTGGAGCCGAAAGATGCCGAGGTACTTTGATGGTTTCTGCTTGGTGTGGCATCTTTGCGCCTTTTCTTCTTCAGCGATAATAAATGTACTTTTGTTATCGTTTCACGTGTGTCTTTTTAAAAAAAAAAAAAGCTTGTTGCGTGTGTTGTGGTATGAAGGTTCTAGAGGGAAGAGGTCGACTGTAAGCAACGAGCTGACATTTAGAGCCAAATTAAAATGCGTGGCTAGTCTAGGGACTTGGATAGCTTTCATATCTGTTACGTGTACCTGTTACCTTCAGAAGTGTCTGGGAAAGAAATTGCCCATGGACTTGTAGGTTGCAGCGCTACTTGACGGTCTGCTGGTTCCCGCAAATTCGATCTAAGAAAAGGATGCGTAGGTAATGAATAAGTAGATCGTTACGGTTTAGACTTGAAACTCAACGCAAGACTAACTCGAAATTCGACAGAAAAGAGATTCAGGTTATATGCATAACTCTCTACTGTGACTGCGCGCTGATAGTATCGTGTATATCGCTCTTTTCCTCACAGCCAGTATAAGCCCTACACATCACACGCCTCTACCCGTATCTAATCTCTTCAACATTGCTCTATATTAGAAATGACTTCACCCCGATCAAGCGATGCAAACGTCTCCATGCCCATGTACATGATCAAATGCTCTCAAGAGCCCAAACAGATGTGCAATTCCAGCACATATGACCATGCAATGCATGATCTGGTGACTCGCTCCCCAGACGTCGAAACGATATGGGTACCATTTTTCGGGTATCTAATATCACTCAGCTCTCCAATTCCTAGCAACAGTAGCCTGTCTGCAAAATCAGATTACTCACCCTCATGGCATACAGGGTACCGCCGGTAAGATTGAATGCCGTCATTAATGCCATCCAATCGAGACTCATTCTCCACATCTGCGTTTCCCAGCCAAATCGTGTGATTCCGTGAATAATAGGGATGATGAATGATAATCCCAGGCCCGCATACATGGCTGCGCGATACGGACGATACCTGGGACGGCGGAAAGCAGGATGCAGTGTTGCATATACGCAACCAGCTGCTAGGACTGACACAAGGATATAGTACGTCTTTTGCAGCTCCGGTGTGCAGTAGAAGCCGTAATAAACGCAAGGAATAGTAGAGCCCCACATCAGAATAACGATACCAAGCTATCTGGATAAGCTGCTGAAGACACATGAAACATAGAATTATCTTACATAGTCGAGTTGATTTCCGAAGATGTGAACGCTTTCGCTGTGGTTGTTGAAGATATGGAAGCTTTACCGTACATCAGTTCTCAGATGTGCCGATTGGGGACTTGGAGATGCTTACGTTGCGGATAGTGCAAAACATATAGCAACACCGAAGAAAAATGTCGAAAACACGACGACATCTGCTGTGGTCGCCGTAGCGTATCTTGGTTGCAAAGACCAGTAGACTGGTATAGGCAGAGTGAAGAAAAGAGCAGAACCTATGATATGCGAAAATATGTTGACTACAGAGGTGTCAGTTACGTTCTATACAGTTACCCGAACACAAATATACCAGTTTCATTATGGACGCCGAGAATGCTCTCCAAAGATCGCTTGTAGGATCGTGATACTGATCTGATTTTTCCCTTCGTCAGTGAAGAGCCTAATCGCATGTAGCTGGAAGACCGCACCTGTAGCTAGACAGAATGTACTCATTATCTCTGTCTTTGTGAGTTCGTATTGAAAGTGAGTAATCATTGGCTGAACCTACTGGTACCAATCGGCTATAGAGATGGGTATTACTGAAGGAACTCAAATGGTGTATTGTTGGTCTGTTCGCACCGGAGTTGATATTGTATACCGCCTGGCGACAATTGGCTTCTGCAAGACAGCTATGCTTTGAAATTGAAAACATTAAGAGGAAGCAAGAGCACAGCAACAATACTCATGACAAGGTAGCACCATTGATCACCGAATCATAGCTTGACTGACGGCTACTAGAGTATAGCAGTGGTCAAGACTCCTTTCCAAAATCACACGAGCCAATGGACTATTACACATGGGTTCTACGTGAGCATGGGTGGTTTTGCTATCGAACTGGACGATCCCGACGGCCGGAACGCGATCCTATTCAACAATGAAAGCCGCCTCACTCTGACAGCCAAAGGCGTCGCACTACTAGCCGAATGCGGACATGTCGTCAACATCTCTCTCGATGATATCAAAGACAAGAACAAAGCAGATGGCCTTGCAAAACTTCTTGTATGCATTCAAGCGGGTTGGATGATCGTCCAAGTCATTAGTCGCACAGCTATTGGACTGCCAACTACCTTGCTCGAGGTACATGTTGTAGCTCATGTCGTCTGTGCGTTGGTTATGTACATTCTATGGTGGCACAAACCTCGCCAGGTGACATCTCCCACCATCTTGAAAATGGAGCAGCTGCCTTTAATAGCGTATATGTATCTGGCAAGTCGAACGAGCGGAAAGCCACCACAGGGCAAGCTCGCCATCTCTCGATCTGCCACCCCGGAGTTGGCAAAGGTGGCTTACTTTGAAGCCGAAGATGTCTCACATGATTCAGATCGCCCCAAGCGCAGCCCAGACACAATACGATCATCTGCTGCCGGTCGGCTTCGAATGCGTCCCAACACTCAGAGCGTTAACCAGGAAGGCGAACCGATGGCATACAACTCCCCGGTAGAACCCAACTCTAAACTAGAAAGTCTTGCAGAACAAGCTATCTGGCTATATCCAGCTCTACACAACCACTTTCTTTCCTGTTTTGAAACAGAAAGCCCAGAAACTACTTACAAGTTACCATACGTAACCGAACTGGTGCAACCATATGCACCCGATTGGCCAAACGATGGTTTGCTCCGACGTACTCAGTCTTTAGTCATGGGAATGGTTCTTTGGGGTGCCTCCATGGCCTACGGCGCCATACACGTAGCCGCCTGGAACTACTTCTTTCCCACTTCCTTGGAGCAGCTGTTCTGGCGAATGAGCTCGGTTTGGGTGACATTCTGTGCAGCATTTTGGCTAGTCACCAATCTCTTGGCTCGCGTTTTCCCTCGTATCGACAGCATCTGGATTGCTTACAACGAGCGGAGACTTGGCGCTCTTGGTACTCTGGTCATCACATTCCTATGTGTCTTGTGTGGTGTAAGTTATATCATTAGCCGTGTATACATAGTACTCGAAGCTTTCGTAAGTATAAGGGAAGTTCCACGAAGCGTTTATGAGACGCCGACGTGGTCGCAGGTCTTTCCTCATTTGTGATATAACAATATAATTTCCAAGGGTTCTTTGCAACCTTGATGTATGTACCATTTTTGTGAGCAATGTTGATTTAATTTAGTGACTGCTTACTTTGAGAGTTGTCCCGGACTAGGATACGGCATGTTGATAGAGTCTGTTTGCAGTTTGGAGAGTAAATAACGTCTTGTGATATGTTTACGTACGTAATCCTCTATATTTGATTTTGAAAACAGCAATTTACGCTCTGTAAGTTTATTGCATGTGGCCATCTTGAATTCAAAACTCTTTCTCGTCCGAGGAAGTATCTCAAAACAATGCCAGGTATCCGCCCGTGTACCAAGTTGTAGAGCAAACAAAAAACCGCCATGTCGGATTGGCACGGGATCCGACAAGTATTGAGTGTGAAGTAACACTAGATAAATCCCGAACTTGAGAAACAGTTTTTTGCAAAAGTCTAGATTCAAACAAAACAGGACGCTTTCATTTTTGTGATCGTCTACAACGTGCAAGAAAAAGAAAAGAAAAGAAAGAAGAAAAAGATTAACGCTATGCCATCCAATCCGCCTGTACAAAAACATTACTTTTTGGCCGCCGAGCCTGCTCGGCAATCTGTATTAGACGCTGCAATTCGCCACTCATCTCGCACATAGCGCGGAACGCGCCATTCGCATCACGCAGTAGCTGCCACGGGGCTCCCTGTTCGACAATAGCGCCATGGTTCAAGACGACGATGCGATCGTGGTCGGCAACGGTAGCAAGACGATGAGCGACGGTGATAACGGTAGCGTCGAGGGAGCCAAGGACCTCTTGCACCTGGGCGTCAGTCTTTTGGTCAATGGAAGCGGTGGCTTCATCGACGATGAGGATACGGCTGCGACGCAGCAGCGCACGTGCTAGACAGAGCAGCTGTCGCTGGCCCTGGGATAGATTGGTTCCGCTGTCGGCGATGGCTGTTCCAGCGTGCAGTGAGGCCTCTGCGGTGCTGAGGAGGCGTACGCGTCGCAGTACGGCGTCCACCTCTGCATCAGAGTATGCATGTAGCGGATCGATGTTGGAGCGAACGGTTCCAGCGAAGAGGCTAGGGTCCTGAGGTACCATGGTAACAGACGATCGAAGTCGATCGAGCGTGACTTGGCTGATATCCACGTCATCGATCAGGATAGTGCCCGTTTCGGCTTCTAAGGCACGAAAGAGGGCAAGGGCCAGTGTGCTTTTTCCTGCCCCCGTGCGGCCTACGACTCCGACACGCTCTCCGGGGTTGGCGCGGAAACTGACATTGCGAAGACAGAGGTCGAGATCTGGTCGGTATCGCGTTGAATAGCCCTGAAATTCAATGGCACCACATGTAGGCCAGGAAGCGCTGGGGTGACATGGCGCCGTGGCCGGATCGGCCTCCTGCTCCGCGTTGAGTGTTTCGTGGATACGGTTGACCGAGTTGATGTTTTGCTCGAAGACGGCGTACATGCGTACGAGCCAGATGAGGTTGTTGGAAAAGTTCATGGCGTAGGTTAGGGAGACGGCCGCTAAACCGGGGTTGATTCTGTTCCTGCTCAATAAGACAAAGACACTAGTTAGTACAAACAACAGATTGCCAAGGAACTCAGTGCGGAGGGCCAGCCAACGGTTTGCAGCCCATAGATGGAAAAATGGTCGCGACTGCGTGTCAATGCGCTCCGCGTTGCTCTCAAGGAATTGCTGCTCGTTGTTATAAGCGCGAATGGTGACGAGTCCGGTGAGTACTTCGCCGAATTGCTGGAACAGCGGACTCCGGCCTTGGGCCTCAAGCTCCTTCAGCTCTCGAGAAGACTTGAGGTAGAATACGGCTATGCCAAGGTATGTGAAGACAACAAGACAGGCGACAATGAGGAGCTGAGGCGTGACCCAGGCCATGACGGAAATGGAGATGGTCGTATCCAGAATAAGGGTAATGATGTAGATGATTGCGGGTGTCATATCTTGATCGATAATTTCCATGTCTTTGCTGAATCGATTCATGAGTTGTCCAAGGGGCGTCGTGTCGAAAAAGCGGAAAGTGGTCCGCGTGGCGACTTGAAGCAGATTATTGTGAATTTTCCGTGAAGCGGTCAGGGATCCGAATGCCGCCCAACTCTCTCGTATCATAACAAGACCGACACCGGAAAGCGTTATGACGGCAAGGACTAATACATTGTACGATTGGTTGGTTACAGACTGAGATAGGTAGGTCGATCCCTGGCTTGCCGTCATTAAGTTATAATGGGCGTTGGGCGACCAAGAGCCAAGCCGGCTTTGCGAAGTGAGATGCAGCATGTCGTATGTATGAGCTGCAGGGTGTACGGCCATTTCACTTGGTTGATCTCTCGAAATGGAATCGTTAGACCATTTGCCTATCCAAAGAGTCGAGCTTACTGCAGCGATCTGCTCCGCTCCAAACACCAAGAATAAAATCAACCAGAAGGGCCAAGATCCCATAGCAACCAGATAAAGCTTTCCAGCCTCCCAGCCCATGACACGTGTCTCTTCGGAAGGTTGAATTTCGCTGAACGGGAGTTTCTGCTCGACGGGCTGCGCCTCTGAAGTAAGAGTTTCAGCCGATGAAGACAACGGTGCTTGATGGGCTTGCGATGGCGGCATTTCAACGGGCGAAAATGTATGCCCCATTTGCCTGATCTCAAGTTCTAACGCTTCCTGAACAACAGGAGGGAAAATATCCGCATTGATGACTTCGCGGGGTGATCCATGGGCGACGACATGACCTTTCTCCATAGCGACAACGAAGTCAGCCGTGGGTACACAGAGCGCTGTGTTGTGGGTAACGAGGACACATGTACGGCCTTCTCGAGGAAGCACCCTGATACAGTTTTCGAAAATGGATTGGGCAGTGTGCGGGTCCAGGGCGCTGAGGCAATCGTCAAGAAGCACGTTGTGCGCGTGCGAATAGATTGCCCTTGCTAGCGATATACGTTGCTTCTGTCCACCAGAAAGTGTAACACCGTTTTCTCCCGTCATGGTGTTATCTCCAGCGCTCATGTTATGGAGGTCGCGCTGCAGAGCACAGATTTCGAGGACGTTGTAGTATCGTTTCGCATCATAAGGAGTCGAGAAAAGAATGTTTTCGCGAATAGTGCCGTGGAAGATCCAAGGGGTCTGAGCGACGTAGGCGCGGCTGTGAGAGTGTGGAAAGGAGACTTCGCCGTGTGTCAGTCGCATCTCTCCTAACAAGGCCAGCAGTAGGGAGCTTTTGCCCGAACCAGTCGGACCAACGATTACATTAAGTTTTCCAGATTGGAAATGGAAGTCCAGATTGCGCAGCTCGAAAGCCGGGGGTTCATTAGAGGCTGCTTCACCATATTTTCCCCAACTAAAATGAGCGTTTTGAAAACCCAGGACATCGTCGCCTTTGTGATCTCTAAGAGTAGTCTCGATGGGAGACCACGAGTTTTGGTCTTTTTCCAAGAAGCCCTCAATACGCCTCAAAGACACAGCTGCTTCGTTGACTTGTGCCAAGACATGTCCTACATTGCCGAGAGGGACGCGCAACAATGTGAACATTGATATGGAAGCAAATGCCAACGACGGACGTAGTGGTTTCCCTTCCAATATCGTGTAGCAGGATAGTGATAGAAGCGTGACCAGTGTCGGAACCGCATACCAGGCGGTATTAGCACTGGCCCACAAGATGAAGCGACTACGAAGACTCTTCAACTCCATGTTGCGCGCAGAATTAACCAGTTCACTGAAGTGGTGCTCCCAGACGAAGTATTTCACGGCTCGGATATTGCGGAAAAGATCGTTGGACGTGTGGATCCGTCGATCTGTCGACTCCATCATCTTCTCTTGGTTCTTGACGAGACGCTTGCTTAGCGTAATGTTAAAGGGTATCATAACGAGCATCATAGCAAGACCAGAAAAAGCGCTCCAGCCGAGAATCTGATATAGCATCGAAATGGTGATGATGATCTGAACCGGCGCTTGGATAGTAAGGAGGTGGAGATTGGCCATGGCGTCGCCGACTTTGTAGCTGTCAATTGACATCAAGTTGACGATGTTTCCTGTGCCGTTGTCGGTTTCATTATCGTCCTGAGCCTCTTCATGGGTTGGTAGCGTGATGGTGGGTTCATTAATCGGGAGAGCGATGCTACGCTCCTTCTTCAACAACATCCGAACCCATCTTTTCATCTTCTCAAATGCTGTCTCTGAAGGTATCGTGTCTGGTAGTATGTGCGACCCCTCCATGCCTGGTCTATGAAGCAATGCTGTGCGGAAAACCTCGCCGATAAGCAAAGCGCGTGCTCGAAGGCACAGCTTGTGACCCTGCCAGAGCGCTTGACCGTCTGCAACTGACTTTATAAGGTCAATTAGAGGGAAAACTACGACTAGGAGCCATATCACTTGTTGAGAGTAATGTCCCGGCTGTTCAATCGAGCTTAGAATCACGTTCAGAAGCATAGCCGGAGCAAGAGTCAGAATGCCTGCTATAAAGGCCCATGTCCCCTGCAATGCCAAAGATTTCTTGAAAAGACATGCCAGCTTCCAGGGTAAAGCAGTATCCTTCCTAAGTTGTTGATACGAAGTCAGGATATTTCGGGCCGTGTCTGATGGGGCCAGGTGCCGCATCATGTCGATGTTAATGCCCTGAGTAAACCCTTTGAACAACATAGGATCCATCCAGAAAAAGGTGAGGCGCGAAAAGATGGACGCTCGTTGTTCCAGCGAAGTTGATTCGGTCGTGTCTTGGCCTCCTGTGAAGAGAATAAAGCTCACAAGTATCGTCTTCAGGCTGAAATCGAGTAGAAGTGTGTACATTATCTGATTGGGTTCGCTGTCCAATAATGCGGAGCGAAAACGTACGACCGCCGTGATCCAGAGCGTGAGATAAATGGCAGTAGAATGTCCCCATGGTCGATGCTGCTGCCACCACCTCTTCTCGAGGAGTAGAGGTAATATTAGGACCAAAACGGCATAAAAGGCAGTCAACACGCCCACAGATGCTGGCAGAACGTCGCGCTCGAGAGCAAGTGCCTGCAAAAGCTCCATGATGTTCAAGCTGAGCAGCCCACCGAGGACAAGCAGCTCAGCAAGAAATCCACCATTCAAAATGACTGTGGGCTTCCAGCTTGGGAAAGAATGATTGGAATAGCATCTGCATTGCCGGAATGAACAGACGTATGTACTATCCTCGTCTGTGAGAACCGTGGAATCTGCCAACTCTGGCTCTTGCTGACTCTTCTGGCAAGAATAGTTCTTCGCATTTAAGGCGATTTGAATTACCAAAGTGATAGCAGAGACCAGGGTAACAAGTGCTGGGAAGAGAAGATAAATGACACTTGACTAGTTAGTTCATAGGTTGATTGTCGTAAAACCCACCGGATACATACTTTTCTCGGAAGCAGGCGGTGAAGTCGTCTCCTTGCCAGATCGGCAGAGTGCAGAATGAAGTAGCCCTCATGGCATCCAGGGCCGAAAATGAGGGAACGAGGTGTGATGCTGCGCTCTTCAGCTTGCGCAAAACCAAGGAACGAGGGCCTCAGCTGGCCACCTAAAAATAGGGCGGTGCGGGAACGGGAGCAGAGCGTAGCACAAAGAACTGCGCCAGGGAAGCAGTTGGGCGCAGGACTTTGTAGTATGGGTGTTGGGCTGGCGGAAAGGGGGCGATCCGATTACGATATTATTTTTTGCGAAGATCATCTGGATTCTCATCCACAAAAAGACTTCCTTGACGTTTCCGCCGGCAGCCGCATGGGGATGATTCATTGCTTTTTCTTCGCGACCCTTTCATGGCGTACCGCATTGCTTTCCGTAACCATAGAGGCATCATAGGGGCCTGCTTGGTTTCGCGACCCGGATTCCAATTCGGGCTTTCAACAGGAGCTCAATTAGCGCGCTAGACCTGTAAGAGCGAATTAATGATGAGTTTTGCTCCAAACAGAGTAGAGTGTTCAGTTCTGACTCTGATCGAGAATCTAGTGGCGCTTTTAGCGTCGATGATCGCCGACTAGTGGTGATCTACTCTACAGGCCCACGTAAAGAGGTATAGTTGACTGGAAAAAAACGCCAATAAGTAAATCAGAGCCTTCGTTGTCTAGTTCTATTCTATCGTATTTTACATTGTGATAGAAGAGACTAGCGGTATCGTGCCGGCAGTAAAAGCAATCCACATGGGAATGTGAATCGTGAAACCAAAGAGGCCCTAACACGATTCATAAGCAGGAAAAAAGAATATTCCCCAGGAAAAAGCTCTACCATTCGGACGCGCAAAATGATTGTGGTTGGAAATCTATGCAGGAGATCGGACACACGGATCGATCAATGGCAGGTGCTGTCAGCCTAGCTGGAAACAGGAAAGGCTGCCGCGAACAAGGGACGCAGTGGCTTGAGGACCAGCAGCCACCTCTATGTGATGAAATGATCTAGCGACGAAAAAGGAGTAGACAAAAAAGTAAGTCCAAAGGAAAAACGCCATCTCCGGCACGATGCCTTCTCTATGAAGCCTTCTGGAATAACAGGAAATCGACGGAATTGAGAAAAGAAAGACAAAAACAAAATAACGCTTCCCACGAGGCATATATGCGTAACATCAAGGGGAAGACATGTCATGTTGGTTTCATACGTCGTAACAAGTCGTCGGTAACAGGCGCGTACGTCGGATACGAGTCAACGCCTGCAGCGCTATCCAGAGCGCTGTAAAGATCTAGTCAGTATTAAGCATACGATTACGAAACTGGCGCAGCCAAGATAGAGCAGACCTCTCGGGATGCTCGGGTTTCTGATGGTCCAGAGCAAGGCACCTGACCATAGCGGCGTGCCCACGATAGAAGCTAGCGTTTGGACGGTACGGATGCTCATATACAGTCTCTGTACTAATTCTTCGCTAGACAGACTGCTAGTTGCGAAAGAACGTAGTGCATCTGAGAGACCTATACCCATAGCCCCGATAGCGATGCCTAGAGTGTAGATAGGCATAGAGGGCGCTACAGCAACGACTAGGACACTAGTTAAAGTAACTAGTAAACTAGAGACGATGATGCATAGGTCGACAGCCTGCTTGGTACGTAAACGTGTTTGAATTACGTGCTTAGATAGCAGAGGCAGGGCTAATAGTGCAAAGGCCGAAATCAATTGTTCCATGGCGGTTATCTGATCCACATTGGATAGGCTGGTGTGGAAAGTGCCTGATGCCCACTGAGGTCTGATCACGGTGACGGCAGCCGCGAGGGTAGTTGCAAAATACATGATCATGACTCGGCCGGTGAAGGGATGGCGTATTGTCTGAATGACGAGGTCCATAGAAAGGTAGAGATCGACTGTAGCAGCACGAAGCAAAGAGTGGAGGAGCCTAGGGGTCTGCACCTTGCGAGCCTCTACCTGACGGGCCTGCACCTCAGGGCCCAGTTGGTCTTTGTTGTGTGCCCCGAACAAAGGACTAGAATGGACGAGGTCGTCCGTGGCGTCAATTGATATCAAAGAGCGAGCCTCATCGTCTGATATGTTCTCTGCATCGTATGACCGATGCACTGACTGTGAGTGATCGCGGCGAGGGTAGTTGGCGGGAAACAAAGCGATAAGAGGCACGAGCATGGTGTAGATGCCAATCACTAACCCACATGTTATGAAGACGTTTACTGGCAGAAGACGTGCGCCAATGAATGTGCCTAGGGACATCATTCCGATCAAGATGGCAGTGAGAAGATTGAAGGTACCAGTCCTGAAATAACGTCATGGTCAGCATGTGGGTTGTATGTAGGGGAATGGCGGCACCAACAGTGGTGGATTAGGCGAACAAGGGATGTGGTACTTACATGTCATCTTCGGGCACGCTCCCAGCAAGGTACGAGTAGAGAAGAATTTCCCGAACAGGCATACCTCCGCCAACCAGGTCGAAGAGGGCACACATGAGCACCCAGCGGATATCGCCGATGCTGTCATGGAAGTAAACTGCAAGGTAGTGCGACAAGGATCAGCTTTCATTCGCTGTATAGAGGATCCCGGCGTACAGTGGAAAGATGGCTTACGTACACACTGCTGCATACCATATCATGCGCAAAGCGAAACTTGTCGTATTCAGTAGAAGCACCTTTCGTGGCTCGACCAGCGAGGCCAAACGGGTAAAGACGGGGCTAGCGAGGAAACCTGATAGATAACACATGATGGTGATTAGCGACGAATGGTGAAGGAGCTAGTTGCAGAAGGACGCACATGTGATGAGTATGGAAAAATCAAGACAGGCAGCGAAGAAGGTAACACGTGATTGTATCGTATCAGTCTTGCATAGGGCCTCAGGCAGGGTCCCGTCGGGTGCTACTAAGGCGGGGTCGTGCGAGGCGTAGTAATGTCGACAGAGAGCCTGTTCAATGAGGAAGGTCTGCGAAGCCTTGTTCATGGCGTAGCCCAGTCCGTCGAGGGCCATGGCCAGCATGGCACACCATTGCACCGATAGCCGGGCGCGGGACGGAGGGGTATGCTTGGCGATCATATCGCAGGCCCACAACAACGAGTACGAACAGGAATGTGCATTGATGACATGGGGATCACTAATGGCATTTATACGATGTGGCCTCAAGCCCAAGAGCCGTGTTGTGAACCAGTCCGGATGACGGACAGAGCGACGCATGATAGAAATGACAGGGGTGTCATGCATAACAAGAAACATGGGCGTAAAAGCCACTGAGCGGCAGTGAAAGGCATGCACGTCATCTAGCTGAACCACGGACGGCAGACCATCGTGCTGGTCCCCTCCCCCAGTAGATACCCGTCGCAGCCGAAGCCTTTATTCATAGGCGGGAGCGACCGGCGCCTATCATCGGCCGACTCTGAGGGCTGTCCAAGGCCTGCTTGATGCGTCCGAGGCCCTCGTCTAGATAGTGGCTCGGGTGAGCAAAGACAATGCGAAACATGTCGGGCGACTCGCTGTCAAAGTTGCCTCCCCACGCCAGGTAGACTCTGTGCCTCTCCAGGGCCTTCCTAACCTCGTTGGCTGCCTCGTATTTGTTGACGATGTCCGGGTGCCGGCGCCGATAGGCAGTGCCAAGATCCGCCCATACAAACAGAGCAGCGTGGGTGCCAGTCGTGAAGGGAATGCGGTGACGCTGCAGGAATCGCGTTGTTCGCGCGTAGGCAGCTGCCAGGCGTCGCCGATTCTCGGCCAGGTAGGCTGTAGTGAAGCTGTCGTCTTGGAGCATCTGCGCTACAACATGGTCTGTTATGGAGGAGGCGTATGAGTAGATGGCTACCGACGCAAGCGCAGTCCGGAGTTCATCGTTGGCCTGGGAGATCAGACAGCCTAGCCGCCATCCGTTGGCCCCGAAGTCTTTGGAGACGCCCCACAGGACGTGTACCAGGGCGGGGTCGATGATGGCGTCCAGGTCGAGCGAGAGGACCGAGGTGAAGGAGGGCGCGTGCCACACGGACAGTGCATAGACCTCGTCGCTCAACAGATGGAGACGGTACTTTTGGCACAGGGCCAACAACTGCAGAAGAACATGGCGTGGGTAACAGCGGCCCAGAGGGTTGTGCGGTGAGCAGAGGAAGAGGCCCTTTACGACGATGCCCTGGTTACGTGCGCCAAGCAGCGCTTCCTCATAACACCCAACGGCGGCGGGCCCGAGCGGGTCCACTTGGCCAAAGGCTACTGGTACAGTCCGCACACCGGCCCTCTGCTCCAGCGTCGATGCCCCGTAGTAAGGACGGCCAAGCAGAAACGCTTCGCCTGCGTCTGCCAGCGCCCATGCCGCGTGCTCGAGAGCCGTCGTCACTCCATTGGTGACAATGATTTGCGACGCTTCAATGGCCCGGTGCGCGTTGAGCTGTCGTCCCAGGAACGTTGCTAAGGCCTGCCGAAGCCGTTGACTACCCAACGGGCCGTCCTGGTACGTTAAGACGCTACCGTGTACATGCATTCGCGCATCCATGTAGGCCTTGAGCTCGTCTTGCATTAGCTGATTTTCTGCCACCCCAAGATTCACGAAACCGCGAGGATTGTCCTGTCTGTCCCATGGTTGCTTCATCAGGTCCCACATCTCGTTATACACGCTGCTGGGAACCAAGTCCTGAGCTCGTTGCGAAAGCATGGCTGGCGTGCAAACTCGATGCCTTGCTGGGAGCCGAGCAACTCGAATAACGGTGAGAACGGAGCTAAGAGGGTAAAGTTAAAAAAAAAAGAAGAAGACAGTCCTCCTTGCCCCAGTATCGTGATTGCCCATACGCTAGGCTCGACTTTTGCTGAATGGCTTTATACCTCAGATGGACCAGGCTCGCAAGTATCCACTACGCCTTTGCTTTGCTATTGTATGCTCCAGATGTGTGCGCATCGTCTGTATCTTGCGTGCATATAGAACATGCACGTTAAAACCTTTAAATGAAACTGAGCGACATTGTCCTCAACAAGTGAGAGCACCAGGACAAGACCACATCGCAGATGCCCTAAACAGACTAGCGCCTGGGCTAGCGCTAGCCACCATTTCTGATCGACATTCCGTGTAGCCTGTTATACGCATGCACACCAGTCGCAAACTCCTGTCCACATCTAAGCTGATCTAAGCTGCACGTCCGAATCGGCTACAAACAGGTTACATGGGGCGGCATCCTTAGCACTGATCATGCAGCCACTTCACCGATCAAGAGATGTCGCAACAACAACCCTGATCTGATCAGCAGCGTGACCGCTCACCAAGCCACATCCCTCATCACCTTGACATTACGCCCTAGCCTAACCCACGTCGAGCATACTGCACATGTCATTCGTCTTACTGGATAGTAATCTCAACGACTACGTGTCTCGTAGCTTAGCCAATCGCTGACATGCAAGCATTGCTTTTTCCTCCATGCTGGACAGGCTATCATACCCGCGGAATAACTAGTGAGCCATGGTTGGTAATAAGCTTCTCCATCAAGACAGCTAATCTTTTAGGCTTTGAGTGATGTGAGTGTTGTAACGGGAACCCAAGAATCAACTTCCAACTTGCACATGTCTAGGTTACTAATATTACTTGTTATTTCAAGTAATCTAACTGCTGAAAGTAAATGCCCCAGGCTGAACAAGAACAGTCTTCTCGCCCCCACCCCCCTCAGCCACCAAGATGCACGTAGTAAAGGAGCTAACACTAGGGTTATAGTAGAAGACAAGTGTTTCCATTCATTCATTCATTCTTTCTTTCTTCTCTGTCTTATCTACACCTCGCATGTAGTAATCAGCTGATTAATATTTGCTCCAAACAAAAAAAACCGAAGGCCGCCCCCAGCCTGCCAAAAATCGAAGATCAAAAAGAAAAAGAGTTCGTACTCAAAGTGGCAATTTCAATAGAGGAACTATTAGAAATCAGAAGGATGAGGCACATCGCTTAAGTTAAAGAAGCGTTGGCAGGTAACCAGCCAACCCCAATATAACGCAGTATCACGGGGCACGTGATCTCTTCAGCGCAGCATGTACAAAGAAACGTCTAAGCACACTCCTCGCACTCCCATAAGCGAAAAAAAAACATTGTATCATCGTCAGCCACTAAGCACAGCTAGCATCACAGGTATATGTCATAGAAAATAAGCCCTTATAGCTTGTTCTGTTTATCTTATTAGTCAATACAAGAGCTACCTTTCACACACTTACTTGTTTCGTAACCCACATCTAACTAGATACTTCTCCCGTCCACCACATCCTGTTGCTTATCCGCGAAAAACAACCCTTAGTCTTGACACTAGGATGCTTTATACTGTTGCTACTCAAGATACTTTAACAACAACTCAAGGATTAGAACTTCAACACTCTGCACCAAGATAGAGATATTATAGTTATAATGAATTAAAGAAGGAACACTACACTGTACTAGACAACATAAGAGAGAATTCCAAGATCAGCAGAGAGTGACTTCTAACCAAACCGAAGGGGTTTAGTCTAAGCGTCTCTCCAACGTCGACCAACAGTGCGCTTGTGCACATGACTAAGATATTATTGAGGAACTCAAGTGACTTGGCTTCGCCTTACATCAAACAGGCAGAACGAACCTCTCGTCCAGAGTACGCAAGACATCACAAATCACGCCTAACAGCTGTTCTAGCCGTTCTTTTGAGGCTACTTCGCTGCTGCAGTATAGATCCAGCTGCAACCGGCCGCTATCATCAACAATGCTTGACAGCCAGATACTTCGCCCCGGAAGTGAGACAGGCGACCAGGCGTCTACATGGGTGTCAAGCAAACCATAGCGCATGTGAACCTGGTCGGGAGCGTGTCGGTGGTGCACAATGGAGCCGAACTCGACGGCGGGGTCCCAGGGCGTGCAGCGAGCCGCCACCACGCCGAGGGGCAGCACCTCGAAGTCGACTGAGGCAGCGTGCTGGTCCTGAACCCGACGCAGCAGCGCTTCCATAGGCTCGTCGCGTTCTGGGTCCACCAACTGCACCCGGACGGGGAGCAGGTTTATACAGGGGCCCACGACTCTGGCTAGCGCAGGGTCGCCGCTGCGCCCACTAACAAGCTGGCCAAACACAAGATCTGTTTGCCCTTGCAGCACCTGACTTTGGGCGAGTGCCCATGCCGTCTTTACTACGGTCGCATCGGTGATGCCGGGCGGTGGTGTGAAGCGTTGCACACTGGCCGTGACCTCGACCAGAGTGGGGCGAGGTGCCACTAGGGATATCGCTGGGGGTTGAGTTGACAGCATTGTCATGGAGGCGCCATGCAGCAGTTCACGCCAATATGCGAGTGCCTCTTCCGTGTAGCTGCGTAGGCAATAGCGGGTATACTCTGTGAAGGATGTGGCCTTGCCTATGTCGCGCTTCTGGTAGAGCTCCATCAAGTCCTGAATCAGGATGGGAATAGACAAGCCGTCATACTGAGCATGTGATAGTCGCAGAATAAGCATATGATGCTCGTGATGACGTCGAACGAGGGTCAGTCGCAGCGGTGGCTCTCCATATAGTCGCTGAGAACCCGAATCCTTACTGCTATAGGCTACGGCGAACGCCATTAGGTCTGTCTCATGTGTCTCAAGCTCTACAATGACAGACGTAAGTTGACGCAGGACCACTTGTAACGCCGTCTTGTTCTGCAGCACAAAAACAGTGCGAAGGATCGCGTGCCGCTGGATTAGTTCAAGGCTAGCCCGCTTCAATTGTGCCGTATCCAGTGGTCCCTTGAGCTCTAAGAACCAGTAGTTTTGTGGCCGGGACGCAGAAAAAGCCTGCAATTCTGTGGCAGGTAGGACGTCGAGGACGTCGTGTTGCTGAAAATCCAGGTCATGCCAAGGCAAGGATTGAAGGAGACGAGTATCTATGGGTTCTGTGTGGCTGGTGCCAAACAACTGATCTTTTGGCAAAGCATTGGGCTGCAAGGACGGCCTCACCAAGTCTGCAATAGCAGTGGAACGCAGTATCTGCCCCACGGTTATTGACATGCCCTCGCGGCGGGCATGAGACACTAGCTGCATGGCCTTGATGGAGTCTCCTCCGATGTGGAAGAAGTCACCGTCAATGTCGACGTTGTCTGGCAGGATGCCCAACACGTCGGCACATAGCATTTGAATCTGCTTTTCTACGGCTGTCAGAGATCTTGGTCGCTCCTGGATCTCATCACTCGGCTGCCTCCATGCGGTGGCCAATGCCAGATCACTGAGTTTTGTCCTGTCGGCTTTGCCTGATTGGCTCAGTGGAATGCGACTGATGGCAATGAACCGGACAGGCACCATGTACGGGGGTAGCCACTCCCGGAGAGTAGACGTGGCATCGCAGACTCTGGAGGAGAAATCTGGATTTGGTTCAAGGGTGTGGCATTCGGTATCCTCGTGAACCCCCTCTCCCCACTGTATAAAGGCAGTCAGTGTCCGTTGTGACGAGGGCTGCGGCTGTGAGAGCAGCAGTACAGCCACGCCCTGCGAAGCTGGGAAGAACCGGCTGAGGTTGGCTTCGATCTCGCCCAGCTCCACACGCTGGCCGTTGATCTTCAGTTGGCCATCATGGCGGCCGACGTAGCGCAAGGCACCGTTAGGAAGATATTGCACGAGGTCGCCGGTTCTGTATATTCTACCCGCAGCGCTGTCGTGTCCTCGTAACTGTCGTAGCCAGGCCGGTGGCAGGATAAATGCCTGACGGGTTGACTCCTCCTCATGCAGATAGCCTCGTCCCACGATGGGACCCTCGACGAGGAGTTCACCAACAGCACCAATAGGTAGCAGCCGGTCTGGATTGTTGACGTCGGTGATCCAGCTAACAGCCGCACTCGCTGTTCCAATGCTTTCAGGATACAAGGCGACCTGGTCGTTGACCACGCAGTCCACGGAGCACTCGGCGGGCCCGTAAGCGTTGATTAGATGTACAGCGTGCGCCCACGTCCGCACATTATCTTTTTGAATAGCCTCGCCACTAAGTACGAGAGTATTGATTCCAGGAACCTGCGACGGTTGTATCGTCCGTGCGACTGAGGGCGTAATGTGCATCCAATTAGCCTGGAGACGCGTAACGGCGCTCGGTATGTCATTGAGCCTGTCGACCTCAGAGGGCACGCAAACACAGCCTCCAGTCATAAGGGTTGTAACATAATCGCTAACACTAACGTCGAATGCATGGGAGGCGAACTGGAAGACGCGAGACTGCGGTAAAACGCTGAGCCGTTTCTGGAGGGACCGGCCGCTGGTCACGTAGTGCGTGTGTTCAATAACCACTCCCTTTGGCTTCCCCGTAGAGCCAGATGTAAACACTGCATAAGCCGCATGGCCTGGCTCCGCGTGGCATTTGAGGGTCTCGCCTGTCGGCCACTGCTCCCGCTCGACGGGAGAGATAGTCGCTACTCGACGTCCCAGCAAGGCTCCTCGGTCGTAATGTATCGGCGAGCAGATAATGACCTGGCACTCCAGGGTTTGGCAGATAGATTGCAGGCGCAGGTCGGGGAGGGCCGGGTCGAGCAGGACAAATGCACCGCCGGCCCGCAAGACGGCCAACAAGGCGACGCCCACCCAGAGGGACTTTTCGAGCAGGATCGGGATGAAAACATTTGGTCCAACCCCAAGTGTCTGAAGCTGCGCGGCAAAGGACGCGGATAGCGTTTCCAGCTCGCCGTAGGTGAGAGTGCCGTCCCACGCGAAGATGGCTGGGGCCTCGGGCCGCGCCCGGCATTGCTCCAGTATATCGTGGTGGACACAGGCTTGGTCTGCGTGCGGGAGCTGCTGGTTCCATGCGTATATCTTCTTGCGGTCCGCGTCGCTCAGCATGTCGATTTCCGCCACTGTGGCAAGGGGATTCTCGGCAATACGCAGGACAGTCTGTGTTAAGAGGTCACACAGCGCAGACCCTTGCTCAGGGTCGAGATACGCGTCCCAGAAAGTGAGGGAAAAGCCGATGCTGTCGCTGGTAGCATCCACGTTGATGACTAGGCTATACTAATCAATACATTAGCCAAGTGGTCATGGGTTGGGCGCCGGCGTGACAACAAAATGAGCCAAGTTACAGTATGAAAAGAAAAGCACATTACCTCAGTCGGATCGTCGATGTCGACCGTTTCCAGCCTTGCGGCTTGTCCGTCCTTGCGGCCGTCAGGCTGAGAATTTCCTGTAGCGGCGCGAGTTTGATACGATATGATAGAATTGAAGAGCGGGTCGCGATGGAGGCCGAGGTTATGCTGGATATTGGCCATGGAACAGTGCTGGTTCTCCAGGCTACGAACGAAGTTGCTTTCATTTTGCTCAAGCAACGTTAGGATGGAAAAGCCATCTTCCAGCTGAAGACGGCAAACCAGCATGTTGATGAAAAGGCCCACAGCATCTTCGATTCCAGGGAGGGCAATGTCTCGCCCTGATGCCAGATAGCCGAAACAGACATCCTTGGTGCCCACATAGCAGCGCAACACAAGAGACCAGGCCACCTGGATAACGTTGAAAGTTGTGATTCCATAGGCCTCACAAAATCGTTGCAGACTGGGGGAAGGCATCTGCCTGAAAGCCGAATGCAGCTGGCCCCGAGACAAGGTGTTGAGCTTGGGG
This sequence comes from Curvularia sp. IFB-Z10, assembly GCA_002161795.1. Classification (NCBI taxonomy): domain Eukaryota; kingdom Fungi; phylum Ascomycota; class Dothideomycetes; order Pleosporales; family Pleosporaceae; genus Curvularia; species Curvularia sp. IFB-Z10. Next base: position 907,392 of record JPSZ01000002.1, on the reverse strand, counting down.
AATCGGGATGGCGTGGCCCCGTGCAGGTACTGCCGCCAATATTGGTTGACACTCTCTTCAGGTATGTTGTTCAGGTACGAAATGTACTCGCCATATGGCAAAGTTTCGAGACCTATGTCGCTCCCATTCACCGCCGCAATGAGTTCAGCGCCCAGCAACTGAAGCGAACGACCATCGACCAGAGCGTGACTGATAGTGAGGGCGCATTCAAACTCGCCATCGGAAGCCTGGCTCATTGCAAAGGACCAAGGCAGCGGTCCCCGCTTTTCCTTCAGTGGACCAGAGAGGCCTGAGATGGTAATATTTCCGGTGCAGTTCTCGAGCACGATCTGGTCGTAGGGACGGTTGGAAGGGCTTTCAATAATGATGGTACGTAGTGCTGTGTACTTGGCCACCACTCTGTCCCAGGCTATCTCAATGCGACCAACAGCCAAGCGCGTATCGACCCCGGCAATTGTCACCTTCCATTTTGTTGTGGTTTCGTACAGCGATTTGTTTCGTCCTTGGCTAAACAGTATGCCATGCTGGAGGTGTGAGCATGGGTACGCATCCTGCACGCATGATGTCGCGATGCCCAAGCTGGAGAAGTGCTGCAAAAGCGTCTCCAGTTCCGGCTGTGTTGGTTTGAGTCGCGGGAAATCACTTCGTGTCAGTTGACGAGGCGCGCTCGAGAGTTTCTCAGCGACCGCACCAAGGAGACATTGGCAGGTCGTCAGCCACTCGCGAATCAAGTCTTGATGAAGGCAGTCCCTGTTATAAGTGAAGTCGAACTGCATGCTTTCGCCGGACACCCAGGCTTCAATGACGAATATGGCATCCCTCGGTATCTGAGGGTCGATGCTAGCGGGTAGGTCATTGAATCGTGACGTGTTTTGCAGAATGTTACCTTCTCTCTCTAGACTGCGGTATGTCCCATGGTAGTTGAGCAGGATCTCGATAGGTCTTTTGAGGTCAAGCAAATGACGCCCTTCTGGATGCAGATAGCGAGCAGCGAAGTAGCTCCAGCCATTTGCTGGCATTTGTCGCAGAGCGTCCTTTGTATGTCGGACCACATCGATCAACTCTGAGTCTGATGCGGCGGGAACTAGGACAGGGAAAAGCGTGGTAAACCAGCCGACGGTCTCGGAAACATCGATAGAACTGTCCCAGGGCTCTCTACCATGGCCTTCCTGATGGATGATAGGCGACCGTCGTCCTCGGAACGTCCGGATAAAGGCCACAAGAACGGCAGCATGGATGAGTTCCACTGGCTTTGTTTGCAAAGCTTCATTAGCAACTCCGAGAATAAGCGTGGTGGTTTTGGAGTCCAATGTAAAGCCGGCCGAGATCGCTTCGGCGTGGGTGTTTGTGGCTTGCGAGCAACCCCAGAAGCCCTCAACATCGGCCTCAAAGTCGTGAAGGTTCTCCAACGATGGCAGTGTCTCCATTGGTTTCAAATGTGTACGGGCGTATTCCGACTGAGCACGGCACCAACTCGGGTAGGATAGGTAATGCTGTGGCAGAAGTGACCTGCCTCCCAGCAACACTTCAAGATCGCTCATGATGACTCGCCATGAGACGAGATCCACGACAAGATGATGGGCGATAAGCGAGAGGTACTGACGGCCATCGACAATTACATGGTCCACTACCAGTAATGGACCGTTCTGACAATCCACTGCTGCCTGGCTCTCTTCGAGGTGATGTTTCAGTTCTGCGCTAGAAATGGCTGCACTGCGGTAGCGGAACGATTGCTCAACCCTGTCGGTAATTGTCTGCACCCAAACGCCTGCCTCGCTGCGGAATGAGGCGCGCAACATGGAATGTCGCTTCACGACCATAGATATAGCCGTCTCTATGGATTGTGTAGGCTTGCGGAGTTCGACCATGAAGCTTTGGTTGTAGCGAAGTCGACCTTCGGGGACACGGTCGAAAAAGGCCTGCTGGATTGGAGACAGGTAAAATTGTACTCCAGTTTCATCTTCTCTGCGATTGTTCCGACTAGTGTCGGTTTTCTTGACCCGCGGGGCTAATTGACGGATTGTTTTGTATCTGAAAATGTCGGGGATAGTGACTGTTAGACCTTGATGGCGGCAGCGGGTCACAAGCTCCATAGCACCAATCGAGTCTCCGCCGAGGTAGAAAAAATTATCATTTGGGCCGACCTCTTCTGGCTTCTTGTTGAGCACACGGGCTACGCATTCCTGAAGCGACGCTTCCAGCTCGTTGGCCGGATGTGCTTTTTCGACCGAGGGTGCCAGAGCAATGTACGCCTGGAGTGCGTCTAGTGTCAACCGGGAAGCCAAAACCTGAAGGAGCTTGCGGTCCAGCTTGCCTGTGGCGCCAAGCGGAACCCGTGCCAAGGGCAAGAATGCTGTTGGGACCATAAAACGGGGCAGGGTCGCACGCAGCTGCGTCTGAATCACGAGAGCATTTTTCTGGAAGGCCGCCGTCGCTGCCATGATGACGTTGTCGTCTTCGGGCCAAGGAACACCCCGATCGTCTGGAGCGTGGATGAAAGCAGCTAGCATAGGCCTTGCGTCCTCACCGTATGGATGTATCAAGTCGACGACAACGTCACCATGCTTCGGCAGACACTGGCGGACGTGGAAGGCCACCTCGTCAAGCTCGAGACGTTGACCACGCAGCTTAACCTGTGTATCTTTTCGACCCATGTATATCATGGTGCCATCCTGCTGGTAGCAAGCCAGATCGCCCGTCTTGTAGAAGCGGCGCGAGGCTGCGGGCCGGAAGCGACTAATCCAGGCTGGGGGTTGAACATAAGAAGCGTCAGTCTGCTCTGGTCGACGCAGATACCCACGGCTCACAGCTGGCCCCTCAAGGAGAATCTCACCAACAGCACCCACTGGAAGGAGAGTATGGTGGTCGACAGGATCAACAATCCAACACACCGCACCCGTGCCGACGCCGATATCAGGTGGGCCCATTCTAGCTGTCACGTCCGGCTGCGCCATGCACCATGGACCACACTCGGAGTTACCGTAGGCGTTGACAAGTCGGGCATAGCCCTGCCACTGGGCCTTGTCGGTGGCGGTTATGGGCTCTCCACCAAGGTTTACAGTCCGGAGCGCCGGCACGTGGGATGGGTTGACCAACCGAGCGACCGAGGGCGTGAGTTCGGCCCAGTTCGCGCCAACGTCCTGGATCGCCTGTTCGATGTCCTGTAGCTGAGAAGCCGAAGGGATGCACACGCAGCCACCCTGAGTGAGGGCTAGCAAATGGTCGCTGATGCTGACGTCAAACGAGTAGGTTGAAAACTGGAACGTCCGAGTGTTTCGATCAACGCCCTTTGGTCCCTTGTTCGTCTCCAGCGTCGAGCAGCAGGAGGCATGCTCCATGACGACTCCTTTGGGCTTTCCGGTGGAACCCGAGGTGAAAACAGCATAGACGACATTAGATGGCTGAACATGGACCTCAGGAAGCGGAAGGTTGGGCCACGTGCTTTCGCTCGTGGAACTGACAATAATAGTATGAACCGAAAGGTGTCGCAAGACGTCTCGATGAGTGGCCGAGGAAAGCACAAGAGTGGGTTGTATGTTGGCGCAAATGTCTTCCAGTCGACGGACCGGCGTAGTTGGATCTAAAAGGACGAAGGCTGCCCCAGCTCGCATGACGGCCATTATGGCCACGACGGTCCACTTGGACTTTTCAAACACTAAAGGTATATATGTCTCAGGATGTGCTCCCAGATTCACAAGATGGGCGGCAAGCCGACTGGAAAGATTGCCCAGCTGTCCGTAAGTCAAGTCGCCGTCCCAAGAATGCACAGCTAGTGAGGAGGCATTGTCCCGGAAGTGCTGCTCAACGAGATGATGTACGCAGCGCTCATGTCTTTGCGGCGTGTTCCAGTTCCATTGCTTGATCAGGCCCACGTCCCTAGGACTCAGTAGACTGGCCTGTGCAACAGTGGCCTGAGGCAGCGCCACGACAATATTGATTGCTTCTCGGAAAGTGTGGATGAGTCGGTCTGCTTGCTCAGACGACAAGTACTCATTTTCCCAGTAGTCGATGGAAAGCGCAACACTTTGCTTATTCACCAAGGCATGTAAGGAGAGTGCGTATTCGGTGGGATCGCTCCCTTCCTCGCTGATGGCGACCATGGGGAGATCGGACGATTCATGGTGCGGAGTGTTGTCATGCACAGCTATGCTGGAGTTGAACAGCTCAGTCGTGTCGGTGGCAAGAGCATGGCCTATTTCCGCCAGCGAACAGTTTTGGTAGTTGAGGTTTTCCAAGGTGTCATCCCGTACGGTGCGCAAGATATCCAGGAGTGTCGCTTCGGCGGGCAATTGGACCTGGCATATCAGGGCGTTGATGAAGGGGCCAACAGTCTCTTCTGCTCTGGGAACAGGCACGTCGCGCCCGGACGTCGTGTAAGTAAAGCTTGGCGCATCCGACCGGACGTAGCACCGAAGGACAAGCGCCCAGGCGACGTAGACGACATTCGACATAGTAAGCTTATGCTGAGAACAGAACTGGTGAATGGGGGATGCATCCTCGATCTCAACATCAACACTGCGCAGCACGCGCTGGGACTGTTCGAAAGAGGCGTGTGCTCGAGTGCCGCAAATCCTGGGGAACAAGGAGGGCGAAATGCCCGAGAGCTTCTTCTTCCAATAGGTTACTATGACATCGGAAGGCGTTGATTGCAGATATTCGATGTAGGCACGGTAGCGAGGCCCCTCTCCGACCGGGCCCCGGCCGGCGTAGACGCGCTGGACCTCGCTCGATAGGATGGCGATGGAGGTCCCATCGATCAAGGCATGGTTCACTTGCAAGTCGCAGAAGGTGTCGCCTGTTTTCATGTGGCACAGAATCAGGTGCCAGGGTGGATATGGCGATTGGAGGTTACTAGCTTCACGTTGGCTGCGAATCAGGCTGACAGGATCGTCCCCATCACAGTGCAGCTCGACAATGTTATTTGGTGTTGATCGCAAGACGACCTGGCTATAGAAGCCATTGCGGGCGCTACCCTGCACGAACACGGTTCTGAAAATGGCATGTCGTTGTAGGACAGTTTCCCATGCCCTTCGGAGGCGAGGCCGCTCAATTGTTGCTCCTTGGGTTGTGTGAAGTCTCCAAGAAAAGCGAGGGCGGTAGAGATGGACGTGCTTAGACTGGCTCAGGAGTATGCCACGCTGGATTGGCGCGCAAGGATATGCGTCTTCGATGGCAAAAGAGGAATCGTTGCCCTGTGACCTACCTTGGTTCTCGGCTTCAGCAATCAAGCTGCCAAGGGTTTCATACGTAAGTTGGAGGAGGGGGAAGTCACTCAGGGTATAGGCAGGTGCTCTGAAGGCCAGTTCGGGCGTTGCTAAAGCGAGGGACTCTCGGTACTTGTCGGCCCACTTAGCCATTAGCGCGTCATTGTTTGTTTCTGCGTTGTACATGAATGACAGGATAAGCTCATCTTGAACCAACCGACAAGAAACATGAACCGCAGCAGCGTGCATTGTGTGTGGCGTACTGCTGATTCTACAGTCTTGCTGGTCACTCCATGTTTCGCAGCTCAGGGCTATTTTGTACAGGCCTGAAGCCGTCGATGCGGCGTCTGGCAATGGTGCAGCAAGATCACAAGTACCGGCTGGAGGCTCTCGAGGCAGCCTTCGTGCATCTTTGGCGAGGCGGACCAGATCCACCACGCTGTGAAGATGATTTGCATCGAGCCGAAGGAGCGAGAGGGTGGTAAAACAGCCCACAGTATGCGAAAAGTCGAATGAGGCACCCACCAAATCACGACCATCACCTTGAACGCATATATTTGGGCTCTCCTGTAGTTCAAATGTCTGGAAGAAGGAGTGGATAAGGGCGGCGTGCAAGATGTCCACGGGCTGTGTTGAAAAGGCGCGGTTAGCGTCCTCAAAGAGCAGGCGACTGCTTGGCGCGTCGAGGCGGACTTCTCGGCGAATACGATGCGAGTCTACGTCTACATGACTTTGGCTAAAGGCAGGCTGCTGATTTGGCGTGGTAATAAGATGCGCCTCATTGCCGGGCAGGCTACACCACGTTTGAAAGGCTGCTGGTGCTGGGTCATCAGAGGCAGTCCAGACGTCGTGCTCGAGCATGGCAACCATGTCGGCCGCCAAAATGCGACAAGAGACTGCATCCGCAACTAGCGCATGGCAGAAGAAGAGCATGTAGTTGCGGTCGCCTTGGCCGTCTGACTGAGTCTGGAACAGGCAAACCTCGAGCAGCGGGCCGCTCCTAATGTTTAATTTGCTAGGTCCTCGCTGCCGCTCGACATGGACCTCGCCCTCGTTCGAGATTGAACTGGACTGCACACGCACGTAGTACGACGTCTCTATCTCCGACGTGATGCGCTGCTGCCATACGTCCTGGCTGCCAGGTTCGAATCGGGCGCGCAGCATTGCATGACGGTTGACCAGGACTCGCATGGCACGCCTTAGCCACTGTGCATCCACGCCTGGCCGGCTGCTCTCAACCACAAAGCTCCGGCAGGCTCCCACGCTGTCGGTACCAAGACAGCTCTCAAGCAAAGATTGCTGTACCAACGACAAGGAGAAGGTGTGGCCGACCGTATCACGCCCGTCACCGCCACGGCTACCGGCTATGCTGTGCAGTGCCATCTGATGGAGAGTTGGGTGCTGGAAAATGCCCTGCATCGTTATGGCAATCCCCACCGCTCGGCAATCAGCGACGAGCCGCATGGCCGACATGGAGTCGCCGCCCAAATGAAAGAAGCTATCGTGGATGCCCATGGCATCCGCTGGTATGCCCAGGACCCGGCTCCATGCGTCCCGCAGCTTGAACTCGACGTCGGTCGTAGGTGGCTGCTTACTCAACGGCCCTGCAGCCAGGTATTGTGCCATGTCGTCCCGGCTCAGTTTGGCCGCCCACCCTTTGAGCAGGCGCCGATCCGTCTTACAGGTGCTGGTCATGGGCACCCAGGCCAAGGGGAGGAACAAGGTCGGCACCATGTGTTTGGGCAGTTGGCTCTCGAGATGTGTCTGGCACCGTGCTACCTTGGCGGCAAACGCCTCGTTGGGAGCAGCCAGCATGTCCGCACGCACTTCAGCCTCACCGACAGACGCCGCATCGCCCTCCTTGATGAAGGCTGCTAGCACCGGGCCGGGCCGCTCGGCTGCGGGCGGGAGCACGTCCACTAGAACGCGTTCGGCCCCCTCAAAACTACTGGCAATGTGATGTTCAATATCCCCAGGATGAATGCGCTGCCCCCGCAGCTTGATCTGTGTATCCTTGCGGCGTACATAGCGGATAGAGCCGTCGTAGCAATACTGCGCGAGATCACCCGTCTTATAAAGTCGGACGGGACCTGGGCGATGTAGCGCCGACGCCCAGATAGGCTTGTCCACGAACACCGAGGCCGTCAAGGCGGCATCATTCAGGTAACCCCGACCGAGAATAGGTCCTTCGATGAGGAGCTCCCCAATAGCACCAACGGGCAGCAACTTGTCGTGGTCGCCAGCATCGACAACCCAGCATACGCTGGCACTCTCCCGCCCAATGTTCCTCGGGTCGCCCGCAAGGTCTGAGTTCACAGTAGCCAGGACAGAGCACTCCGTAGGACCATATGTCTCGCGCAGTGATACCCGACCGCGCCACGTCTTCACGTCGTCGTGCGAGGGCGTCTCGCCGATGAGCACCACCGTCTGCAACGACGGCACTTGGTCAGGAGTGAGTAGACGCATGACAGGCGGCGTCGTCTGAATCCACGTTGCGCCATATTGTCGGATCGCACCCGCTAGCTCGTCTATCCTCTGGCTTTCCGAAGGGACGCAGACGCACCCACCCGCCATGAGCGTACCGAGCTGGTCCATGATACTGACATCCCATGAGTACGCTGAGAACTGTAGGACTCGTGTCGCGCTGTCTATGGACAGATGGCGATGCTGGGACCGTGCGCTAGCACAGAAGGATTTGTGCTCGATTAGGACGCCCTTCGGTTTACCTGTTGAGCCTGAGGTAAATACGGCATACGCAAGGTTGTCAGGCCGCGTCGTGCACCCCCCAGACTCGCAGGCCGATGTCGTGGCCCAGCCGTCTTCCTGACCGTCGCCGACCTGGATGGTGTGGAGAACAGAAGGCAAGGCAAAGTGCGAAGACGCCGCGGTGATCAAGACCTGGCAGGAAATCTCGTCACAAAGGACCTGCTTATGTGCCAGTGGGAGAGACGGGTCTACCAGTGTAAAGGAGCCACCAGCCTGAAGAACGGCGAGCATCGATACGGCCGTCCACCGGCTCTTCTCTAAATGAATCGCCACAAATACCTCGCTTCGAATGCCTCTCTGGAACAGAACTCGGGCCAGGAGCGAAGCCAGCCGCCCCAGCTCTCCATAGCTGAAGCTGCCATCCCACGCGCACACGGCGGGCGTCAAGGGCTTTTCGATAATGAAGTGCGAGATGGCGTCGTGGATGCACTCTTCATCAGCCTCTGGGACTACTTCGTTCCGCGAATATAGCCACTGGAGGTGATCTGGGCCTACAAGAGAAATATCTTGTACATTTGTATTCGCCAAGCGCACAGTACCCAACAAGGCGGCTTCGAACGCCCCTGCGAGGTCCGCCACTTGTGCCGTAGGAAAGGAATGCTCGTAATACCACAAGGCATAGTCCATGCTATCTTTGGATAGACTGATGTTTAAGGTGAGATCATACTGTCACGCGGTAATTGTTAGCTTTCAGATGTCTAGCGTGTTTGTAGCAACAGCAGACATATTGCGGGAGGAATTTGGAAGGAGGGGTTTTACCTCTGTCGGGTCGTCGCCCGTGATCGGATTCATAGTTAGGCCCGAAGGCTCACTCTGCAGTCCTTTCTCATCGGACTTGGTTTGGAGCGACACAATGGTGTTGAACAGCCCCCTGCCAGATACACCGAGTTCGTGGAAAATCTCGACGAGGGCTGTGTGCGGATGGGCGAGACCCTGAAGAAAGTCCGAATGGACTGACTGAGCCGCCTCCACAATGGGTCTGTTGCCTTCGAGATCAATTCTGCAAACTACCATGTTTATGAAGGGCCCGACGATATGTTCCACGTCGGTAACTGGCACGTTGCGGCCAGTGACCAGGTATCCAAAGCAGGGCGCTGCGACCCCGGTATATGCCTTCAGAACCAGTGCCCATGCAAGCTGGACGAGGTTAAACATAGTAACACCGTGGCGTTCGCAAAATGCGCGCAACTCTTCAAGGCAGGGAACGGTCCGGAAGACATATTTCACACCAGTACCATGTTCTTTCGTGTCGCTGTTGACGTTGTGCACCATACAGGGTTCGGTTCCCGCGAGATAATCGGCCCAGTAGCGAGTGGCGGCGCCGCGTGGAAGGTCTTGCACATAAGCGATGTAATCTTTAAGGCCTGATGTCAGCTGCGGGAGTCGTTGGCCATCGTAGACCGTAGCAATCTGCTGTTGAATCAGGCCGACTGAGACGCCGTCCACGAGCGCGTGGAGAACTCGAAAGTCGCATGTTAGGCCACCATCTCCCTGCTCGCGCAGTACAAGGTGCCAGGGGCATGTCGGCGTGATGGGCAATACGTCCTCGGCTGCGGGAAGTGGGTCATGCTCACCCAGGACGACGATCTTTCCTGGCGTGGACTGCAAGACGACCTGATCCCAAACCTGGCCCGCATGGCTTTCTAGAAAGATGGTGCGGAGGGCGGGGTTGCGCTGGACCACTTCCTGCCACGCGCCGAGGAACCGATGTCGGTCGACACCCCCTGGGGCTCGAACTTCCCAGGTAGTGCCTGTCACGTAATGGGCTGCGTTCTTGGCCTGGCTAAGTAACATGCCTTGTTGAATGCCGGTACAGGGATAGGCATCCTCAATCTCGACCGAGACGTTGGTGCTGGAGATGGTAGCGACCTGCTTGACCATCTGGTCCAGACCGTGGTAGTCAATATTTAGGAGAGGAATGTCAGTGAGGGTGAGCTGCTTCGGGGTTGAGGGTAGGATGTAACAGGCTTCCTCTAATGCAGCCTGGAAAGTATTGGTCCATTTCTCCACCCGGTCCGAAGGGATGCTTCGATGGTACGATATGCGCACCTGCAAACATCCTTGTTTGACTACGGCTGCAATCTCGAAAAGCTCCGAACGGGGTGTCTGGGCTGTCGTGTCGAATTGCGTGTACTGGGTCTCGTGCAACCTAAACAGAGCATGCTCATCTTCCAGCTCATGGAAGGACCCTGCAAAGTTGAGCACAATCTCCAGGGGGAGTGCTAGTCCTTGAGAACCCTCGGTATGAAGGAGCTTCGTCGCGAAGTATTCCCAACCGTTGCGTGGCATCTGGCGGCGCGCATCCTTGGTCCGCTTCACTGCCTCGATAAGGCTATGCTCAGGCTTTACCACTGCTGGAGTAGGCCAGATGGTCGTAAACCAGCCAACCGTCCGCGAGAGGTCGATGGACGTGTCCCATGCCTCTCTACCATGGCCTTCATTGTGAACGATAAGAGGTGCCCGGTCAGGGAATGCCTGAATGAATGAGAAAACAAGGGCCGCCTGCAGTATTTCGACCGGCCTTGTCTGGAACGCGGTGTTGGCGTCCTTGACGAAGCTAATTGTCGTTGCCGGACTCAGGCTGAAGCTAGTGGACACAGTGTCTGCGTAGGTATTCGCCTTATCCGCCAGACCCCAGTAGCGTAGAAAGTCTGCTGGTAGAGACGCTCGCTCATCTACAGACCCTAAATCGGTATTTGGGAGCTGTATATGTTCACGGACAAATTGGTCCTGGAGATGGCACCATGTCTGGAAGGACAAGGTAGGTCTCGCATCCTCAATGCTATGCGGGGACTTGTTACGGAGAAGCTGTTCTAGATCTGATAAAATGATGCGCCATGCCACATGGTCTACCACCAGGTGGTGCGCTACCAGTAGCATATACTGCCCTTGCTTCTCGATGTCGAAAAGGTGGACGGCGAACAGAACGCCCTTGTTGATGTCGAGGCTTTGCTGTGTCTCCAACACCCTCGGTTCGACAGCCGCCAGATTGGGCACGCTAGACCATTGGAACAGAGGTGCGTTTGGTTTGGACAGAATAGTCTGCATCCATTCGCCGTTTATCTGGTGGAAGCGGCACCGCAACATAGCGTGGCGTTGCAAGAGGACATTGGCGGCCGACTGTACATCGCCTGACGCGACACGTTGAGTCAGCGCGACGAAAAAACTCTGGTTGAAGTGATCAAGTAAGTTGAGGGGCATGCCGGCGAAGAACATCCTCTGGATAGGAGACAAGGCGAAGGGCACGTCAGGTTTTTCATCTGGATGTGATACCACCGGCAACACCGAGTTGTCTATCTGTGCACGCGCAGCAAGCTCTTCGAGGGAGGATTGGCTCAGTACGTCAGCCACAGTGAGGCGAATGTGTTGCTTATTGCCGTGGGCTACCAGCGACATGGCACTGATAGAGTCGCCGCCAAGTGAAAGAAAACCATCATCAATGCCAATCTCTTCGGGGTTCGTGTTCAGGACTTTGGCACAGAGCATCACAAGAGCTCGTTGCATTTCGGTTTCTGGGGCTCGCCTATTCCCGCGGGTCTTGACGTACGCCTGGAGATCTGTCCATGGTCGACTATTGCCCAGCGCCCGCAGCGCTTTCCTATCGACCTTGTCAGAAGCTGACAGCGCAAAGTGGCTTACAGGGAGGAATAAGGCCGGGATCATATAGGCGGGGACCGTATCCCGAAGTTTCTGCTCCGCTTTCTGCACATCGGCCAGGAACGAGGGGCTCGGGGGCAATAGCGACATTTCACCAACATGCTCATTAGGCTGGTCCAGAAGGACCGGATAGTCCATAAAGGCTGAAAGAAAGGCTTGGTCCTCTCGTCTATGCGGACGGAGAACCTCAACGATGACGTTTGTCGCCTGAGGAAACAAGGGGTGGAGGAAATTTTCGACCTCACCCAGCTCAACTCGCTGGCCCCGGACTTTCACCTGATGGTCTATCCGGCCAACGAACCGTAGGTCTCCAGCCGGTAGTAGCTGGACAAGGTCTCCAGTACGGTATACTCGAGGCTTGGTATCACCTCGAAGACGCTGGAGCCACTGCATGGGTTCTATGAAAGCGGCAGCGGTCCGCTCTGGATCCTTCAGATAGCCGCGGCCTACAATTGGCCCTTCAATTATGAGCTCTCCCACAGCGCCCACCGGGACCAGTCGCTCGATGTCATCGGGATCAACAACCCAGCCCGCGCCACCAGTCCCCACTCCGAGCGCCTGTGGGTGGTCCTCGAGCGTGACAGGAAACTGGACGTTTGAAGCCGCTGAGCATTCAGCAGGCCCATACCCGCTCACGAGACGGCCTTTCCACCGCTCCACATCAGCTGCCGTCTTTGCTTCGCCGCTCAGTGCAAGGACTTGCAGCTTCTCTGCAACTTCTTTATCAAGCGTTCTCGCGACGGATGGGACGAGCTCCAGGTATGTAGCCTCGGATTCACGCAAGCAAGCCGCAAAATTATTCTTGACGTCCTCTGGCCGTGGGATGTAGATGCTGCCACCGACCATCAGGGGGACCAGATGGTCAGTAATGCCTACGTCAAAGGCGTACGAGGCGAACTGGAAGACACGGGTCGTCGGACCAAAGGGAAGAACGCGACATACACCGGCAATACTAGTACAGAACGAGGCATGCTCGATTAGAACGCCTTTTGGCGTCCCCGTTGACCCACTGGTGAAGACACAGTATAGAAGTCGACTTGGGTCTGAAGGAGGCGACACTTTTGCGTGCTCTGAGGAAACAGATTCGAAGATTGCCACGTTAGAACAGACTTGCACTGACGCATCTGGGGCCACGGCGGCGGCCAAGGAAGCCTGCTTCTCTGAAGCTACCACAACCTTGGCACCGACGACCTCACATAACAAACGTAAGCGTGCTGCGGGTTGGGTCGGATCCAGCAGAAGAAAAGCCCCTCCAGCCAGGAGAGTACCAACAATTCCGACGACCGTCCACATGGACTTCTCAAATAGCAAGGGCACGATAGGCTCATGGCCTAGGGAATGATGCTGCAACAAGGCCGCCAAGCGCGACGACAAGGCTGCGAGTTGTCCGTACGTCAACTGCCCGTCCCACGCCTTCACCGCAACTGCGTCGGGAGTACTCTGGCTATGATGCAAGATCATGTCATGGACACAACGTGGTTCAACGAATGGAATCGTATTCCAACGCGACAAAGACGCCATCCCCTCAGGGCTGATAGTCAAAGCGTCTCTGACGAGTGGGCAATTGGCCATGATCTGGGATGTGGCGTGCACCAACTGGAAGAGCATCATGCTCATGACACCAGGTGCAGTGACAGTACTGTCATAGGCTACACAGAATTTTATTGAAGAGGCGAACAGCTCACATGTGATGTTAACAGCGTAGGAGGAGAACGCGATATCGTGGTTAGCCGACTTGGCGTCAACGACAAAGTCAGCAGATTCAGTGCCAGACTCTGAAGGTTCCATCCACTGGATGACGAGTAGACTCTGGAGCTGGCAGGCTATGGCGGCCTCGGGGCTCCATGTGCGTATCTGCTGGAGTCCAGCTTGCTCGAACCGGATCATCTGCGTGCTGCGCGTCCGCAGCGCCTCTAGGGCGTCCTGTGTGCGCTGCGTGGGGTCAACGCGCACGCGAAACGGCACCGTGGCAATGGTTGGCCCTGTCATAGCCTCGATTCCTGGCACAGGCGCGCTGCGACCCGCCACTGTGGTTCCAAACACAACGTCGTCGAGGGCCGTGTAGCTGGAGATAACGGCCGCCCACGCCAGACGCAGGATCGTCGAGGCTGTGAACTCAGGGTTTGCGCCCGAGTAGTCCAGGGTATGCTCCAGAACCTCGGTGGCCGATGGGGTGTATTGGACAGTGGGTAGCGCAGGGAATGGCGCAGACGATAGGCCCTGCATCTCCTTTCTCCAGAAATCGGACATCTCAGCAACGTCAGCTTGGCCTAGGTACGCCACAAACCCGTTGAACGGACACACGCGCAGCGCATGTCCTAGGTACGCTGATCGGAGGTCCTGGAAAAGCAGCGGGAGCGACCAGCCGTCGTATAGTGCGTGGTGTAGCGTGAGCACTAACACGGCTCGGGCCTGTCCGCGTTCCCGGACCATGGTGGCGCGGGTAAGTGCATCGCCTAGAGCCACGCTAAGGGGAACTGTTTTGGGAATACCGTCATCCCCACAGCTCTCTGCATGCCAGGGCACCCCAGTCTTTACAACGGCCTGATACAGCTCGCCATCGGAGCCCTGAAAGAACCTGGTGCGCAGGATACAGTGCGCCTCCACGGTAGCCTCCCAAGCTCGTTTAAGCTTCTCGATGTTGCCATAGGCCGCAAGTTTCACATGGATATGGGCTTGGTAAGATCCCGGACGCTTGAGGCTCAAAGCCAGCAGGCCTGTCTGGAGCGCCGTGGCCGGGTAGATATCCTCGATGTCGCCGACGGGCACAGAGCAGGCGTCAGCCGCCTCACGCCGCATGTCAAACCCACGTTCCTGGTCGCCAATCAGGCTGAAAGGGGCAATACGCGGCGAAGATGCCGAAGTCTTACTGGGGCGCAACTTGGCCGCCAGGTCAGCCAGCGTGGGTTCGCTAAGGACATGCACCAGTTCTACCGCCCAGCCGGCAGATCGAACATGGCCAGTGAAATATATTGCTGAGATGGAGTGCCCGCCGAGGTGTATGAAGCTATCATTCATCCCAATGTCTTCGACTGGGATCTTGAGCACGCGGCCGCAGATGGACTGGACCAGCCTCTCAGTGGCCGACGCAGGGGGCCGCTTGCTCTTTTCTGTCAGCATGTACCGACGAATGTCGGCTTGTGTGAAGCGCGAGGCCGCCTGTTTGAGCTTCCGGCGATCGGCCTTGCCTGTCGCAGCGAGTGGGATTTCCACAACAGGAAAAAACACGGCCGGCAACATGACCGCTGTCAGCATCTCGCGCAGCTTCGCCAGTATGAACTCAACGCGGTTACTAAATGCCTTCGTAACGGAGGCGAAGGGCGGGTGAGCGGATGGTGCGCCTATCAGGCTTGCAAATTCAGGGGCTATCTGGACGAAAGCGGCGAGAATAGGTGTGGACCCCTCGTCGGCTGGCGTAAACACGTCTACAACCAGGCGCACAGCCTCAGAAAAACTGTCTTTGACGCGGAATTCTATCTCGCCTAGCTCGACCCTCTGACCGCGTATCTTGACCTGTGTATCCTTGCGGCTAATGTAGAGCAGCGATCCATCGTCCGGCTGGTACTGGACTAGGTCGCCGGTCTTGTACAACCGGCTGGGGCCGCGCGCTGGGAACAGCCTTCGCATCCACTCTGGATCGAGGATGAAAGAGGCACGCGTCTTGGCTTCGTCGTGGAGGTACCCGCGCGCTAGGATTGGGCCCTCGACCAGCAACTCCCCTACCGTGCCTATTGGTGCCAGCTTTTCGTGATTATCCTTGTCGACGACCCAGCTCGCGCTGCCAGTCGCGAAACCGACGTTGGCGGAGTGGTGACGACCCTGGCTGTGAACGGGAGCTAAGACGGAGCAGATGACGGAGCACTCGGCCGGGCCGTATGTGTTGACCAACTTGACGCGGTCGGCCCAGGTGGCCACCAAACTTGCCGTCATGGGCTCGCCTATAAGGGCTAATGTGCGCAGGTCAGGGGCATCTTCGGGTCGAAAGAGCTCGGCCATTGATGGTGTGATCATGGCGTAGTTGGTCTGCAGATCTTTGATAGCACTACCTAGATCACTTTGGATGTGCGTCATGCGAGGGATGCATAAGCAGCCACCCGCCAGAAGGACGGCCAAGTGGTCGAAGATGGCGACGTCAAACGCGTAGGCCGCCGCCTGTAGGGCCCGTGTAGAGGGTCCTAGGCCTAGGGCATCTTGGACAGCGAACATACTGGCCAAGAAGGCGCCGTGTTCGATAACGACGCCCTTGGGGATTCCGGTTGTGCCACTAGTGAAAACAACGTACAGTCTGTTCCGGGGCTCGGTTCTGCGTGGCGGCATCACCAGCGTGTCGTTGTGGGCACCGTTCCAGTCCAATCGATCTAAATAGAGGATATCGGAAGCAAGATTTTGGGCGGTCGAGGAGAGCGTAGTCGTGGAGAGCAAAACAGCCGCACCTAGCTGGTCATTGATACTTTTCAGACGGTCGGGTGGATGGGCCGGGTCTAGCAAGACAAAAGCGCCGCCCGCACGGAGGACTGCCATTATGGCCACGGGGGTCCATCTGCACTTGTCTAGATACAAGGGGACTATGACCTCCGGACCGACACCCTTATGCACGAGATTCAAGGCCAATTGCGCCGACAGATGATCTAACTCTCCGTACGATAAGTCTCCGTCCCAGGCATGGACTGCAGGCGCCTCTGGTCGGCTCTCAAAGTGGGATTCAATGAGGACATCTACCGTGGTATTTACTGTGGGCGGTATGTGTTTGTTCCAGCATCGTAGCTGGTCTAGCGCTGTTTCTCTGTCCAATGCGATGTCTGCCACGGAAAGAGACAGGGGGCCAAGCAACTGCATGATGATATTATGAAACTGGCTGACGAGAAGTTGGACCTTGGCCGCACCCAGTACTTGTGGATCGAAAGAGGCCTGTGTCAGAACATGGTCTCCGTTCAGATTACACAATAGCGTTAGAGGGTAGGTGTTGATAGCAGCAATATTGTCGGTGGACCGGTGCACCTCACGCAATAGTTTGGGCTGGTAGAAGCTCCCCTGTTGCTGAACCACGAGTAGATTCTGAAACTGACATGCTGTAGCGGCTTCTGTACTAATGTCTCGGATTCTATGGAGCCCGGTCCCTTCGTAGGGGATCATGGCTATAGTTTGTCTCTGTACGTCTTCTAGACATTGCTCCACGGTAGATGAGGGACGAATCTGCACCCGCAGTGGAACGGTGGCAATCGTCGGACCAGTCATGTTTTCTATGCCATCTACAGGAGCGCTGCGTCCGGCAACGGTAGCCCCGAACACAACATCGTGGGAATCTGTGTGCCTTGCAAGGACGAGTGCCCATGCAAGGCGGACTGTAGACGAGAGAGTAAAACGCGACCATGCCGCCGGTATGTTCTGCCTCTCCTCGGTGAGTTGCATTTTAGTGGCCTCTTGGGCATGGTGGTTGCGCCCTTGTGGTGTAGGGAACACGACAGTGTCGATGCCCTCGAAGTAAGTCCGCCAAAACTGATGGCATGCTGCAAGATCGAGACGGCCGATGTAGTCTACAAAACCCGTGAAAGACTGAATCTTCGGCTGTAAGCCCCTATAGATTGACTCCAGCTGTTCCAATAGCAGCGTCATGGACCAGCCATCGTAAATAGCATGGTGAATGGTAAGGACTAATTGGGCCATGGCGCCCTCTATGGCTACGTAGCACCACATCAGGGGCGTTCCCAGACCAATCTGTTGCTCCCTTGCTTCCCTTTTCGCCTCCTCAAGATCAGAGGATTGCAGACGGCAGGCGGTGCCGTGTTTCAGCACGACTTGGAACAGACGGCCCGATGAGGCTTGTATAATTCGAGTTCGCAAGATAGGGTTTGCCATAACTACAGCGTCCCAGGCATTTGCCATCTGAGAAGCTTCTACGTCGTGGCCGAGTGCATACTCATACTGTGCAACATATGAGCCTTGATGCTTGATGGTGAGACTCATGAGGCCCTCTTGGAGCGCTGTGCATGGGTAGATATCCTCGAGCACGTCCGACGCCACACCACAGCTCTCTGTAGCCGTTTCCCGTAGCGTCTGGGTTTGATGGTCTGGTGGTACGAGACTGTAAGGGACGTATCGTAAACTCTGTGATGGAGCCGCGCTTTCCTCCAATCCTGCCGCCAGACCGGCCAACGTGGGCCGGTTGAAGACGTCCGAGACGGCCAGAGAATAGCCCTGAGCACGCACGAGTCCCACTAACTTCATAGCCATGATTGAATCTCCACCAATCTGAAAGAAGTCGTCCTGGATCCCGATAGCCTCGGCCGGCCGGCTGAGAACAGCAGTCCACAGACGCTGCATCACCTCTTCAGCTGGTGTAGTCGGCTGCGGCTTTGGCCCGTCTTGCCCCTGGACCAATTCCTCAAGCTTTGCGCGTGACAATGCCGACACCGCCTCTCGGAGGATCCGGCGGTCGGTCTTACCTGTCTTGGACATGGGAATCCGCGTAACGGGAATCATCAGCTGGGGGATCATGTAGTTCGGCACGGCAGTAGCAAGTTTAGCCTGGACTTCATGAACCAGAGCGCGGAAGCTCTCTTCGGCTGCCATCAACTCCACGCCATCACCCTCTCTTCTCGATCCTGGCTGGACAAAGGCAACCAGAAGCTTAGTAGTGCTCTGGCCATCCATTTGAACGGCGTCCACGACAACACTGTGGTCGGCAGGAAGATGGCGCCTGATCTGGAACTCAATACCCTCCAATTCAATCCTCTGCCCGCGAAGCTTGACTTGCGCATCCTTGCGTCCCAGATAGCGCAAAGTCCCGTCGGCGTTGTAGCACACTAGATCGCCTGTCCTATATAGAGCACTTCGACCCTTGGAAAGGGACGGGGGTAGCCATGATGCCCGCGGTGGTAGAAAGGCCTTCTCTGTGGCGTTCGGTTGCTGGAAATATTCGCGGGCTACGACAGGGCCCTGAAAAAGCAGCTCTCCTATCGCGCCTACTGGCAAGAGTCGATCAATGTTGAACTGATCCACAACCCATGCCTCCCCGCCAGCAGGGAGTCCAATTGTACCAGGAATCCATGTATCGGGTTCAATCTTGTGAGTGCTGCAGACGGTACACTCCGCTGGGCCATAGGCATTGAATAGCTGAACCCTGCCTGCCCAGAGGTCGATGATGTCTTGCGGTATAGCCTCTCCCGCCAGGCTGACTGTGCGCACGCTAGTTATGTTCTCAGGCTGGAACAAGCGGAAGAGCGACGGTGTGGACATCATCCAGTTGACCCGACTATCCCGGATGAATCCAGGTAGATCGTTGACTCTTGCGGCTTCAGACGGAATACAGATGCATGCTCCCGCAGTGAGGGTGGCAAGTATCTCGTAAATGCTGACGTCGAATGTATAGGACGCAAAGTGTAGGACGCGGGACGCTGAGTCTATGCGCAAACGGACCCGCTGTTCCCGAAGTGTCGTGCTAAGGCTGTCGTGCTGCATAACGATGCCCTTAGGACGGCCCGTACTTCCCGAGGTGAACAGAATGATAGCAGCGTTCTCAGGTTGCACATGAGTCGTTGTACTCACGTCCTCCTGCTCCAAACAGAGGGTGAGCATGTTGGATGATACAACGACTCTCCTGGCAGGGTTACCAAAATCAGTTTGCACAGTCTGGGTGGAGACCAGGATGATGGATGGCGATGTCTCCTCGATGATAGCTTGCACTCGCTCAACATGTGCCTCAGGATCGATGGGGACGCAGACCCCGCCAGCTAACAAAACAGCCAACATGCAGACGGGCCCCCAAACCGATTTTTCGAGACACATGGGAACGAGCATCTCGCTCTCCACGCCGTGGCACCGCAGAACGGCAACAAGACGAGTGGCATAGTCCCACAGCTGGCGGTATGTGAGGGAACCGTCCCAAGCGTCGATGGCCAGCTGTTCAGGAGACTCGAGGTACATTCTCTGGATCTGGTCTTGCACGGGCTCGTTGACGGGTACGGCAAGCGGGCTGTTCCAGGAGATTATACGGGCCAGGTCGGGGTCGCTGACGAGATTTAGCTCAGACACACTCGCATTCGGACGCGCAACGATTTCCGCGATAACAGTGCTAAATGTGCGTCCGAGACTACTGGAGATGGCCGCCGGAAGCTTTCCAATTCTATGGATTAGAGAGATGTCGATCGTATCGTGGGAGACGATAACATTCACGACCATGTCGAACTATGTGCATGTTGAGTCAGCCAGGTATTTCTTGATACCATATCTGATCTATTGTAGGGGGCGTGGCGATGACTTACCTCGGTGGGTTGCTCGTCCCGAATTTGTTCAAATTCGATACTCTTATCGGCCTCCACGGGCAAAACCTTCTGGTATGTAATAATGGTGTTGAAAAGCCCAGCACCGGAATGCCCTAGCACACGGTAGATGTCGGACAAGGCGCAATGTTGGTGAGGAAGACTTTCCGTAAAGCGGTCACGGCACTGCGCGAGACCATGCCTGACACTGACGCCTCGATCCAGATCGACCTGGCTGATCATCATGTTGATTAGTGGCCCGACTATATCCTCGGCGCCATCCACAGGTATATTACGACCCGAAGTCAGATAACCGAAAACGGGGGTGTCGTTTCCTGTGTAGCATTGGAGCACGATAGCCCAAGCGAGTTGTATGACATTGAACAGCGTCACGCCCTCAGTTTCGCAGAACTGACTGAGGCGCGAAGCCTCGTCCAGCATAATCTCAATCTCTTGGAGGGGCTCGACGGCAGTCTGGGGCTCGACGCTGTCGGAGAAGGGGAAGAGACAAGGCTCCGCGTCCCGAAGGTAGGTCTTCCAGTACTCGATGGCACGCTCTTGGGGGACGTGACACAGATACTCGATATATTGGCCGTACTGCGGAGGTTCATGGAGTTCTCCGTTATACGCCAGTTGGGCATCACGAACCAGCACACGTATCGAGTCGCCGTCCATCAGGGCGTGGCTGATGTGGAGCTCACAAGTTACCATTGCACCTCGCTCAGTGGCCACAATTTCAATCTCCCATGGAGGTGTTGAGTTCTTGTCTTCAGTCCAGTAATTCCTGGGCGATGCGGAAAGCTTGTTTTCGAGGTGGCGTGTCAAGATGGTTAGACGGGGATGTCTCAGGACCACTTGGTAATACGACCCATCACGGGCTTGTACGAAAATTGTCCGCAGAATGGTGTGAGCCATGGCCAATTTAATCCAGGCATCGCGTAGCCGGTTCAGGTCGATCGGACTCCCGTCGCGTGACCGCACTGCCCAGGTAATGGAGGAGCGGTACGTCCAAGGTTGGCGCGCCTGGCTGAGCAACATGCCTTGCTGTATGAACGCGGCTAGGTATATGTCTTCAATTTCGAGCGTGCCCAGACCACGGTTCTGTGCGAGGTCGTTGATCACGAATCTGAGGTCATCTTGGCTCATGTCGAGTTGGGGGAAGTCACTGACTTGAGGCTGAAGCTGGACCTCGCCCCATTGCCGTGAAAACTCGACCAGCGAGGCCCGGCAACATTCAAACCATTGGAGTACACCATCTTCGGTTAGCTCTTCTTGTGCATTCACTAACTGGACACGAAGGGATGGGAACTCATGCGTGTACGTCACCGTTAAGTCGAGAGTGTCCGGCTGGAGACGAGGTTGTTGAGGTTCTTGCCCTGTCCAAAGGAGCGATTGTTTGAAGATACAGCGCATTTGAGTCTCGGACTCAGTAGCAGATGCTGATAGGGTCCCCTTGGTATTCCAGTGCAGGACGATGGATGTCTGTCCAGCCCGCATGTAGTTGAGGTTATGGCTCCTGGACGCGGCTCGAAAGGCGTCTTTTGCAACTCCCACGACGCCCAGCAAGTCTCTATCTGTAGACGACAGGATCAGCGATGTATATGTAGTAAATTGACCTACCTCGTGCGCGACATGGCGCGTTCGCCCATCGTGTTCGATAAGAACAAGCACGTCGTTTTGATCCGGGAAGATGGACTGCAATGAGTGGAACAGAACCCCCAGAAACAACTCCTTGGGATCGGCGCGATGGGCTTCGGCGGCCGTCTGCCATAGTGTGGTGGCTGTCGCTCCGTCCAGTTCGAACTGCGCCAACGGCCTGTCAGGAGAATGTGGACCAATTGACGCACGCGTGTCTCCGAACCCTAACAGCGAAGGTAGCATGTGTGTTGCCTCAACGGCTTCAATTGTCAATGGCAGCGACCTTCCGACTAACCATGACTGGAAAGACCCTGCAGCGACGGGTGCTGAGGCCTCACGTGACTCTAGATATCTACGGATGTCGCGAGCGATGATGTCCCACGACAAACCATCAACCACGACCTCGGGCGCTGACAGATGCAAATAATGGGTCCCAGTGCCTTGGACACCGATGAGGTGAGCCAGAAGCAA
The DNA here is from genome assembly GCA_002161795.1 of Curvularia sp. IFB-Z10. NCBI lineage: Eukaryota > Fungi > Ascomycota > Dothideomycetes > Pleosporales > Pleosporaceae > Curvularia > Curvularia sp. IFB-Z10. Next base: position 885,398 of record JPSZ01000002.1, on the reverse strand, counting down.
TGGTCCATCGCGAAGATTCAGGCGCTCAAAATGCGGATCCCACTCAGTTTGGTCGGCGCCTACATACACGGGTACACACTGATAACAGCCATGAGGCGACTCCCTTACTACTTGCGCCCTGTGTCCATCCGGACCTACAATAAAGACCGTCCGAAGAGCAGGATGCCGGCAAATGAGGGATTGCAATGCCGACTCAAGCTGGCCCATTTCAAGACACTCGGGCACACGCATAACACGGGAACTATAGAGGCTTGAACGTCGGCGAAGCTCATCATCGGCGCGCTCGTGTCTTTGGAGCAGCATGTGCTGCGCTGACGATAGTGGGAAACGCTGGCCTGTGTGTGCGCCGATGACTACGTCATTGAGGGACGCGACGGTTTGGTGCTGGAAAACATCCTGTGTCGTGACGGACAGCCCCAGGCCTCGACAATACGCACTTAGCTGCATCGCCAGGATGGAGTCGCCGCCGCGGCGAAAGAAAGAATCGTGGAGGCCAATCGTCTCTGCCTCGATGGCCAGAACATGGGCAAAGGCGCTTCGCAGCCGCCGCTCTCGGTCGGTGGTTAGTGAAAGGGGCGGGTTGTCTGTCGTCGCCAGCATATAGGCTTCCACCTTAGCCCAAGGTGTCTTGGCAACAAGATCTCGAAGACGCCTGCGATCTGTCTTGCCTGAAAGGGAGAGAGGCACGCGTTGCAGCGCAACAAAGGCACTGGGCACCATGTACGCGGGCACCCGGGACTGGAGACCGCGCTCCACGTACTCCATCTTGCGGCGAAAGGCGTCACTGGGCGAGGCGAGCAGCTCGCCTTCATCCTGCTCCGGGGGTCTCTTGTCGGCGGGCAGAGCCTGATGGAGCCGAACACAGGCCACGAGTGCCGCCCGGCCGTCGCGAGCACCGTGCCAGCGAACTACTTCAGCGACGACCTCGTCGCCAGGGCTGAGCAGGTCCCGAATATGCCATTCAACCTCGCTCAGCTCAACACGCTGCCCGCGGATCTTGGTCTGCGTATCCTTACGGCCCAGGCACAAAAGCGAGCCGTCCCGTTCGTACCGCGCCAGATCGCCTGTCTTGTACAGGCGCGTCCCACGCCGCGTATCGCCCCGAAATGTGGCCAGCCAGGGCGGATCGACGATAAAGGACTCGGCTGTCATGGCGGCGTTGTGGAGATATCCGCGGCCGATGCCAGGTCCTTCGAGCACCAACTCGCCAGGCTGCCCAGGCGGGAGCAAGACATTAGCGTCCGTCTCGTCAACGATCCACGCGACGCAGGCCACGGGGTAGCCAATGTTGTTTGGAGCGAGGTCACGGCGCATCGGGGACCGCATGACAGAGTAGACGGAACACTCGGCGTTGCCATAGGCGTTGACAAGCACAACGCGGTCCGCCCATTTCTCCACGTCAGCGGGGAGCATAGGCTCGCCCGCAAACTCGAGCACGCGCAGGCCCGGCAGCGCGTCGGCGTCTAGCAGACGGGCCACCGAGGGCGTCAAACTGGCCATGTTGGCCTGCAGCGCCGTGAAAGCACTGGCGACGTCGTCCCTCGCCTGCTGGGACGAGGGAATGCACACGCAGCCACCATGGATCCAGGTGCGGAGGAAGTCCATGATGGTGGGATCGAAGGCAAACGAGGCGAACTGGAAGGCCCGGCTCTCTGCGCTCATGTCTAGCACCCGCCCTGACGCCAGGGCGGCGGCACAGAGCGAGGCGTGCTCGACTACGGCACCCTTGGGCCGGCCCGTCGAGCCCGAGGTGAAGACGGCGTAGAGCGCGTTGCCCCCACTAACGGACGACGCACGCCAGGCCCCGTCATCCGCTACTCCAGACGCGAGCGACGACGCCCCCACAGCAAGGACAAGGCCCCCATCCATCAGCTGGCTGGCCCGGCTGTGCAGCTCCTCGGCAGCGACGACTACCGTTGCACGCATCTCGCAGCAAATCTCGCGCAGGCGGCGCTGCGGGTGCGCTTCGTCCAGGAGCACAAAGGCCGCGCCGCTCCGTACCACGGCGAGCACCGCCACGGCCGTCCATTTCGACTTGGGCACAAGCAGCGGAACAAAGTCCTCGCACCCTACCCCCAGGGCTGCCAGCCGGCTTGCTAGGGCTGACGAAAGCCGGTCCAGCTCCTCATATGTCCACCCGCCGTCCCAGGCGCACACGCTCGGCGCTGACGGTTCCCGGACCATGTGCGCTTCGATCAGGTCATGCGCTCGCGACGATTCGTCTACGCCATCGACATGGCCATTGTACGCATGGTACTGGGCAATATCCTCCGCCATAGCTGTACTCATACTAGCCATAGGTGTATCCGTCGTACCCCTGCTATTTCTTGTAGGACTAGCGTCGTCCTTTGCTATATCTTCGGCCGTCATTTGTCGGTAGAATGGTGTATTCTCTCGTCCACGGTGTTGCTCGCGTCGTCTAACAAGCCATCCTTGAGCAAGCAATGCACCGGGAGTGAGCCCTTAAATGCTCAACCTCCCCCATTGCTACACTGGCTTGCCACAGCGGGTAGCGCTGCGTGCATGGAGGTAGTAATGGAGTGGATCATGCACGACATTCAATAGGGCACGCAACACACTTACATCGACTATTCACATGTGTATGTATAGCGCCATGCAATCCCTGTCTCTGCTTCGCTAAGAGCGCGGGGCTGGGTTTCGCCAATAACAGAGCAAGCAGCGCAGTCATGCCGGGTCTCATTGGCAACCTTAGACCCTCACCCCGCCTGTACTCTAGAGAGGACTGATGACCCGCGCTGCATAACTAACGCAATCTTCCCTGCAAAGCACTTGGAAACACGTACTGCGCCATATGCAGAGGCTGCGTCAACCGCATACTGACACCCGGGGCGGCTCATTGCCTGCTTATACCTTGAGGCGCCTGGAGTAAAGGGGGAGGGGGAAGGTAGAGGGGTAAGGGGTACCAGGACCTACTATGTTAGCCCGCTTCGCGGTGCTACAACAAATTCTCGTAGATCCCAACAGTTGAGTTCAGTTTGCCCTCCTGCTTCTGCATTCACCATGTTACGACGGGTCTCTCTCAGCCGTCCGGAGACGGCCATCGAGGTGATTGAGAAGGATGGCGGCGTGATTCTTACAGACTTTGCATCCCCAGACCAACTTGATCAGGTTCACCAAGATGTTCGAGAAGTCATGGAGTCCAGGATGAGAGACAAGGTAAGTGGATGGTGAAGACTCACGGCAAACTTCTGACAGATGTTGCATCTAGGGGTGGCAAACACGCTACAAAGGCCGCATGCATGCTGGGCTGCTCTTCGGGCGCAGCGCGACGGCAAGAGAGCAGTGGTGCCTCAACTCCCACCTCCTGACTATCGTCAACCACTTCTTACGCACCACTAACCCTGCAGACGTAGATCGTGTCAGCACCAGCCAGCGCAGCACCGATGCCATGCTATCCCAGGCGGCCAGCATCACCATCGTCGAGGGCGGCGAGGCCCAGCCTTTGCATCGCGACGACGCCATCTGGCAGAAAGTCCACACCAGCCAAGAGCAGACGGGCTATCGCCTCGGTTCCGACTTGGGCATCGGTGTGCTTCTGGCTGCTGTTGATACCACCCATGCAAACGGAGCCACATTGGTAAGTAACAGATGAATACTCCCCCCCTTTCCGCCTTGTATCGCGTGTACAATCGTCGCTCTCATCAGGCCTCTCTGCTGACGTGCTCTATCTGTCCCAAGGTCGTACCCGGATCCCATCTCTGGGAGGATGCGAGAAAAGCCCAAGAGCATGAAATTACTACGGCGGAGTTGTCGCGTGGCGAGGCCCTCCTCTTCCTGACTTCGACGCTCCATGCTGGAGGCGCCAACAGGACGCCAGATCCGCGGGCCATGTATGCGATCTTCTATTGCCGCTCATGGGTCCGACCTGAGGTAACCACCTACCCTTCCAATACGCCGCTACAAGTCGGACGCGTTACTGATTCGATGCCCAGGCGAGCGACTTCACATGCTATACCCAGGAAGAGGTGGAATCGTGGTCGACAGAGGCACAGAAGCTTGCGGGGTACGTGACGGATAAGATGCTGGGCATTTGTGATGAGGGCGACCCGCTCGATGCCCTCCGCCGCAGTGGCACCCAGAAATGGCAAGACTGGTTGATATGAATGCAGGACACCATACATGACTTGTGAGGTCCTGAACACACGGGCGTGCTATTGATAGTTGGATCCCGCCATGACGTCAAACAAAGGTTCTCATAGAACGAGTTCCCGGAGTGAAGTGCGTTCCGGGACACTCCAATAGCTATGCGAGTATATAGGCCAAATGCTCCATTTAGGCGACTTGAAAAGGCTTGCTCAAAAGTACAAAGACGAGAAGGACAGTAGTTGTTCTACAGCTTAACTCGGTTGCCTGGAGATCATCTATTTACCGCTTGCCTTGCGCCTCAGACGTTTCCTGGTCATGGGGGTGTTCAAACCCATGTCTAGCGCGCATTTGACGCCATAAATAATATGTACAGTTGTTTTAGGTGCCCGTTAAACCCAACCCGCCCCCCTCCCCCTTCCGACGTGGAGTATTCCGCCATCAATCCACCAGTTCCTCTATGCCTTGTCTCTCCCTCGCTGCCTCCCGCAGAATCACACCATGTCGTCGACCCGCGCCCGAGTTCTGGGGTGCGCTATGTTTGCCATGGCTCTCGACGGCCTCGGCTGCGCCATGACCAGAGCCTCACAGACTTTCCTCATCGAGCAAGCCCTCTGTCGTGCCTTTTACACAAGCCACGACCCCGACGTCGTGGGCCCCGATGGCAAAGTTCCTGAAGAGCTGTGCAAGACCGAGACGCTGCAGTCACACGTCGCCGTCTTTGCTGTTACGCTCGACTTCTCCATCCTGGTTACCTGTGCGTGATTTGGCTGGTTCGCTTGCCACTGTGTTCTCCCGTTGACTATGGCGTGCAGGCTTCCTAGTTGGTCCCATCTACACCCAGCTGGCATCCATCGTCGGTAAGAGAAATGTTCTTCTCCTCAACACGATCAGTTTTGCCCTGCGCATGGCGTGGTATGCCAGTGTGTGTGAGTGGCCTGCCTCCCCCTATGCCGCGTGGCCCAGCCTACTAATGGGCCGCGCCGCTCCGTAGTCTACTTCCACAACGTTATCCAGGATGTCCGCTGGGTGCTTCTCTCCTGCGTTTTCGACCTGCTTGGTGGTGGTGTACCGATGCGCGAGATTCTCCTCTACCTTTACGTGGCCGAGAGCGTGCCTGGGGACGGCATGTGAGTACATACACGTTGTTTGGCCCTTTGCCCTTGTGCTGACCACGGGCGGAACCCCAATAGGATGGGCACTTTCAACCTCCTTACCGCCATCCTAATCGGGACCATGTCGCTTGGCACTCTGGTCAGCGCCAACCTCCTTAATGTGAACGTCTTCATCACCTGCGGCTTGATCGTCAGCGTCTACGTCGTGCTAGTGCTGCTCGTCGCCCTTTTTCCTCACGACCACTCTGCGCCAAAGCAGACCTACACGAATGATGCCTCAGTGGAAGAGTGCCGCTCCCTCATGTCGGCCGACGCCCTGGTGACGTCACCCGGTGCCTCTTCCTCCCTAGTGATGGAACGGCACGACAACGGCCTGGAAGCGCACAAGACGGCAAAGGGGCCCGTCCCAACCATCTTTCGCGCGCTGCTGCGCGCCGCCACGGTCGACCTCCGTCTTTCTATCTGGCTCGTCGTCCAAACGGTTCGCCATCCGTTCACGCGTCCGATTATGATACTTTACTTCGGGACTACGCTGGCTTCATGCATCTCTCTAACTACGCAGCAGTGGGCGTCGGGCACCTTCCACACAGGCATCTCCAGCATCGACAAGGTCACGGGTATGGAGCAGATCGTCTCGGCCGTGACCCTTCTCGCTATACCCTGGCTGGCCAAGTATGTTCTCCGCCCGCGCCTGCGCACCAAGGAGGCCGTAGACTTTTGGGTTGTTATGGCTAGTCTGCTGGCGAGTATCGTGGGCGCCTTGATTATCTCTATAGCGCCGTCGCTAGCGGTCTACGCGGCGGGGGTCGCCGTCGCTGCTACAGGCATAGGCGTGTCTGATGCTCTGCGCTCCTTCGCTACCAGCTCCCTGTCTGACAAGGATCTGGTCCAGAGGCTCTACACGAGCATCCGCACTGTACAGACGCTGGCGGCCATTGTTGGGGCGCCGCTGTGGTCAGGCTTCTTTGTGTGGCTGCTAGAGCACCCCAACCGCCCGCGTGGTTTGCTGTATCTCGGAAATGTCTTTTTGGTCTTCTTCTGTCTCCTACTCGCCATGTCTCTCCGGCGGTCCAGGTAGCACGACAGGTACTGCTCTTGGCCGTTGATTCGGAAATTTATCTCAGCATTAGCATCATACGTCTACGAAAGTTTCTAGCTATATCTACTCTGTTCGGAATATTGTTCACGTTGTTTCGCTAGACTTCTCTAACTTGATCAAAGGTTAATTAGGCCCTAGCCATGATCGCATCACTTGCCTAGGTGCGGTGCATGCGGATAGAGTAGGTTTTATTGTAATACTCCTAGTATTTCAGTGCAGCTAAAGCACCTACAGCTCTAAATCCCTATTCCGTCTCTACACGATTAGCATACTGTCGCCAAACATGTCGAACTCGTAATCTCCCCTCTCAACGATCTCATCGTAGGCACGCATAACGAGATCCTTGCCGGCAAAGGCGGCGGTCAGCACAATGTGGCTCGAACGCGGGCGGTGGAGATTGGTGAGCAAGACGTCGACGGCCTTGAAGTCGAAGCCCGGGTAGATGTAGAGCTCGGTCCACGCTTTCTGGGCCTGCAGTGGGGCCCGCTTCTCCTTACCCGCCGCCAGCGTCTCTAGCGTGCGCATAACCGTCGTGCCCACGGCAATGACTCGGCGTCCCTCGGCCCGGGCCCGGCTTATCTGCGCCGCCGCTGTCTCGTTGACCTCGAAGTACTCAGAGCGCACTTTGTGGTTCTCAATCTCCTCCTCGCTGATGTGGCGCACGGCCAGCGTCTCAGTGGCGCCAACATGCAGCGTGATGTAGCCAAACTCGACCCCCTTGTCCGCAGCTTGGTTCAGAATCGCTTTGGAGAAGTGAAGTCCGGCAGACGGGATCTCCAGCGAGCCCGGCGTCTTTGCGTAGACGGAGCGGTAGTCCTTGCGTGAGTTCTTCCAGTGGCTCGGATCCAGAGGGACCGTCTCGTCGAGACGATATCCGTACAACTCCAATGTCGGCATCAACAGTTCAATGGGCTCGTATCGGGCCTTCCATAGCCCGTCGGGCTGGCATTCGAGCAGGTTGCATACCAACTCGGGCGCGTCGCTAGACGTCAGAGTGACGCCCGGCGCGATCCAGGGCTGCTTAGGCTCGATACTGACAATGGCTGTGTTGTCGGGCTCATGGCCGTACACAGTGACCTGCACAGTTGTGTCGTTGGCCTTGAACCGCAGCGTGTTGGACAGCATATAGCTGTCGTTGAGAACAAGAAGATCGCCGGCCTTGAAGAAGTCACAGATGTGAGAGAAGACGGTGTGCTCGGTGGACCCGGCGGAGCGATCGAGTACCAGCATCTTGCCGCTTTCGCGACTTTTGCCTCGGAGCTGGACGGGATCTCGGGGCATGGCCTGAGGGTCCCACTCGAAGTCAAACTCCCTTGTTCTCATGGTAGGCTATTTTGCAATAATTGCTAATCAGAACGTATCTGGTCGTGGCAGGATCCTCGATGGACAAAACACGCCACTCTCTGCTTTTGATACTGCAAGGAATGCTTGAAAGTTCATATAGAGTAGGGGGCCGGCAGCATGTGGATACCAATAGCTGAGGGGAATGCGAAGTAACGCATGTTGGATGAGAGTGCTGACCGATAAAGGTACACTGGTGGATATGCGAATGCAAGAAGTGCATGCTAGATCGGAGTGCTCACGGATGGGGATACCAGTAGATGAGGGCAGTGCAAGTAATGCATGTTGCATGAGAGTGCTCACCGATAAAGGTACATTGACGGATAGGCGGATGCAAGAAGTGTACACGAGATACTGATAGATGAAGGAAATGCACTTCGTGCATACTGCATCATAAGATGGCTGGCTGATGGGGTGCATGGGGTGGCTGTCCTCGCTGTAGCCTGGTTTGCAATAGATTAGATTGTTCATCTGTCGTCATAAACTGTAAAAGATGCATGATGAGCTGGAGGGGAAGCTGTTGGCGCACCCTTGCCTTCCCCTCATCTTCCACCATCTGTCTAGCGTACGGCCCGCTACAAAAAAGGGTGTACTGAACAAGGCTATTAACTAGAAATAGGCTAGTGTCGTTTAGCTGCGCCATGTAGACGCTTATGTACGCACAAGCCATCGCGTGGTCCCTCAATGCCTGGTCATTGGATCCTCGGCTGCACGTCATCAAGTGCGGGCCGGAGCTATGTACGCAGATCGGCGAACAAACGTGGGGCATATCTGCATGCAGACATCGCCGCTAGCTACTGTAGACTTTGCATGTACCGCCCAAGCCATACGCAACCCTATGTATGTAGCCCGAAACAACCCGTCATGCACACATTGCTCGTATATGTGTAGACTAGAAACTACCTATGGTAAGTATCCCGTAGCTGCGACGAATCAGGAGCGAGCGGGAGAGTGACTTGCATCGAGACGTAATCCATACCCCCCCTCAACTTCAACGGCGCCAAGAGTTTCACTATCAGGGTTGCACGCTCTGTACATGACGGGTAGCAGCGCATCCAGCGGCTCACCATAATCACAGACTCCTAACATCTTGTCGGTAACATATCCGCTGATCTCTGCACCTCCAAGGACTACGAATCCACTTCTTCGGCGGTATAGTATGCAACATGGTTGGCGTTTTGTAGAGTTCGCTAGATATGTATCAGACAAAGCTATTTCGAATGTATACATTGGGCCGAACCCATGATCTGCAAAAAGAAAAAGAATGCATGTAGTAACCGAGGCCTTCTTAGTGATGTTACCACCCCCCGGTATGTGAAACTGAAGAGTGTGAAGAGCAAAGTCACTCCACTCTCCACGTCCACTGCAACAAGCTTGACGTCGATAGCGTTTCTCCGATTGGCCCACAGATGGGAGCCAGGGACAGACAGTGGAGAATAAAATCAGTAGATGCAACCAATAGCAGCTCCATCACAGTCTCCCCCAATCGATGGCGCCCACCCGCCATCCTACCCTTGAAGCGAATTCTACTCACTCGATCCGGCAAGATCAACCGTAAATTTTTACCAGATCCTCTTCCGCGAATGTCCCTGGATGAGGGTGCGAGCTTACGTCACATCGTCAACTTGCACCTGTGGCGAGGGCAAACAACTAAATGATACTGAGCTATGTCTTCGAGAAAGCATGTCCTATGTACTCGATTGGAAAGTAGATTACACCGGGTTGAACGACGACTTCTTCTGTAGGGGAGATTCTATAGGCGCCATGGAGCTTCTCACACGTTATCGCTACTAAGGCATGATAATCACTATTCCTAGTATCTTTTGATACACGATTATCCGTTACCTAGCTCCGCATGTTCAAGAAGGTTTGGCGCAGCAGCAAATCTTTTTTTAAGTAATTAAACCAGCAAAGACTGCAATCTTTCCCTGGTACAATCAGCGTTCTTCGAGCGAGATCCTAAGACCAAGCTTTTGTTTTAAGTAGGACTTCTCGCTCAAGCTCCGCAGGCCCGTACTAGGTATTTAAAGGGCGGTATCTGCGATAGTAGCGCAACATGCGATGGTATGGGCTTGATGCTGGAAAGGACGGTGTATGTGGTTTGAGGTCTTGACAGATAATGAAGATTCAATCGTTCCACTATTGCGATAGTACAATGTCGGTGTTGTATTTGGGAGCCTGTCTCAAGGAAAGCCAAGGAGTGATAAACTGCTAGTTAGATCTAATGCTGGTTGTTTACTATATTACGATTAGTATAGCCAATGTACATTATCAACTGCTCATTATCTCGCGGTAGATCTCGTCTCCTAAAGGATTATCTCGAAATATGTCGGAATACTATAAGGTAGCGGTTTTACTCCTACCACAGAATTTCTTGCCATTCCGCAATCAGTGCCACATGCAGACTGAATTTATTCACAAGCAAATAAAGTCGATTGATACTTTATCCAACGAAGACTTCGCCTAATACACCACGGCACATAAACGGTCATAATGACCAAGAACTGGCTAGATTCCTAACACCATTCGAGCAGCACATGCAGAGACTATGTGCACAAGGCCTAGGTCTTCCATGCAAGCGACATGCATGTCGAGAACGAATTTATTCTACAATAGAGGTAGTTCCATCAAAGCTATGCAATTGGTCGCTATTGCAACGCTGAGAGGGCCTTTTTATCACGGTGGCGCAAAGCTTTCGTGCTGCTACCCCAGTTGACCTTGCGAAGTCATTGACTTTACTAGATGCCTTATCCCCCGCTGGAGAAGTTGTGAACTGTACTTTAGGAAGCATGGATACGCATTTTCTTTGAGCTTTACCTTAGTATGATGGTGTTTTTTAATAGAAGGAATGTCACATAATCTTTCTGTACCACTAAATCATAAGCCGTTTTATCGTTTTGACTACAAAAAAAATTAATTGTTGTAGTTAGTAGGCGCCTTAGATGCGAAAGAGCTAGAGAGTTTGTACCAAGGTGGTTCATCGTTACTATATCCTCTACACAATCTTTGTAGAATAGAATAGGCAGATAGTACAGGTAGTCCTTCATCACATGAACCATATGATTACGGAATGCGAGTCTAATGACGAAACTTTACTCTAACTAGCTAAATGCTATATTAGAGGGGATTCAAACTCACAGATGCTTTATTGAGAGTTTCTGATACGCCTGACACTACTTCGAATCGAGACAAATCTCATCTTTTGATTATGCGACACTCCCATGCACATTGTTATGGTGTGTTAATTCTAGCCCTTATGACGGTCTTGATGACTCTCTATCGCCAACACGATATTAGACAGGAAGCTAAACCCTTCGCTACATTCACCCGTCATCGCCTTCGATCTCATGCAGATGAGGCATTCACCTCTTAGCGCAAGTTGTTATACGATACCTCCACGACCCCACCGCCAGCAGGACTAATGAAACCAGACCCCGACGTCTCTCCTGACGCCCTGATCGAAGTGACAGCTAGGACAAGCCAGCGAACCCCCCCACCCGATATCACTGCTGCAACAACGGCGAAGCCAACACGGGCCCCAGCACAAGCATAAGTTTTGTCCAGCTATGAAGACATCGTGTTCGGTCAACTTATTAGCTGCCACAATGCCCTTGGAAAAAAAAACGAGTCAGACTTGTCAGAAGTCGTAGGTCCATGTGTGAATCTAATCCTAGTACGGGCACGGCTCGACCAGCTTACTCAAGAGCTGGTAGCCGCGCTGGTGTGCCAGCTTCAAGACTAGTGTACTACCTCGATGGGTTTTCGAAATCATGGCGCTACGTAGGTATCATCACAGCGGATTGCACGGCGTGGAACACTGCTACCGAGTTTGGATTTATCGTTTAGTGCCGATGTGCACTCGATCAAGCAAGAGGAAATTTGGCGAGTTGACATGCCGTGTGGATGATTAGTCACTGATTTCATCGCCTGGGCAGAGCGTCTGGGTATCGTGTTTGGTTGATGATATTGGCTACCTGCAGTGGGAACTCTGCGCTCGTAGTGCGGTCAATTGGACAGCGCTACTTGAGCGATTGGCGGCGGCGCTATGGGACGTGTTATGAGCCATGGAGGGAGACTTTAGTCTGCCTGTAGAGCAACTTAGCTCAGGGTAGATCATCTTGAACAAAGAGAGTACGGTTTTTTTCGTTTTTTATTGCATCAAAAGAGAGATAGATGCATCTGGTAAAGATTTTAAAAAAGAAAAAGAAAAAGGGACTCGTGCGTGAGGTGAGCAGGGACGGAGTTTGAGGATCGTACGGTGTTTTTCGATGTGGATCATGCTGTGAAAACCAAAGAAAGCAATGATAGTCTCTTAATGTAGCATGGGAGTTTAGGGGCACTTGTTCTGAATCTCAGTGTTTGATTTTTTCTTCTTCAGGTAATGATATGTTCTCCTTCTTCAACTAATGTCTCTAGCAAACTCAGATTTCCATCTCGTGATCCAGAATATTTCGTGTCTATACCTTTCTCGCCTGTGTGACCTTTTCTGTTTTCGAGGCGATAGAGATAAGTACCGTATATACAGTCAGTGCTCCTCTATCATGAACACTCCGCTAATTTTCGCAACATATTTTGGCTACCGAGAAAAGCAAGGATTTAGACGGTTTCAGGCTTCCATGGATCAGCATATACTTATCCTGATGCTGACGCGGAGATGATCAAGTGGATAGTTAGTCATATTTTTATTGGAGCATTGATCTTGACAATTGGTGACTCCGGGCTTAATTTTAACAATATAGTTGGGCAGAAAAGAAACGTTTGTTGTCATATCGCCAGCATCATCCGCGGGTTTGCAGAGGTCAACATGGCCCCTTTAGAAGACGCTAATAACCCAAATAGATCCCAGAGAACCTCAGAAAACGGTAAAAGGGGCTTGTTGTTCTGGGGGAAAGCGGGTTCACCGCTTGTTTCTCCAAAACGCATAGTTAAGACCCTCTCTACCCTTATGGTGTTGTTTTGTTTTTAGAATAAGAAATATAAGAAGTTGTCATCATGACTACAATGAAGGTTCTCAGTGCTTCGTAACATACATACGCAACTTCAAAAAGTAGCAAGATTCGGGTTCAATGCGTCTCTTTGTAATAATTCCCCGAAAACATGAGTGTTTAAGTATCGCTAAAAGTATGTGGTGGATAGGAGTAGGATCCCAGAGAAAAGAGATGGGCGGCTACTTTCTTCTGCACAACAATGTCGGTGACGCATCGTCTGTGCGCACAACCATCGAGCGAAGCATAGACAACAGGGCAAAAGTATGATCCAAGGCATTGGCCCTGAGCGATTGCATTCTTGATTAAGTAAAAATAAAATATGAACGCTGTATGGATATCTCGAAGAAATAGGTGGAAAAGTCTCAAACCGGCCCTCATAGCCCCTCTTGATCCCTTGGATCTCCAGACTGCTGCCACCGAGTCAAAGTCCCCTCTCGATAGCTGTTCCAATAGCTTTGAATCTCGTTGGTGACATCTGTCTTCGCATCGCCTGCTTCCCACACATTCATTTCCTCAACAACATCAAGCCACTGCAACATGCGCGCACTCCTCCCGTCGTCACCTGCAAAATGCACCACAAAGTCGCCCTTTCGGGCACGGAACCACTCCAAGTCATCTGGCTCGGTTCCAGCTTCAAAGTCGTCTATGCCGTCGTCTGGAGCGGGATATGCATTGAACCAGTACCACGGCACCCGCACATATCGACCCTGCCACCTATCTTCCTCAAGCACCTTCTCCATGGCAGTCTGCTCTGCAAGGACGAGATGCTCGTCTGGCCGGTAATATTGGAAGGCTAGAATGGTATTGAAGAGTTGGATCGACCACTCGTTTACCCTGAATAAGAACAACCCCGCATTCAACCCAATCGCATCGTGGTTCGTGATGAGGTTAATGTTCTCAAATTCAGATGTATTCGGGGGAAGAAAGCTGGACAGTGGTCGGCAGGGGTCCAGGACGATAGCGTCACGGTCGATCCATAGTATCCACTCTAGGCGTGATTCTTCTGGCTTCAACATCTCGTTCATGACGAGATTGAGGAGAAAGGCTATCTTGTTCCATGCTCCGTCAGCAAGTTGCTCGCATAGAATGTGTATTGATGTTTCGTGGACTGCAGCGTGAAACATTTGTGATAGAATCGCACGTTGATATGCTTCTGTTGGTTCCCCTGTCGTAATAGATGCGAGGGCGACGCGGCGGTTTTCATGTGTGTCAAAGGGCGCATGTTTTGCACATGACTCTCTGCGTGTGTCTGCGAGTCTCTTTGATCGAGTATCGAAATATGGCATACACTGTGTTTGCCCGTAAGATATGTGTGTCTTGCTATAGTCAAGCGACGGCGCGGAGCTATTTGCTACTGATAGGTTGTTAGCATCAATTCCCGGTCATTGTTCACTTCTAAACTTCCATACTTTGAACACTCTCTTCTTGTGGTTTTCGAGCGCCTTGAAACCATAATGGTTCGGATTGGTTGCTGGGCTGGAACGCCACTGGATCGGACTCAACCCAAGTAAGTTGGTAGAAGATACAGAGTGTAAGTACACCCAACAAGATCTTCGGAAAAAGCGTGACCGCTCGATGCATTGTGCAAGTGTAACGACACGGATAGGTGAGGAAGAGGCCAGTCGAACGGAATGACCGCAGACACCGACAGACGTTCAATAATATAGATTCTGGGAACGCATGAATCACGGCCCTCTCCATCTTAGCTGGTGGCCGTGCGGAGGTAATTCAACAAGCCAGGTCTGCGCTCTAGCGCAAGCCACAACTCCCTAGTTGAGCGTCTTATGTGACTTTGAGATCGTACCAGTTCAGCCCTTTAGGTGTACAATGACAAAGTGGTATCGACTGCTGCATAGATTTCCAAATATACTATAGTACGAGAGGCTAACTGGGACCTAACGATAAGTTGCATTGAATAGGCTCAGGGTTTCCGCCGGAAGACCCGATGCCTTGAACTGCGTATCGTATAGAGCGTCAGCAATCCTCGTAACGGCGTCTAGGGCGAAAGGTCCGCAAGCAGCTAGGTCAACATCACGTAAGAACCCGGATGGCATTCTAGATTGTTACAGTTACGGCGGCGGAGAGGGGCTCGTCTGCCATAGTAGAGGTGCATTACCGACAATCTAGCATTGGCGTAACCAATCAGCGCGTAGTATACCTGGCGTGATCCTTTGACACTCCCGCTCACGACCATGATGAACGATACAATGACCGGCTTCTTGCAAATACTGGCTGTGCCATCCTGAATTGAACCCATGGGGACTCGACACAATGTCAATTCCGATTAGTTTCCACTGGAGCTTTATCATATGGTGTCTTCATACTGGAGTAGCTGCTTGGGTCACCAATCATACAAGATTATGGAGGATGGTAAGGGGTGTCAAATCTGTTCACAATCTAAAGTCCAGGTACAAGAAATCACGTGAAACAGCAAGATGATTTTAACTTCAAAGTCGAAGAATTGATCAGTTTGGCGAGGAAACGTTGATCGGCTAGGGCAGCGTTGGAGACTATGCCAAGCCGCTAAAGCTCGCTGACTAAACAGTATCTCGAAGCTCAGCATCATCGCGAACACCATCGCTGACGATCCCCAAAACGCCCGCCCTACGCCCGCACAATGCAGTCACTTCGCCGGACAGCAGTGGCTGCTGCCCGCACGAGCCGAACCCCGCTCTTGCGCCAATCGCGCCGCTACGCTCACGACGAAGCTCACGCTCATGGCCACCCCAGCCCGGCCGCCGACGAACCCATGGGTGTATGTCCCCTTACTTCCAATTGCCCCGATCCACCTCAATCGTTTGCCGTCAAAAGTCACGAATGCGTGAATATACATTGAGAAGGAGAAGATAGGCTAACGCAATTGGCATTTATAGTGGGGTTTCTGGATTACAATCGGTGTTATCCCCGCAGGCCTGGCTCTTTACAGCATTTCGCGCAACAATGGCGACAACAGCGAGCCATATTTTACCCGCATGATCGCCAATGCGACAGCGGGACTGCACGCGAAGTGGACAGCACAGAACGATTTGCACGTGAGGATGATTGAGCAGGCGGGTGAGGACCGAGTGCTATTTTTGAACACGAAGCCTCAGGAGCATGTTGAGATGAAATTCCCAGAGTACGTCTTGTCTGAACCCTCGCAAGGATGCCCGATACTACGGGCGGATCACGTTGGAAAGAGGAATCACGAAGATGATTGATGAGGGGAAGTGAATGCTGACAGATGCTAGGATCATGAATGTCGGCTCTCCGTACAACGTCCCGGCCGGAAGCCAGGTGCAAATGGACAAGGTGATTGAGAAGTACAAGAGGCTCGCCAACGAGGACAACGAGCGCAAGCTAGAGAAGCTAAGGAACAACGACATTTCGTCGGAGAAGCCATTCGAAGGCAAGACGCGTGTGAAGAAGGCTCCCGATATGTTTTAGACTCTGAAATCGAGAGCTAGAACTGGTTCTGCAGGAGCTGTATATAGTCGGGGAAAATATCCGTTCTTACCTGTCCTGCGTTTGCTGATATAGGTGAGCTGAAATTCGAAGTCCTGACGTGACAGCAATGTGATGTATTAGTAGTATGTGACTGGTTTGTCCCGTTCGTCATTTCAGGCACGTCCATGCGTTGGTTTTATGATTAGTACCTGTGTGAGAATCCCGGGAAGTTTAATACTCTGTGGCTGGGACCGATTGTGGCTCCAGCACCTGTCACTCCCAATACCAACAGCGCGATGAGAATCCCGGCACACGTCAC
Source organism: Curvularia sp. IFB-Z10 (assembly GCA_002161795.1). Lineage (NCBI taxonomy): Eukaryota > Fungi > Ascomycota > Dothideomycetes > Pleosporales > Pleosporaceae > Curvularia > Curvularia sp. IFB-Z10. Next base: position 869,006 of record JPSZ01000002.1, on the reverse strand, counting down.
ACCAGTTTTGTCAACAGCAAAGACTGATGTATGCAGGCAAGAGATTCGTCGTGGTATTTATTGGCGGTGAGGCTGAGCCACGTAGGCAGCTTAGTGTGGAATATCTGAGACGAGCAAGATAAGCTAGAGCAACTCGACTTGTCTTCCATGGAAGAGGCAAAACGGTGTGAGACTGTTGTGGACGAGGGAGACATAGATCGTTTAAGCGGCTAGAGATGTTTACCAGCCTCAGAAGGAGAAGATGGCTGGAACATATTGAGCAAGTAGTGACAAGGGTAATTGCCATACCCCGCCACGGGAAAACGTTGCTGCATAGGTTGAAATGGCGTGTTTCGTACGGGTGGACACGCACACGTCACTTGTAGTAAGACTGTTGCTGGGGAGCCGGCCCCACATGGCGGCCCGTACCTGACCAGGATCGTTGCTCATTGGCGCATTCTGCATCCCGTCGTGAGTTTTGCGATGGATACAGAGGAGTTGGAAAGGCAAGACAGCATGCGGCTGGGTATGGCTAGATCAGTCTTGGTCCAAGGAGAGATGACTCTTCTCTGACCCACGTCCAACGCTCACAAGAAACCACGCGCAGCCACCATCCACCACGCCCATCAACCAAGAACAAGTGAAGAACAAGTGAACCATCGCCAACACATTGCACAGGAACAAAGAGACTGAACAAAGACATGGGGAAGGTAAGAGACACCTCCGCTAGCCGCAGGGATGCTTTTGTCCCCTGGTCCCCTTGTCGCAATGCATTTCCCACGAAATTACGGGCCAAGCGAATGCATGATTGCAGTCCTCCTTTGTACATGTTTGTTGAGCGGGACGCTTTGTTTGCTCCAGGAGGTATTTGGCGAGTGAAAACTAATTACAAAACAGATTTCACGGCCTCTCGAAATCCGCACTCGAAGTATGGTATGGCTTCTATTTCGCAGAAAAAAGGTAGTCATGGTTACCACTGCTCCAGGTAAGGCTTAGCGCCAGAAGTGGGACCCTTGTCGTTCCCTTTCCCAAACATGGCGTATCGCGGGTCGCCCTGCGGACCGGCATCAACATCAACCTCATTCCCCAATTCCCGGCTTGCACATTGCCATTGCTTGCCTTCGTCCTGTCCCAGTCTATCAAAACACCTCTGGCTGCAGTTCGATGCTAACCTCTGATACAAAGACTCAGTGCCTTATCTTCCCGAACTCAACTTCAGCCGCGTCATCCAGAGAAATGACATGAACGGCCCAGCTTGGACCGACGACCCTGTTCGCACTGCGAACACCACACCTATCCGCTCCAAATCGCCCGCTGCCATGCCCTCGTACACATCGCCTCGCAACACCGCCGGCCCGCTCGCAGTAGACAAGGCGCCAATGGGCGCCGACGAAAACAGCTCCTGGGCTCGTCCCAATCACCACAGCACGCCAAACTCCAAAACATCACAATACATTGACAAGATTACACAAGAAAACGACAGGCTACGACGAGAACTCCGCGCCGAGAAGCTAGCAAGAGAGGATGAAGCCAAGCGGGTGTCTGCTGCACAAACAAGGGCTGAAGACTCCCGCGCTGAATACCAGCACTTGCAGGTCCTTGCCGACACCAATGCACGGGCCATAGAGCGGAAAGATCGGAAGCTGGAGGAGCTCAAGGCGACGCTAGATACCGAGATCCGCCGCAGGAAGATGGCGGAGCAGAGGGCCGAAGAAGCCCTCAAGATGCTGGGCGACACACGGTCAGAGACACAGCGACAGCTGGCACAGGCATACGAGATGAAGGGCATGGCAGACACCAACTTAGAGACGGCACGTGACGGCTTCAGGCGCATCACCGACGGTTACGAGAACAAGGTCCGTCTGATCAACCAAGAGCTGAATGAGCTGCGGAGAAAGCGCCTTGAAGACGCCGACAAGATCAAGCGACAAGCCATTATCAGCGACCAGCTACAACACGAATCATCGCGCTCCATCCGAACCGAGGCCAAGCTCACAAACCTGATGGAAATGTACAAGCGGGAACACCGGAAGGACATGGACGCCCTTATTGCGGAAGCAGAGAGACTGCGACGAGTCTTGCCAGAAAAGGAGCGCGAGGCTCAGAAGCTGGTAGACGCGATGGTAGAAACCCGCGACAAGATGCGATGGGTCATGACACAGCACGAGCGCCAGACTGGGAGCCGGTCTTAGGAGCGTTCTCTCAATTCTCTGCCTGTTGCCTCACCACCTCTTGTGAGACGGCCCAACGACATATACACAAGCCGCTATATGCGCCTCCACCCTCTACGACTATAATGACCGAGTTTGTTTCCCTGGTTTTCAAAAGATACTTGTAGTATATCTGGATAATAAGGCGAAGGGCGTTTCGGCATTGCATCAGCACACACATACACTACTACCACTAGGATAAGAAGGGGGCAAGTCCAGGTATAGCGCATGTGCTGCTTTCATTTATCATTTTGTGACTTCTTTTTTTTTTCGTCATTGTCTAGGAGCATTTGGGAGGTGGGCCGTTGAGAAGCTGGACGGCTTGATGGACGAGGACAGCTGGCATCAATTTACAGGTTTCGACTAGTCAATTCTTAACAAACTTCTCCTGTCTCATTGTCACTTTTCTGCCTTGGTCGAACATGGTGATGGCTGGATAAGCATCGACTGGATCCTTGCCTACATCGCAGGGAAATCGGGCCTAATCTGCTAAGCGCCGAGATGCTAGGAGGGCTATTGCGTCTCTTACTCTTAAAGTGTGCTTTCCTTCACTGAAGTGCCAAGCAGACTTGTCTGAGGCTTCGGCCTTGCATATGTGAGCCATTTTCCTTACGCTATGACCGATCGAGCAATTGAATATGCAGAGGCGGTCTTGCATCCAAGCAGGGACAAAGAACTACTGCGTAGCAGCATTGAAACATGCATCGCTTGTTAATTCGATAACTAGCCCCACCGCCTGTCCGTTACACCAAGCGGCACGGTGCTCCAAACCGAGCGCCCTGAGAAGGCTACTGGCAGCCACCAGACTTACCTTGCCCAACAGCAGAAAAAACGTATTGATCGATCGATGCAAATTATCCCGCAAGCTGCAAGTATCCCCGATCCAGAGTAGCACAAAAACACGCTAAATTTCCGCCTAGGCGAAAGCAGGAAACAGGAGGGCCGGGGTTATATTGTTTGTGGCGAGTAAAGACATGCGTGATAGTTTTTCCCTCTAGGCGTTGCTGAGTACTTGTTTGCCCATCCACACCTTGCTTGCTTGCTTGCTTGCTTGCTTGCTTTCAGCGCAGGTATGTACTTACCGATGCGACTCGAGAAAACGAAAAAGCGACATCTCAAGATTTTCCAATAAAATCGCTCATGTATGTACGGCCGACAAGTCAAGTACCCTGCACCCCCGCAAACGATGGGCAACGGTAGTAAATGTAGGCCCTGGTTGTTTTTAATATCGGATCTGGCAAGGGAAAGGATACGTGCATGTTTGACCGATGAGATGAGCAATGCATTGGGCAGATGGAACCTGGACTGTCTGCCGGGTGAGAGAGGGGTCTGCTGGCTATGCCATGTGTGACTTTGAGAATTTGTATTGTACTTGACTAGTTCTATACCTTTTCTTTTCTATCTACTCGGTGACTGTTGTTAGTGTTTTTGAAGAAAATAGAAGAAAGTAAATAATGTATAAGCACAGCTGCAGCTTCATCAAATCTTCCTCTTGGTGGGAAGAGGGGGCTGTTCTTTGCCCTGCCACCTTGGCTCCCTTTCTTTCCGTGTCACCCGTATTTACCGTACAGTGAACAGCACGGGTATTTCACTCTGGCCAATCCTTCGACGACTTGGGGGTCTTCAAAGCACTGTGGTTGGAACAGTATCTGCCATGTTATCCAGGCGGCTGGGAAACTCTGCGTGACGCAAGCCCTAGCCAGATTGCACACTACTACCCCGTTAACGACGCCACAACGGCCGGGACCCATGCATGTCATACCTGTTATGCATTGAACAAAAGATCCAGTGAAAACCCTACATAAAAAAGATGTGTATCTTTTCCCCCAACGCAAGAAGGGGCAAAAAAGAATCGGGAACCCGCATCGTGACGGGAGAAAAACGCCACAAAGATGCAGCTCTTGCCGCGATGCACATGAGTTACCCATCGTGACATGATCCCGAAATGACATTCCACACAGAAGTACAAACGACACAAAGAGAAAAAAAAAGATATATAAACGCCCGGCTAGCTAACCTCCGAGTCCTGAGATAGACAGCCAGACAGCCAGACAGCCATATAACTCCCTCTCCTCCCCAAGTAACTTGATTCCCTCACTCCCAAGCTTTCTACAGTCCATCTCACCGGTGCGCTTCTCCAACGAAGTCTCTTTCTCTCTCTATCCCTTCATCACAATCCATCGCCCCCACGAACCCATCACAATGTGCAAGCACACCCCCACCGACAAAGTCGCCATCCCATGCATGAACGACGCCGACGGCATAACCACTATGCCCGTAAGTCTTGCCACTTCCGGATCCCCAACTCTTTTTTCCCTTCTTCTTTCTTCTTAGCCACCCATTTCTTCTCTCCCCCTCTTTCCCTCTTTCCCTACTCAGGAATGTTGCAACATCCTGTTTACACCTCTTCTTCTTCTTCTTCTTCTCTTTGGTGTTGTCCTGACATCACACGTATATACAGGTACCCGGCCGTCGCTGTCCCGCCTGTCTCGAGCGCGGAAACACAGTCTGGGTAATTCCGGGAAAGGACTGCCCTGAATGTGGTACCCCTGTGAACTGAACAAGAAAGAAAAAAAAAGAAAAAAAAGAAAGATTCGGACTAGGGTAGGGGAGTACTGCATATTGGCAACCTGTTCCATGCTCGATATGCTAGTCTTGTTTCTTTTCCAATTTTGTGGGAAGGATTACGGTTAATTGGTACGATACGCATAGAACTGCTCTTCAGCGTTCCAAACTTCCAAGGGGCATGTTTGTGTGCATTTTCTGGTGGAGGAAGGGTTCGGTGGTCTTTGTCTCTCAGGGTAGTACCTGCACTTGAGCGTGGAGTAGTCAGCCAAATCGTAAAACAGTCATGAAAACACTTATAAGACAGATGTCAATATCAATGTGATTGAGGAGGTAAGATAGGCTTCGCAACATCACTAGCATAACTTGGCAATAACCCTGCAAATCCCAAGCTTTTCAATGAATATTCCCTTGCCATAACTACAGTTTTGTTCCAACTTGCATGAAGAAATGAGAACAACTGTGCATGTTTACAAAATCCCCGCTTGCGCGCTCTCAAAGTCACGTGAACCTCCGGCGACTGCAACCATACCTATGTTTCTTATCCTGTGACCGATGATATAACTTCTGGTGCTGGTGTTCATGATGCTGCTGCAAACTCTCATGCGAGAATTGTTTTCCACGACCGAATCGGAGACCGGTCGGGAAAAACTATCATCGCATTAGCAAACCCCCCACCCAACAGGGTATAGTACAGGTGATCCAAGGAAAGAGAGTAGGACGATCGTCGTAGTGACGGCCAAGAAGAACATGAAATTTGTTCAAGCCGCACTAACCGTCTTGGTGATGCGGACCAACAATGCTCCTTTTGTCACTACGCCGTTTGCATCATAAAGGTGGAGTATACGGTAGCCAGTTTGCAGGCGGTCGAGACGGAAGCAGGCCCAAGCAGCCAGGTCATCGCTAAGACGGTCATCGTCCATTACCTTGAACCTGCAGAAACGTGATGTTAGCAGGTGTCTCGAAGATGATCAAGCAGTAAATAATTTGCAAGCAGGCATCCAGCTGCCCTCTCGTGCGGTTGATTGAGATGACATAAGCAAGCCATACAAAGATGACATTCATAGTCACATTGACCAGACTGCCGGAAAGTCTCGACCAAGAAAGCTCGGGACGAGAGCTGTGCTAGACGAGGACAAGGCGAGACGATGTTGTGATGAGAAAAAAGATTGGTGAGGCGTAGGCGTTAATGGCAGAATCGGGGCCGTCTGCAGCTTGGCAGATCGGATCCCAGCAGTGTGCCACGACCGTTGTCTCGACATGTCCACCTCAGCATCCGTGAAACCACCAAATCGTGCATATGCAGCAAGCAAACGCACCGACTACCAGATTAGGCGTGGAAACGGTTTTGTGATACGTTGGACATGCGATCATCGTGCACAAAGGCGATGCTCGTCACACATGGTCGCCTGCATGCGATGGACACGTAACGAAAAGAAAGAACGAAAAACTTACCTGACAAAAGTCAGTTCGTCCGTTACGCCTGGCACACCGACAAATTTTATGACCTCGCGGTCGAAATCGGGATTTGGAGTCCTAGCCGTCTTGGTCTTTACTTTGTATTCGCCTTTTTGGCTCCTTCCGTTGCCTGGAACGGGCTCGGCGTTGCGCTCTTCATGTGACTCAACATGTAGCTCGACCTTGATGTAGGGCTTAAAGTCTTTGGGATCGTCCTCTTCCGGAGGCAGGGGAATGTTCTGTCCGGCGATGAACTCAATGCTTAGATCCATAGTTTGATGAGGGATAGCCGTCTTTTGCGTCGTTGCATCACTTGTGCTGCGATAGCCCTCTGGCTTAAGGACCCACCCGGGCGTGCCTGCGAACATGGCTTCGTTTTGCATCATTCCGCCGTCCCAGCGTTGCCAGTTGAGAGCTACAATTTGAACTCCCATGCGCCAAAATATGGAGGGATTGAGGTTTGAAGAGGTCAATCGAAGACCTTTCGGATACGCGCGCATAAGGTAGTTTTTGTTGTGTGTGAAGAGTCCTATAGGGTCACTTTCATGAAGATCCATCAATGTCCCTTCGGAGAGTGAGAAAATGTGCGTAGGTATCTTCGCCTCTGGCGTATCTAGACCCTTGTACGAGTGGCCACCAAGGTAGACGCCTAGTCGCGACAGAGTCTCTACAATCTTGGGCTTCGGTGCTGGAGGCTTCTTTTCACCATCCGGCCCAACTTCCTCTTCCGAGCCTATGGAGTCATCGCTTATGGTGTGCTCTAGCGGAGGCGCTGCTTCGCCAGTGGGAGATGGCTTAATATGGCCGCGCTTGACCTTCACGAGAATCTTGTTCTCCAACTCCTTCAATGGAGGCAGACCGACTGTGTCCAAGCTCTGTGTTGGGTCAATTGGCTCTTCAAGTAACATGCCCTTCCAGTACTCTTGCATGAGTTCGACCATGATCTCTTGTTGCTCTGGGCCGGCGTGTACCTCAAGACTGACAATCAGGGGTAGGTTGGATACTGCGAAGGCGTATTGTTTGATGGTTGCGCATACAGCTCGGAAGGTCATCTCCTTGGTCAACGTGTAACCGTGAAATACTTTAGGCTCCACTCGAGACGTATAAGAAGTTGAATGCCAGGGCTGGATTTTTTGCATGTCTTGTTCAGGCGGTGACGACTTTTCTTCTTCTTTCTCGTCATCTGACTTGTCCTTTTTCCCGAATTTCGAGGCTAGGCGTTTCCTGATGCTGAGACCCGACCTGGATTTTTTCTTCTCCTTCCTCAAGTCATCAGCTCCAGGGTTGCCCATGGCAGCTTCTTCATCAGAGCTCGAGTCGGAGAGCTCGTCACCATCCCAAACGTCCACTTCAACGCAGCGACAACCTCGCATTAAGACGTTTCTGTAGGCGTCGACGCTCGAGTCGCTCGATAGCTGGTTGCCAGTTAGGTATGTGTTGTGACTCGAGGATATGAAGTAATCGGAGATCGGATACGACTCGTCAAGAGGCTGCGCAGGCTTCATCACATTGGCTAGTCCTGACGCAAAGTAGTTGGCGAAAGACGGGAAAGAGCCATCACCAAGGAGGTCCAAGTGACTTTCTGCGTGATGCTCTGCGCTTTGGTCCCAGCCATTCTGCTCCTTGAGCCAACTCAGTTGTCCTTCTTTAGTCTGCAGATTGTAGCGGCTTGTGATGTCATTGTATACGGTACGAAGGTGGCTTTGGAGGTTTAACAAGTCATCAAGAGTGCGAGCTTTGGACGAAGCCGAGGCCGTTCCTCCTCCAGCCTGGAGTTGGGGGTTATCAATCTTGGGGGTACCCAGCTTGCTGTCCTTGGAGGGGTCCGGCATCGCGTGAGGGCTGTTGGAAGTGCAATAACAGCAGCAGTGGGGAGATGATTGCAAGCAGGGACAATCGGTGTAAGGCTGAGAATGAAAGCGTGAGGTAGCAGCGGCGTGGAGTTATCTAAATTGCTGGAAGATGGTTGGGAGATTGCTGACTGCAGGTAGCTCAGCTGTCTTTGAATCGCGTCAGCGCTTCCCTCTTGAGCGTGCGGTTGTATTTGTTCCCTGAACCATGCGCAACATACCTTAGGGAGGCTCGATGGTCGTCGATTTGTGGTTGCAGGTATCAATATGAACGTCCCAGGGCGTCGAGCGTGGCAGCGGTATCTAATAAGAGAGGAGACGCGGCCGACAACGTAGGTGTGGATGCAATGGCCTCATGTCCTCAGCTCGAGCCTGCCTTGGCTGCCGCATTGGCGTTTGATGATCCAACTGGTGGGGCGCAGAACAAGGGCCTGTACGTGTGGATAAATGCCACGCGGCATTGAACAGTTGCTGCATTAAGCTATTCTCCTGTGAGAGAGGAAGAATGCCTTGCTTGCGTTGCTAGCTGCCGTTCAACGCCCGGCTCGCCAAGCTCCGTCGACGTCACCGTAGTTGTCAGGGTCCAACGGTTCCGAAACATAGTCGCCCGACACCTTCATTCTTGACACAACGTAGATAGCACAATCGCCATGGCAACATCGCGGAAAGAAGCAGAGAGCGAGGTGCGTTCTTGGGGGTTCAATCATGTTTTCACATGGACGGACGGCCCGTAAGTCTATATTACTATGTTTTGTCCACAAGTTCGTAGTTGACCACCGCATAGCAATGCGCACTACCCGCCACACAAGCACAGCGGCAAAACCACACATCTTGTCCTCGACGGCTCCATAACTTACACCTATCCTGACGAGCCTGATGCCAAGCGAGAAACTATTGGTCCTGGTGCGAGATGGGATGTCGATGCACAAAAGATGCACGAAGTCTGGGTAGGCAACCAAGGATGTACCTATGTCATTGGAGAATAGTATCAACCACTTCACTCCATCCGCATCCTCATCCTCACCCTAGGAAGCCATTTTGCCCCAAATACTTGATTGCGTCAAGTGCTAGCTGGTCCGCCTTGACAAGCTCTTGCTCCACCATGCGCTCGTATAGCCCTGGAAGCTTGGTGTTATCTTCTCTTGGAGGGTGCTGATATTTGCATTTGCTGAAATAAGGGCATCTTCCATTTCGTCTCCAGTTTGTGCACATCTTGTTGCTCTTGGTTTCTGTCCGCGAAGCTGCTATTGGAGGCGGCGGGACCTTCATTGGTGGCGGAGCAACTTTCGACGATGTGGTTTCTGGTGCCTCATTGTTCTCCTCTGAATCAGACTCTGATTCCGACTCCTCTGAGCTTGACACAACCGACGACTCTGAGAGAACCGAGCTCTGCTCATCCGACTCAGTCTCGCTGTCGTATCCCAGCCCAAGGTCTATCACAGCTGATGTCGATTGCTTCTTCACCATGCTCTCGTGCAATTTCTTGCGCAACGTAGCGAGCTCTTCTTGTCTCTTCTTTTCAACTTCCTGCTCCAATCTATCCTGTCCAATCTCATCGCGAGCCTTGTTCGGTTGGCTTTGAGAGCTATCGGCTGGTTCTCTTTCTATCGGCGGTTTTCCTTTTATTCTGCGCAGAAAATCGAGCTCTGCCACACGCTTCCGTGCTGCCTCTTCCTGCTTCTCCGTGATTCTCTTCTGTGTTGGGAAGTTTTTCCTGCGATCCTTAATCCATGCTGCAACTTCAGCCCCAGTTTGTATGCTGATGGTCTCTCCCTCGTGCTCGAAAGCAAACCCCCCACCTTTCAGCTTCTCGGAAAACGCAGCCTCCTCATCAACATCCTCTTCATCGCTACTTCCATCCTGCACAACCTGCTTTGAGAGTCCTAAAGTAACTTTGCGCTTCTTATTGTCAGGCTTCGCGATTGGTGGTGGCGGCAGTGAAAAGCCAAAACTGGGCACTTGTGGGGGGACGGCAGCCTTGGCTCGGGGTGGTTTCGAGCTCTGTTGCGGTGCATTCTTTCGCGATTGTGCGTCGCCTGTTCGATCGGTCAACTTTCGCTTCTGACCTGCATGCTTGGGCGGAGAATAGTGAAGGCTTAATTGGCTGTGTATGGATGGTGAGGGTGGTGGGTGTGGCTCAGAGGTGTTCGAGCTCATCTGGTGATGTGTTGACGTATTGCTAGAGAACAAGGGGTTCATATGGCCTTCCATTGGCGTGTCTTTCTGCAGCATACTCCCATGATCATATCCGTGGCCATTATTCGAGTTAACTGTGTGGTTTCTGCCCCCTCTGTTATTTTGATACCCTCCTCCCCTTTGGCCTCTACCACGCGCATCTCCTCGTCCGCGATTCTGCCCGTGGCCGCCCCTCGAATTCCCTGCAGCGCTGTGGAAGCCACCACCTCTGCTCTGGTTGCCCCCTCTTCCGCGACCTCTGTCGCCTCCTCCATGGTTGTGGCCTTGTTGGCTTGCGTATGGCTGCTCGTTCGACGTAGCCTTGGGCGGCGGCGGCGGAGGCGGTGGAAACTTGAACGTCATTGTGGTATAAGTGGAAACGTTTATTATAAAGAGCGAAGTTTACCTCATTGCACTGATTAGGATACCGCTGCAAAAGGAAGCGCAATGAGATCTGCGAAAAAAGTGAGAAGTTGATTACAGCAGGGAGATGCGACGCGCCTCGGAGGTCCGACAGCACGCCAAAAAGTTCTTATCGATACTGCTAGCTCCACGCTAATCATCACCCAAGATGCAACTCTCGTTTCTGACTCTCTCAACTGAATCACAATGCATAGGTGACGAGCGCTCATTACACCAAAATCCATGAAGCCTCCAAAGTCTCGATCATGTTCATACTCGTAAGTGGAGCTTGCTTTACAAGACTCACCAAAATCTGTGACATGTTTCCTCCTAGACTGCCGAAATTTTCAGACCATCATAATCTTCCCAGTTATCTAGTTATTTCTACACAGCGAAATCGGTTATTCTAGCTTATGTTTCGTAGAGCGGATACTAACCTATATCCAGACCACAATTCAAGACCTGATTCAAATCAAGCCGCAGGACTTTGAGAAGCCTAGCGCGCAAGCCATCAAGGATGTCATCAACGATAAATATAGTAATAGGATCATTCCCAACATTGGCCTTTGCCTTTGTATGTGGGATCTACTGTCAGCTTCTGAGGGCCTAATTGGCCATGGCACAGGTCTTGTCAATGTCAATGGTGCGCGATCACACTGCTGCCAATGGCCTTGCACTTACCTAGAATGCAGTCGAGTTCCGAATGACCGTCTTCCGTCCTTTCCGTGGTGAAATCATCTATGGGCGCATCAAATCATCAAATGAAGAGGGGATTGTTGTTGATCTTGAGTTCACCTCTGAGGTTTTTATTCCTTATCAAAATCTCCCGGAGAACTCGTCATTTTCTCAGGCAGAAAATGTCTGGGTATGGAACTCTGAAGGCACTGAGCTCTTCTTCGACAAGGGAGAGCCTGTCTTGTTCAGGGTAGAACACGAGGAATGGTTTGATCAGCGACCGACAATAGTGGAAAAGGATGAAAAGGGCGACATCATCGAAGAGCGACCCACCGCCTGGAGAGTTATTGTAAGTATCCTAGGGCTCGCTGGTCGAGGACCCATCTAACTGGGAGAGTAGGGTTCTATGGCTCAGCCAGGTCTTGGTCCGACATTGTGGTGGGCCGAGGGCGAAGAAGAAGGCGAGGAAGGAGACGTTGACATGGAGGATGGTGCCGAAGAACAATGAGACTCCTTGATCATCCCGTATCGCATAGCCATGGTTATACATGTGTAACTTTAGCAAATCAGCACCCTTCATAGAGAAAGGGGTGGTCGGAAGCTAGGCTTGAGGATTCGGCAAAACTCGAGGTGTACAGGCGAATACAGAATATAATCTCGCTGAATCAAAAGGATTACATGTGTTCATTCGTGCTATTAAGAAGTGCACATACCTGAAACAGGCATAGCTCCACGCAGTGCTACAGACTCTATACTTGAATACTTTATGGGGGGAGGGGAGTCTTTTTTATTTTCTATTTTAACTATTTTTTTATTTATTTTCACTCTGGATGATTGATGCTATCCAGCTTGGGTCTCTTACGTACGTACGAGTCTTCCGGCGATTGGGACGCTCACCAAGCTATCTGGATTAGGAAGTCACCGCCCGAACCTCGGTATCTTTCTCCGCATCCTCAGCAACCCGGCGTGATCGGTCTGGGGTGATCTGTGCAGATGCCACCTTCAATCACAACTCCAACAGGCCTGCTTTCTATCAACTCGTCTTCCCCTCGTTCCGCTATTCTTTAACACGTCTTTTCTTTTGGCAAACACTGAGCGCTATTGTTAGTCTTGAAATTGAACAGACTGATACCCATTGCAAAACTCTATCCTTTGTTGTTTATCGTCTCTGAGGAAACACCAACATGCCGTCGTATACGTCAATCCACCTTGCTGAACGGCCAAGAGATGGTATCGTAGCCGGCAAGACCTTCACGCCTAAACAGCACCAGATTCCATCTGCGTCATCACTCAAAGATGGCGAGGTCATCTTCCAGACACTCTATCTATCGGTCGATCCTGCGATGCGCGGCTGGCTCAACCCAACCAGATCTTACCTTCCGCCTGTTGAGATTGGCGCTGTGATGCGTGGCCAAGGTATTGGCCTTATCATTGCAAGCAAGAGCAAGAAGTACCCTGTGGGAACATATGCAAAGGCAATGTGTGGATGGTCCGAGTATGTTGTTCTCAATGAAAACAAGGACATCGAGCCACTAGACCTTCCAGAAGGCGCTGTGCTCACTGACGAGCTTGGCGTTCTGGGAATCACGGGCCTTACAGCCTACTTTGGCCTTCTTGAAATTGGGCAGGTCAAGAAGGGGGACTTCGTCGTTGTCAGTGGCGCGGCTGGTGCTACAGGAAGCGTTGTTGGGCAGATTGCGAAGCTCAAGGGTGCAAAAGTGCTGGGTCTTGCGGGCGACGACAGTAAAGTGGCGTGGCTCAAGGAAGAACTTGGCTTCGATGAGGCGCTGAACTACAAAGACCCCGAGTTTGCGAAGAAGTTCAGGGCAGCTACGAAAGGATTGATCGACGTCTACTTTGACAACGTCGGTGGAGAAATTCTTGACATGGCACTGGGTCGAGCGAAGCCTTTTGCTAGGTTCGTCATGTGCGGCGCGATCTCAGACTACAACAAGAAGCAGGCACAGGGACTCAAGGTATGCTGATCTAAATCAAGAGCGGTGGCGATGCTAACATATACAAGAACTACATGATGGTCATCTCCATGCGTATCCGCATGCAAGGTTTCGTGGTTTTCGATTTCGCCGACAGGAACGCCGAAGCTAGGAAAGAGCTCGCGCGATGGCTGTCAGAAGGCAAGCTCAGGCGCAAAGAAACAATATTCAAGGGAGGTATAACCAAAGCAGAGGAAGCGTTGGTCGCGCTGTTCGACGGCAAGAATACTGGTATGTTTGGTGTACCAATGGTCATGTGCAGATAGATTTGAAGACTAACGTTTTGCAGGCAAAATCCTAGTACAAGTAGCAGACCCCGATGCGGTTAAGGCGAAACTATAGAACGATGGTCGTGATTTTTTGTAGGAAAGCAAATTATGCTGATGATGGCGTTCAGAGGAGTAGTAGACATGTGATGAATGTGTAAATTACGCCGACAGAATGCTTTGCAATCGATAAGTTTTGTGACTAGCGTCAACTAGCCCCTCGGCGATGGCCCTTGCACGCAACTTTTAGATCGCCGCCGTCGATAGTGAAATCCCCCACGCACTCACTCCGAGCAAACCTCGCCAGGCCAAGGCATGTTATGCTACGAACCCTCCTACGAACAATAACACGAGCCATGGCCTCCCCCGAGCCCGCACGCGTGCCCATCCCCAAGAATGGCGTCGATTACCGTGGCAAGGTGGTGCTTGCGCCAATGGTGCGCTCCGGTGAACTCCCCTCTCGACTGCTGGCGCTGAAGTACGGCGCAGACCTGGTATGGGGCCCAGAGACCATCGATCGCGCCATAATCGGCACCACAAGGCGCTTCAACCCACACACATCGACGCTGGAGTTCACGCGCCTGCCCACCTCCAAGATCAAGAACCCTACCCTCGACCCCAATCTCCGCGAGAGCGTCATATACCGCATACATCCCGAGCTCGAGAAGGGAAAGCTCATTTATCAGATCGGTACAGCCAACCCTGAGTTAGCAGTCCAGGCAGCCAAGATTGTAGCAGCCGATGTTGCAGGCATTGATGTCAACTCTGGCTGCCCCAAGCCATTTTCCACCTCTGGTGGCATGGGCGCAGCACTTCTGAGAACACCAGACCTGCTCTGCGACATCTTGACAAGGCTCGTCGAAGAAGTTGGAAAGCCATTTGAGATCGGCATCAGCGTCAAGATACGGATTCTGGATCTGCCAGAAGAGACTGCAGCCCTGGTGAAGCGACTCGTCCGCACCGGCATCACCGGTCTCACTGTCCATTGCCGCACCACACCTATGCGACCTCGAGAGCGGGCGATAAGAGACCAGCTTAAGATGGTTGGCGAGATATGCAGGGAAGCAGGAGTCGCATGCGTCATGAACGGCGATGTGACATCTCGCACCGAGGCCCTCAAGCTCATGCAAGAGTTCAACGTCGACGGCGCCATGATCGCCACCGAAGCTGAGAAGAACCCTAGTTGTTTCCGTCCCGAGGCCGAAGGCGGTCCCCATGAGTGGCGCTCACAGTGGAAAACCGTCGTCACAGAATACATGCGCTTTGCGCTGCAAGTCGAGAACAGATGGGGCAACACCAAATATCTCCTTGGCCAGATGATTCCTGGAAAGGAGAAGGCCTATGCGGCTATGAATAAGTCCAAGTGCTACACGGATGTTATCAAGGCGCTTGCTCTGGATAAGGTAGACGATTTACTTCAGCAAGCACAAACTGTAGACGACCACCTCGGCATACCCATAAATGAGTCAAGAGCGTCAAAGCGAGCGAGAGTGAAGGAAGCGACGAACACCGCCGCAGTAGATGCCAAAGAGCAGGGGGAAAAGAGGAAAGAAAGGGACGTAGAGGAACCAGAGCCAAAGCGTGTCAAAGTACCGGAAGGCAATGCTGAGCCAGAAGCCCCTGTTGCTATTCAGCCTCAAGAGGTTCTGGCCGCGCCTGCATTAAGCGTGTAAACTCTTTTCCTGTCTTCTTTTCTGTTTCGTCATGTCCAGCGAGAGTTGGAGGCGTGTATATGCATTTACGAGGGAGGCATTCATAGGCGCATTGCACTGTAATATCAGAGGGCAAATATTGGCCTTGCTCTTTCAGAACATAAACTGGCTTTGTGTCAGATAACTATCAAATCTACCTTTTCTTCCCCACTTTCAGTACTCTACTTTCTTTTTTCACTTGAGAAAAGAGGACTTCTTGCACATGATGCCGTGCAGTGTTAGCTATTAGCATTCCATCTTGTTCGTGACTTTGCGCATTTCATGAGAGAAAATGGGCGTAAGAGGTATGGATTGATTGATTGATAGTTCATCGTCCTTTGGGAGCCCCCAAGAGGGCTCCAGCCTCCCATAGGGCATGAAGACGGGCGAGGCGCAGGGCTCACTTTGTGCCTACGGACCCCTATTCTAAATACATGTAGTTTTTGTGTTGCCCTCCCTCCGCAGGTCGAGAGAAGAATTCTCATAGTTACCGTAAGAGGTATAGAGAAAGATTGTGTAATCATATTCCTCTTCGCTGTTCGAGGCTCAAATAAGAAAGTCTGCATAAGAACTTTTATTTCGTTCTTGTTTTATTTGCGTAGTATGCTGTGGTATATCTGTTCTGTGGGGGGGGTAATGAAAGAGCAGACTGTAGTGTTTCTCGGCCCGGTCTGGGTTTTGGTTCGTGCGAAGATGAAAGTTTGTGATGACCATTTATTCTCGTCACAACGCCCTTGATTACTGTACGTAACGTAGCAAAATTCCATACTCCGAACTTCCGACTGCCCCTTCGTATCGTCACTGCGCCATCATCCACTCTTTAGGCACATGAGCGACGTCTAGGCGATATCTGTATTGGATTGTGGAATGCGGGTATTCTCCCTCAGGGTTTGCCATATATCGATCTAGGATTTCAGAAATTCCTCCTTCAATCGCAGAAATCCACGAGTGTTCCGAAACTGAGACACGGCGAAGTATGACCCTGAGACTATCTCCAGTTTCTCCAATAGGAACAACAGATCTCATACACCACTCAAATCGATGTATAGGTTCCATTGCATATCGACCCAGGCAGCGCCCACGTTCAGAAAAGCTAATGTTGCGTAATGCGATCTGACCTGTGGAGTACCACAAGACAATTGCCCCAGTCAGGTCTTGGTTAATTCTACTTTGGAAAGACACAGTAAGAGAGAAGTGGTCCTCCTGTTCTCTTGGTAGTGGGAAGCTTGCTTCAGCAAGATTCCTGACCCACGTATCATGTTCAATTTCGCAATGCCAATTCAAGTGCCTGAACCATTGACTACGGAATTCGAACTGACCGATCTTCGGGTCTGATTCCGGACAGGGATCGGGATCAGGATTACGACCAGGGCGGGGGGCTCCTAGCGGCATCCGATTGTAAACAGTATAAGCTCCCAGTACTTCCCGATCAATCTGCAGCATATCCGCGTCCAGAAGGTTAGGCTCTACTGACATGCGGATGTAGCCAACGGAAGATACTCGTTTGAGGATAAGACCAAAGAGATAGTCTTCATGGCCACGACGAGACAAAGGCAAGACTGCAATAAATGTGTCATGTGTAGAGGACTGATAACGAGTCAGATTAGCCTCACTATACACAGAGCTGTACTTCACTAAAGGCATCTTGACCATAACGCCCTGTCGTACCAACTGAATGTAGTGAGCGTCCTGCACAGGGGCTGGCCAGAGCGCTTGAGTCGGAATAATGTCGGAATAGGGTACGTCTGAGGAAAAACATCTTGTGGGCATCCAACATTCTGAACAGTACGACGCTCTGCAGAATTGGGTGATAGAACTCGCCAAAATGGGTATATAGATAAGCATAGCAAACCTCTGCCTGCTGATACCATCGGAACATCGAGTTGATAGATTCTTGTAGCTCCGCAGAACTAGACTTGTCGATGCAGCAGCTGTCGATCCAGACCCATTTGTAGCCGTCACTGGCCGCCAGGGTGCAAGTGCCCATGACTTTGGCAAATCCAAGCTTTGCTCTCGCGGGACTGCTTGGACTACGCAAAGGGATTGTTGAAACATCCTCGAAAAGAATCTCTTCTTCTTCCCATCGATGGGACAGAATAACGTATTTTGGAACTTTGCCAACAAAAGAAGTAAGTTCAAGTGTTTGGGTATTGAGTAGCCTCATTGCTAGCGTGTATGGCTTGGGACTATGAAAGAAAAGCGAATCTGTGCAGTCGAAAGCGTAGCGAGACTGGGGTTGTTGCTAGGCTCAGCTCTACAATTGAACAACATGGAAGCTTGACACAGTGGTTGTTCGTAATAGGAATGTTGGAAATCAATAGCGAATAATCACTGTGAATACCGGTGATTCGAATAAGAACAATGAAGAGTTTCTGTTACCTCGGGAAGATTTGGAAGTAGCAGGAAAGAGATATGAGAGAGCCAAAATGTGGGCAGGCTAAACATATGAGAGCAGCCATGATGAAGAGTGCGGGGCACAGCAGGCTGAATGTCAGACGCTCAATCAGCGATCCTACAGCTGAATTATCCAGATGTAGCTAGTGTGTGTATGCACTTGGCCAATTGCTGCTGCGCGTATTGATATTACTCGAACGCGCCATAGCCGTTCGTGTAGAGAATGCTGCAAGCGCGGCGTGTCACTAGGTATCACATGATGATGGCGCACGCCACATAAATCTTGAAAGCTGCCTAAACGCTGAGTATCGCGAGGCACGGCAGGTAGCTCCTTAGAGTATTGGAGGCGCGTTGCTGATTGCGAGAACATACACCTTGTTCGCATGATTCTATTCATTAGGGCGTGAGCCTGCAAGGCTGAGCATGCTGGGGCACTCGGCCAAATTGCACATCGGATCCCGATCCGCTGGTTTCTCAATACTTGCAGCAGTGTTTATGCGATGCATATCGACAAACACAGGTTACAATTCACTTGCGTGACAGTTTCCCAGGCTCGGAAATTGCAAATACAGTGGAGTGTATCGATTTAGACTGAAACCTAATGACCCGGTTTATTTCCTTCGAGTGAATCACGCGGAAACTTGAACGCGAGGTGACCTATCGCAGGAGACTTCACTGCATTTCTGAATAGACTCTAGAAACACAATCAGGCGGTCGGTGCCTACAAGAGCATGGACATGCACCATACGTAGTGACCTATCATGTTATCAAGACGATGCAAATAAGTCGACCAAGAAGCTTTCGAGTATGCCAAGGTAGTATGATACGTATCGGAGTTTTACACGGCCAATATCGAAACGTGAGGCAACTGCGGCGCTGTCTCTCCCTTCGAGAACTTCCTCTTGTATTACTCCGGATCGAACCTTATGATTACCCATTATATGCTAAACCCGCATACTACAACCCTGTTGTCTACAAAATATAAAGCTACAAGACATGTTCACCGCATCGCTATGGCTCTGCACCGACACACAACATGCACTACATTCTAGCCCTTGTCCTCCAGCGCTCTTGAACCCTGTTGACACCTACAAAGCCTTTGAAGTAACCATCGATGAACGCTCGCAATTCAGACCCGGAGGCGCAAGCGGAAAGCTACAAAATCCGTTCCGTCGCACAAGCCTTCTTTCTGAGAATGGTCTCAACGACACTGGGGCCGACGCGGCCCACAACGGGGCTATCACTATCCATTGGAGCATCAACAAGATCCACCAAGACCATTGAATTTTACTCATGGCTACATGAAGGTGTGGCACGAGAAAGCTGATCACTCTGGGAACCAGTTCATGATCGTTGGCGATCTGGTGTTGCCAGGCGATGGTGTAATGGTGTCAATATCAAAGAAGAGTGAGAAAAGTGGAAACACAAAACTAACAAGAAATCTGTTTTTGAAACGCCGATGCTATTCGACGCATGGCAAAGCTTTCTGGTGCAGATGGACTACGTGAAAAAGTAGGTTTCCAAAATTGGATCATTCCAGAGATCTGGATGAGGTGCTGATCTGCTTGAACAAGACAATTCAAGTTTTCTACTCGGCTGGGAATGCGCCGCTGAAGCCCGTACCGGAGGCGCTGCCGAATGAAAATGGAGGCGGAGGGCAGCTGCAAGTAGGTATCAAAAAGAAGCCTACGGAAACGAAGACCACGTTGTATGACGGATATCAGGAGTATCTTCCAAACCAAGGTCAAGGATTGATATACAGTGGCATTTTTATCGAAGATAGGACCAGCGGATGCATCAGCATTTAGTGCTAGGGCATGTAATCGACTGTTAGCAAGG
This sequence comes from Curvularia sp. IFB-Z10, assembly GCA_002161795.1. Classification (NCBI taxonomy): domain Eukaryota; kingdom Fungi; phylum Ascomycota; class Dothideomycetes; order Pleosporales; family Pleosporaceae; genus Curvularia; species Curvularia sp. IFB-Z10. The sequence continues at coordinate 849,508 of JPSZ01000002.1, read as the reverse complement.
AAGGCATCATAATAGACGCGCGATTGAAGTGCTCAGCGTCCATTACGGCAATTGTGATGATTTCTGAAGAAACCCAATACATACTAAGATGAGTTATGTAACTATTAAAACTCACAAAGACACTGTAACGCTGCCGTGAGGGACGACGACCTAGGCAGAGGAAGCGCCAGGTGTTGAAGCTTGGCGGAAAGCATTCGTCATCGTGTTTGTTCCGATTGGCTGACGGAAGCTGCACGTTCCGAAAAAAATGCCCCACCATGATTTAGCACTGCTTGGTCATATTCGACAAAGCATCGACGCCTGCCAAGCGTCACTTCGACTCTCGCCGGTTGCTAAACATCTACTAAGCCACTCAGTTCAGCATGCCGTCCACTCGTGCGCGCATCGAACGCGCTTTCGAATATTCTAGTCCCGATCTTTGCATCTGCTATATAGCACACCATCCGACCCCATGAAGACCCTCACATCCATCTTTTTCGCAGCCGTTGCGATCGCACTTGCTATCTACAACAACGAGTACATGCTCTCAAGAGTAACAAGCTCTCTCAAACACATCACGTCGCTTGGAAAGATCACGACTCCGATTCACGCCACCACCCAAAATATGTCAACCATGTTTCGAGGACTACCCGTCATCCCTGACGAGACCTATAATACGAATGCGCCTCGCAAGATTGCTAAGTCATTCCTTGCGATTGAGCAGTCTGAGGGCGCAGGGGCGAAAGTGAGGCGAAGTGTTGGTACACCTCAACTTCGAAATTTTTCCCCTTTTCTCATGCTCGATCACTTCGCAATTCCTCCAGGAGCTGGCTTCCCTGATCACCCGCATCGCGGTCAGGAAACCATAACGTATCTGCTCTCTGGAGCCGTAGATCATGAAGATTTTGCAGGAAATAAGGGTACCATCGAGGAGGGTGATTTGCAGTTTATGACGGCAGGTCGCGGCATCGTACACGCCGAGATGCCCCGCCAGAACGAGGATGGCACGCCTAACGTCGGTATGCAGCTCTGGGTCGATCTGCCTAAAGAGCTGAAGTCATGCGAACCGCGATATCGAGACCTTCGTGCCAAAGAAATACCCGAGGCAACTGCGGACAACGGAAGGGTGAAGGTCAAAGTAATTAGCGGACAGGCGTATGGCGTAGAGAGCCTCAAGGAACTGGCCTACACACCCGTCTGGTTGCTGGACTTCACAGTCCAGCCGGGGGGTAAAGTTAAGCAACCGCTACCCAAGGGTTGGAATGCATTTGCCTACCTGCTGAACGGCACAACCATATTCTCATCCGACGGAATTTCGAGACCCATTGAACAATACCACAATGTAGTCTTTGACAAAAATGGCGACAGCATTGAAGCATCTGTTGAGGAGAGTGCTGAGAAGGAGTCAAGATTCATACTGGTTGCTGGTCTTCCGCTCGACCAGCCAATCGTACAATACGGTCCGTTTGTGGTAACCTCAAGAGACGAGGTCATGCAGGCTATGATGGATTACCAGAGCCACTCCAATGGGTTCGAACGAGCCAACAATTGGGAAAGTGAAATTGGAAAAAGTATGGTACATTGAGCGAGTACTCTCGCCTTGGAATCTTTCTGTATATACCCGTTTTTGCAGCTTCGCCTTTTTACAAGCATTCTCATTCAATACAGCATGATTTACTTTTGACACTTCTATCCTGGCATGCACTAGCTGAACTATCAACGCAATTATTCAATGCGGCCGTCTCATCGTACGTTAGACATGGTAAGAAGCTTAGCATCGGCTACCAAAGGCTGAATGGAACCGTATGTTACAAGACCTCCCACAGATATGGAATTAATGACGGATATAACACGGCAAGTCGGTTTTTCTCATCAGATTGTGCATGTCTCTTCGTAAAAGCGTCAGCTTTGCGCCAGCAGCATTTGTATACAACCGAGGCACTTATTAGTACAAAGGAAAAACATGTTTGCAATCATCGTTAGATCAACAGGATGTCCTAGCTCTTGTGAGCGCGCCACATCTTTCCGCCGTCATGAGAGACAACTGGAACAAAGAACTTTTTGGGATTACATAAGTCCAAGGACAGCAATGAGTCTTCTATAGTAATCGACTAAAAAAGAATGTCTACGAGGACTATAGAATCAGTTGTACCGTCCTTTTGTTATATCTAACTTCGATGCTCACTCCGATGGTGCCCCCATTTTTCAGTCGCCGGGGTTTCAGAATTAGAATTTGGTAAATCGCTTTTTTTCCAACGTTTTCGAATGGAGAAATCAACAAATATGCAAATATGTTGGAATGGCAACGTTGCCGGTGTGCACGCCATATCACTCTCTCACGCCAATTTCTGTGACTACCACGCTAGAAACAGACATTGAGAATCACATAACTCGTGTACAAAGCTAGCCGGATGCCTAGCATTTATGTCTATGCACCTTCTGTTTCCGTTCTGAACATTTCTCAGTCATCAGACTACGTATCTGACATCTAGTACCGGACGACCAAAGGGCACGTACTCGAATATCTTAAATTTCACTTTGTAGTCTGAGGGCTCTCTAGCAAGATTCCTCTCCGTTCTGCAAAGAATGAACATATCTGCGTGATATCTCAATACTTATGCGTATTGGAGAAGTTATACAAAGGACAGAGCCGTAAGGGGTTTAGTACAATGAAAACGATGCTATTAGGCAGGAAAAGCATAGCGGTCAGCTGTCTTGCTTATTGATTGCACATGTAAGCACCGCTAATGCAAGAATCTGGTTCCACACTACCTCTGGTTCTAAGCTTCCCTAACCAAAGTACAGAGCCCATTCAGGACTACGTACATGCACACCTATTTTCGTTTCCTGAGTGAACACGACTGAATCGTACTATTACCAAGACCTTGTTCAATCCAACAAGATTGAGTAAATTATCAAAAACTTGAGCATTCTACTTTTGCATTACACGAAGACTTGGAGGCAGATAATAGTTACATGAATACTGAGCTTTGTCTAGAGATATGAGATATCAATCTAAGAGGAGTACTTTGATACGGGACTAACGAAAAGAGCTTGTCAAGAAGAACTTGATTCAACAAGGTGTTTATGTTCACTACCAGTTGAGCTTTATGGGCCAGCCTGCGTAGTTGCTTCCTGCTGTCTTGATCGATGCCATATCCGTACTTTTCGATACAGTAGATGTGTTGTACTGAATGGCTATATACTGACGTTAGAATTTAGCAGTATAGCCGGCGGTGATGCAAAGATCGCGTTCACTACCGGCATTTTATGGAAACTTTGCCTGTCGCATCTCAAGCACACCCTGTATTTCAACCTGTATTACAGATATGTAACGATTTATTGATTGGCAGAACTTTGCGCAATGTCCGGAACAGCTGCTATCTACACTGACAAGCGCTGTTCCAGTGATAATGCTTTCCAGTTACGCTTCTGTGGTAGGTACAGTTCAATCTGGCTTCAGTATATGAATGGTGAAAAGTAGCAGATGATGCAAGTTCTTCTTACCAGAAATCCAATCAAGAAACCAAGCCCATGTCGGACGATCAGAATGAATGGGCGAGACTGAAACGAATCTTGTTACTGATAATGCGCAGAAAGGGTTACAATAGTAAAGTTGCAGGGTGATTTTTTTATGTTCAAGTGTTTTTAACCTGGTCGTGGGAACCAAAGGCGACCCCGTGATATTTATACAAATTCTAATCCACTAAGAACACTGCTTGATATAATCATTCTCTTCAGATAACAAAGCCCTAGCTATCGCACGTTGTGAAATCTAACAAGCCATTGCTACATGACCCGTGAAACTGTTCCGAAGGCAAAGTTCTGCCCACTACGCCCGGATATCTTACTGCGCCCTTGCCAACTTCGACATTAGCTTTGTGTGGCTGAAGATCAGAATTAATCGATGTGCCTAGCTCATAACTGAACTCTATGTATATACTGGTTCCTGTTTCCTGACAAGAAAGCTGCCGTCGCCTTCCCTGTTCAGCGTTGAGAAAACATGGCTGCTGCGATAGCAGTCTACGGATCTCCTCTTGTGATTGAAAGGGCTGCGTGCAACACAACACCGTGGTATGCAGAAGATAGGATGGGCTATTTTAAAGCAAAGTTTTGCCAGCGGCAGGACGAGAGTCTGGATATAGTTGTTGCAGAGAAGAGTCATATATTTCACGTTTCGAGGTTGCTTAGCCAAAGGGCAGTAGGCTGTGCTGCATCCTGTTGGCGAGAGTAAGCAATAAACATAGTGGCTCTTTATTTGCATCCTGTTACTACTAGACGTGCCACCATATAAAGCGGAGATGCACAAGTACTGGCCATTCTGCAGTATTAGATAAGAGCATGTAGATTTAATTTTCACATTCTGAAGATAGAAGTGAGACCGATGTTTTGCCTTCCTCGCAATCGTTGGATTTCCTCAGCAAAAATATTGTAATGCGTGGTTAGTGACCATGGAGACAAGGTATATCCCCTCAAATGTACTCACAACAACGGCACATCTAGCATTGGTTTGCCACAAAAAACCATACTCAGCCCTTGAAGCAGTGCAACGCGTCACAGCCGGAAAGTACATCCCCGTCACTAATGCTTCGCATGGAATTGTTCGATCAATCGCAAGTTCATGGGCTAGAGCGAGAGCCGCTGGACTCGTAAGATGCAGTCTCAACGCAGAAATCTCAAGCCTGTCACCACCGGCGTCAGACTGATCAACTCTGAGATTCTAATCGTCGTCATGACTTGTGATACTATAAGTTCTTTCGGCATGACAAAATTGGTTTCAGCTATAGAAGAGATCTTCGGGCGAGTGGATGTGGTGATCGCGAACGTTGGCACATCACACCTTGCGGACTCGGACAAAACAGATGATAACGACATGTGGTGGGCAGATGCAACAACGAACTTCCGTAGCGCACATCTCACTGCACATTCGGTCCTTCGTCAAACGGTACTTTTGTCTCCATAACGTCAGGTACAAATTTCTCTGTCGACTCTGTGGTGTCGCCGCGTGAGTTTGCACAGCAGATCGATTGTCGGCTTGGAGAGTTGCTGAACTTCGAATATCCGAAGATGAAACCCTTTCCACAAGATCCGTGATCAACACAGATGGAGCGAGTAAGATATGTACACGATTGGTTCGATATATCTAAACCAGACCTATTGGGCTTGTTTTCTGTTTGGCTAGGTGGTGGTAGAGCGGATCTACTGAGGGCAGCTATCTACGTGCTGAATGGAATATAAGAGAGCTTGAGTTGGAAATATAACAGGCACTAAAGAGAATACTTTGGAAATAACCACTGTTCAGCGACTGTTTGCGACGATCACAAAGCAAAAGCGACAGCAAGCGGCGCGGGCGTGGAAGACTTAGTACGGCTAGAAAACCCCTTTTAGTTCCGAAATACAGATCTTGAGGGGATGCAACTTCTCAATACGTAGTGCCAGGCTCGATGTAGATCTAGAGCTATCGAGAATGTATATTACACGTTCAGGCATGCGACGTTGAGATATCCACGATGCTATGGATAGGTCCAGCTAGCCTCCTTTGAATCTCTGCCCACGATGTCATACGCCGCTGGGTCTGACTCCATAAGGTTCCTGCAATGCCTTGCTTCCACATCCATTGGTCGCTTAATTCTGACGAATCGTCATCGCCATAGAAGCTAACCGGTACATCAGCTTCCCATATCCGCACTGCATCATTAGATTTCCACTCGCGGGTACCCGCTGGCGTCCTGTGGTTGAAGTTGTTATCGACTAGAATAATATCGAGACTTTCTCCATGATAAGAACTAAAGAAGATTTCAATGTCGTTGGCCGTCAGCTCAAGTGGGCGAAAAAGTACCAGCGTCTGTAGTGACGATGAAGATAAACAGAAGGTCGCCTCCGCATCAGTGAAGAAATCAGCAGCGACTGCAAGCCGTTTCAGGTTCGGTGGCGGGTATAGGAAGTAGCCGATAACATCCTGACTGATCATCAACTCCTCCAGATGTAGCATACGCGAGAACATATTACGATCGATGTCATCGAGCCCAGCTTTCTTCATATAACTGAACAGCGTGACTATCGGCGATGAGTTGAGATGCAGTTTTTTCAGCGCGCTACCAACGGTGTTGCAGAAGTTGACGATTGCTGGCAGCCCCACAGGGGGTTTCCAACGATTCCCATGGATTTTTTCTGTCTCTAAAGGTGATATGTACACCGATGTAACGTGCCGTGAGAGATCAAATTTCGCGAACCCTTTGTTCTCTTGAACGATCTTGTCGTCCGCGAGTGTATGATGCTGACGATTTAATGCCAACGTCGTGCAGAAGCGAGAGAAGGTGGTGGGGGAGCCCAGCCATACACAAGTTGAGTAAAGATAGTCGGTAGCTATTGGATATACACTGCGCGAAACTAGAGTGAGCGAGCGTAGTGTCTTCGTCACAACGTCAGATTGTGGCCGTGCTACAGGGCGATGGCCGTCACGTGTATGCACGAGCTGATCGAGGACATTGAGGAAAAGTTCGGCGGGAAGGGGCCCAAACACTCGATGCGTTGTTACCGTTGATGGTACGTTGGTCATGCTGGTCGTGTCTATGGCTGGGCTGGCGATGCTGGTAAGATGTGGGGTCAGCGTAGAGGCGGGCTTCAATTGATATGGCACGTGATCACGCGAATGACGCCACTGCAAGATACCGCTGGTGCTCGGTTTCAGGCACAACTAGCATTGCAGGATTATGTGACATTCAGCTACTTTAGGCCAGCTCTTCTCTAATGGCTTCTTTTGGAAGAACAGAACAGGGCAGGGCATGACTGGCGATTATCTTCCAGTACTATGGTGTTGCTCGCAAACGTTGCATTGATCGTTTTTACAGCACGCGTTTACAGCTAGCAGCCGCGTGGATCTTCGCTCTTAGTGCTCTATTCCGATATTCCGACGCTCTTGAACCGCCAGGGCTCGGCCCGTTATCCATTTAGTCAACCTTACAAGCTCGTAACCTCCGTCTCAGTAGAAGCTCGGCGCTATCCTATAACCCTCTACGCTGGCAAGGACCACGCTGATGCTGAAGTTCGTATAAATCTAGATGAAATTGATCGATGCGCTACTCCACAAGGCCCACCCTGTTTAGCGCCGTTTCATCGTTTCGAAACATCCTATTTGGGAGACGTGCACACCTTGCTTGCGCGGTGATGTGGACCTCCGACAGTCCTTTTCATGATATGTATTTGGGGATAGGCAGGGGTGTTGTTGAGGGGGTGGTAATATAAAGACGGGATATAGGTACAAGGCAAACTGCTTGTACAAGACACCATACCAACCCATTACCACCGATATCCCTAAATAGATACGATAAAACAAGGTCAACTAAAATGTTCGCCCACTCCACAATCATAACACTCTTCGCCCTCGCGACAACCATAACTGCCACCCTCGATCCCGCTACCTCGCACTCCAACGGCACATACCCAGCTTCTCCCAAGTGCAAGCGTAAGTTCCCTTTCTTCCAGCTCACTAAAGCGCGCATACTCACATAAACAGCTGTCAAGATAAGCAAAGCAATCCAAGCCGCAGAATGCAGCCACAACACGCGCACAGCCGGCCAGACCTTTGCCGTCTTCACCCAAGACCATCAGTATGACGGAAACCACGGTTACCCGTACGGCTTATGCGAAGCATACAACTGCGCACCCGGCACGCAGATGAAGAGCGACAAGGACAAGTGGACTTTCTTCTGGCCCAAGGCGGGCGTGGAAGGCGAGGGCGAGGGCGAAGGCATGGGATGCATCAAGAGTCCCCAAGATGGAACCTGCGGATGTGAGAACTCCGACGGCAAGTTCATCTACGGCGGTAAGAACTGCAAGTAAAGAAAAAAGCCAGTCGGTAAATGAGGACGAAGGGAGGGGAGAGGTTTCCATGTCTAGAAAGACTATGCTGGTATGTAAGCGCTTCTTTGTATATTATTTTATCATCATCTTGTCTTTGGCAAAGAAATGGGGAAAAGGGAAAAAGGAGAGCGAGAGATACCAAACTCACTCCACCTTGCTGTTGGAATTACATCGGATCTAAGGACTCTGCAAAAAAAGCAAAAGATAAAAAAAAGGATAGATCTTCTGGTGAACGCTCGACTTCAACTCGTGACTCTCACACTCGTTCCCCAACAACCGCCTGCACCTCCTCGGCCGTAAGACCTCCCGGTACATCAACAATCACACTCGGGTCGTTCTTCCGTTCAGCTAGCACCTTGTCTCGCTTCTACGCTTTCCCGTCAGCCCTCTTGTACCACTAAACCCCGCTCCAACCCAACACCCTCAGAAAAAAAAACCCCCCCAAAGTTGTCATGTAGCTAGAGAGGAGGAGCATTGCGTACCTTGTTCTCCTCGTCATGTCCCAACTCACGCGCATGCCTCTTCTTCATGTCGTCGGGCGTGATGGTCGCGCTGCCATCCAACTCAACAGGCGTATCGTTTATCGGCGGCGCGTCGCTGGGTACAAGCGGTGTTTGCGACATGGCGGTTGTTTGCGATGCGGCGGCCGGACTTGTCATTACGAAGAAACCGGTTTCCTTGTGAGCTTCACGCGCTTTGGGTGGGAGCGGGTGAGGAACAGCGGAGGTGATCGGAGATTGTATATATCTCAGAACGTAGGCAGCAGCGCGGAACTAAAGTCTTCTTAATGTAGGCACGCTCACGTAGGCGGAAGAAGGCTGTTGGAGGCGACGGCGTGCGAAATCGAGACCAAGGGTCCAGCGGTTGCGAGTGTGGGTGCGGGGTGAGAGAGGGGCGCAAGTGGGATGATGGTTGAGGCTTGCTTTGATGACTACTACTCTACTCGCATCTATTTTGAGATAACAGTGTGGTTTGCATCGCGGAATGCTTCCGGAAGATGGCACGCGGCGTTCTAATTAGGAAAATGAATGACGAGAGAAGATCTTAAAGCCACTTCAACAGCCTTGTAAGACCACGTACAAAGGCTGGGCTGAGCTTCATTGATACTGCAGTAGTGGGGCACAGACTTTGGCTGCGCCTTGTCCAGTTCAGCTGGACATATCTCAATACAACTATGATTTGGCCCCCAGGGCTAAAAGCTAGACTAACTAAGCACAACATGGCGCATCCATGATACAATAAAGTCATGAAGGATCATCTTAGTTGTTCTTGCACACTTAATTGGACGGCCTCGGCATTCTAAAGCCACTGACGTACCCATCACCAGTAGCCGCTTTTGTATCAGCCTGGTCGCTGGTCAGCTATCAAAGACAATCATCAAGACATTTCTTGAAGGTACTTACACCCATGTAGACATCCTGCCCAAACATGTTCGTTTGGCCTGCCGCACCAGATTGCTGAGTAAGTGCTTGTCCCGTCTGGGGTGCTCCATTCTGCTCAGTCTGCATTGGTATGTTGCCGAGGTCCATAGGAAAAAAATTGTTTGACGACTCGATGCCGGGTCCTTGAATGTATGAGTCCCATGCGTCCTGTCTAGTATTAGCACTTGCATATTTGTTCAGCCATTAGCCTAGCATACCCAGTTGATATTGTCAGTCGGTGGCAGATCCAGATTCTGAAACAGATTCGCTCCAAACAAGTTGGAGAAAGGACTTGGTGCGTTTTCTGTGCCCGCGGGACCATTGGTGGGCTGGTTGTACTGTGGTGTTAAGCCTGTTGATGGTTGAGACACTGGATCGTTCAAGAGATTGGCCATGCCGGCTGGGTATCGTTGATCAAACATGTTCGCGTTGGGCGTCATCCCGCCTGTGCTGAGTAGGCCCAAAGTCATCGCTGCTGAGTGCTCCGGTGCAACATTAGCATCCTCCATTTGTGTCAAGGGATATGCCGACGAAGCTGCTTGAAAGCCGTTTGGCGCCTGTTTTGTTGCTCGGTGTTTCTTTAGTTGTTCCAGCATTACACTCAGCGTTGTGTGCGCTTTGTAGGCTTCCATGGAATGATCTTTCAGACCGTCCCAAATGCCTACGGCTATCTCAATCGCTTCCAGCATTTCATCCACCCGGTCTGAACTCCAAGTCAATGTATCCGTGGGTGGAGAGCGAGCTGACGATTCCATGGTAGTATGGTAGAGATCTGACGACACAATCATTGCAGCGAGAAGGAAGTCGACAGTGGTGAGCGACGAGATGAACCATTTGACGTTTCTCAATCGACCACCGGCCTGACACTCGCGGTGCAGAGTCGCTTGGTGCTTGAGGAGCATCAACGATGCCTCGATTACTGCTTTCCTCGAATAAGAAAAGCGTGACTGTACCCTTGCATAAGACAGGTACTTCCGATGCAATACACAAATGATTTTGAGAAAAAGAAGGTCCAGGGTGAAGCGTTGCATAATCAGAGTTGATGGATCTCGTGCCGACTCATCCATCCCACGCATCTTAAGATGAGGCGAGATGTTCTCGTGCAATTCCCGAGCCTCCATATCCAGCTTCATCACGTCGTCATACGACGAACAAGTCAACGTGTCTGTTAATTCGACAGCCTCTCCCAATTTGTAGATGAGGCGGGTCCGGTTGATCAGGAAAAGAGTTGGAGTCGCTTCCGTCTCGGGTCTCGATGGTGGAAGAATCTTCATGTCCTCATGAAGCTCGTCATCATAGAGATTTCGCGGAATCTCTGTATTGGTGTCCCCTGGCCGGACAATGGGTGGGAGACCTGCCTGAGCAGAAAAAAGCAGGTCGATTGAACGCACAACTGCCCAAACACGTCTTCGCATTTCGCCTTGGAAAACAGGGATGCCGGGATATGGCCCAGGATCTCGATGAAGTCCCATGCGCATGGCTAACCGTACGATTATGCCAGTACTAATCAGAACACCGACTTCCGCGTCTCGACTCCGAGCGTATTCAGCGTGCACATGTAGAATCAGCGTCTCCATCATGCCGGTGATGGGCTGTGTGATATCTGCCAGCATCAAGCATTGCGCAGTGAGGTCTCCATATTCTGTAGACATTTCCCAAGACTTGTTATGATACTCTGGGGGCTCGTCACCAGCACGTGTGTAAGATTGCAGCGCAATGCACATCATGGAGAATACAAGGCCAAGCCAAATGACTGGTGTCTCTTCTGGTTGCAGCCAATGTCGATCGTATTCTTTTTGAAAGGTCGGGCCATGGATGATATGAATGCCGGGGTCATATGTATTGAAGAATCGTGACACAAGAAGGTCGGCCGTGGGTTTCGGAGGAAAGCGTGACAAGATTTCGGCTTTGGAGCTAGGCTTCTGTCCGCCCATGAGGAAAGATCTACCCGGTGGACGATCCCCAACATGTGTCGCTCTGTATCGCTTGAGCTGATCATCGTACTGTTTTTTGTGCTCTGCGAAGTAGTTTTTAACTTCAGACAATTCTCCCAAGATGGCATACCAATGCGCCTCGGAAGCGAAGATGGTATGGTTGTTGTGTACCTTCATGACCCCAATCGATTTTGTGACGTTCTCCATCTCGCTCTCTTCCTCCACGTCTTCTTCGGGAATCGACTCTGATGCGCCGGTGCTCATCGCTGTGCTATATTGGCTCACATTGAACGACGGATCTGGAGGTCCGTTGTTAAGGCTATCAGCGATGGCAGCATGAGCAGCAGCCGGGCCAGCGCTTTGTGCGCCATTGGTCATCAAAGAGAGAACAAGTCCTTCGAGGCGGTCAATGCGGTTTTGCATGTCATCGGGGGTTGACGCAGAGCCGGTGCTCGAGGAGCTCTTCTTGCGGTTGCTCGGAGTAGCATACGTACATGATGCCGTGTCTCCGCGCTTGGTACAGTTGTCGCAAGGGTGGCCGCGATTGCATTTTAACCTACAAACGTCAGCGTTGGGTATCGTTTAACGGCTTCGCAGAGGCATGCCTACTTCCGATGTCTACAGGCTCCGCATGAGAGCGGAACGCGATTCCTCTTCCGCACGACTCTGAACTGTGGATCTGGCGGTGAATGTCCTGCGCTCGAAGAATTGGTAGAGGGCGGAGTGGGCGGCATGCTGAGCTGCTGTCGCACGTGTGGTATCGTGGATGGAGGAAACGGGCTTAAGGACTTAACGCCGGGTTAGAGATATGATGAAATCTCACGCGTCCGTTGGTCGCCTGAGCTGCAAGGCTAGGGTTCTGGATCGTCTCGTGCAGATTGGCCTGTGGCTAGTAAGCGCTCTGCAGAAGAGAGTGCGTCCACGAGTGTGCGGGTGGAGAATTATGCGATGGCGGCCTGGTCAGGTCTTAAATCTTTCGGAGCTGAGCTGAGCCTATCTCCAGGCGCCAAGCGGTATGATGACAGTGCAGGCTTAGATTCAAATGGTTGTGTCGTCCTAGCAGTGCCCGCTCTGCGACTGCTTGCGCCTTTCTTTCAGCCAGGGTCGTGTGCGAAGCACAGTACAGTTTGCGCCTTTCGCCTACAAGTCCACCTCCTCAGGATCCAGCAAGTATGCTCAGAGATCACAAGTATTCGTCGCGGAAATGATTGCGTCGACTGCAGGGCTACGCAGTGCAGCGTTCTTACTTGCAGATGGAACGGACGAAGCTCGCGCAAGCTGCCTTTGGGTGCTGATGATGGAGGTATCGCAGGCCACCAGCGTACTGAGATGTTGCTAACACCACCTGTCCTTTCTCAGCAGCTGTACACTGACGAAGCATTGCGCCGTTTCGTACCTTCTCAAGCCACCTCGTCCTACACCATGCCAGAGCTCTCTTGGATCGAGCCCACTTCACGATGGCGCGCTACACTTGTCGAAGGCACTCAACGATAGGATTGCGACGATGCGCTTGCTTTGGCGATCCGGACAGCGTAGGTTTCGCCGAGCGACAAGGGGTGTGTGCAGTGTTGGAAGCCAGAAGCCGGTACAGACATTGGGAGAATTAGGCGGCCTTTAACTCCGACCACCCTCATTCCATCACTGCCAAGATGAGCTGCACGACGCGCATTGTCGCCACCTCACCCTTAGGCATCCACGCACATGACGTGATTTGATTATGCGCCGTCTCTGACTCACTCATAATGCAGTACCTCGCACCAACTGCACATCACGGCTCTCTTCGCATGTTGCTATATACAACTATGTATCTTGTGTGGCAGCAACGGCCCCAGAAGGCGGGGTCAATTTAGCCCACGCTCGAGCCATTGCTTGCCTACCGCTAACGCTGCCTGGATGATTAGCTCCATCCCCATCCTCGGCCTATGACAGTATCGCCTACCATGTTAGTGCGCAGCAGGACATCGATTCTAACAGAATTGCCGACAATCTCGATCATAATTGTGCTTCCTTGAGGCCCGGCGGACCCAGCACGAGAGTACCTCTCCATACACGCTACCGCCTGAGAAGGCATTTCCGACACGTACAAGCATAGAGAAAATAGCGAACGTTATGGAATACAGGTATGAACATCAATTGGTCGCCATATTCCAGTCAACATTTTCTTCAGCCCTGATCATACTGACAGCCGTTCAGACGTCACTCATCGCTTGCCTCATCCTCTGCTTTTGACGGCACCATCTTCTCAGTCCTCGCATCCCATCTATGCACTGCGCCAGTCCCAACGTTATACTGATAGTAATTCTCGGTTCCGCCCTTGACCATAGCTTTTCTGAACGTAATATTTATTCTGCCCTTGCCTGCCTCCGGCCCTGCGCGCTTCGGAATGCTATGCAGCCAATTCGCCTGTGTTTTGCCGCGCATGAGAACCATGTCACCCGAACCCAGTGACAACTTTAGGCCCTTGGGCTCCTCAATCTTCTCGCCGTCTTTTGGAGGTATAGGTTTGTGTTTCATGAGGAAATCGCGTTTTGCACCAAGGCTAAAAGAAGCAATGGCTGGGTTTGTGCCGAGGAAACGTTCATCGTCCGAATGGTAGGATATACTATCTTTGCCATCGGCATAATAGTTGACTAGGCAAAAGTTGAACTGTTCCCCCGTTGTTCCCTCGGTAACCTTTTTCAGCTCTTCCAAGCATTGTGGAATGGGCCGTGGTACGCACTTGTACCTGCTCTTTTCAACCGGCTTGCCTGTCTTGGCATCCACTATCTTCCCATCGGAGTCAAAGCGAGATGTTTCATCAACGCCAAAGACGGTCGTGTATCTCGGTGTGTTGATCTGCGTTTGGATGCCTCCGCGCGTAATGTTGTAGATGACGCGGTAAAAGGGAAGCTCCTGGCGCAGAAACTCAAAAATGCCAGGCGCGATTGAGGGGGAAATGTATGGCTGGTAGTACACGAGATCCAGGTTAAGCTGGTCGTTCATAACCTTGCCCTCTTCAGCAGGCGCGAAACCCAAATGCTCTGCAAACTGCGCTGGAAGGTGTGGAATCGCAAAAGGGTAGGAAGCATGACTGGACTTGTTCGCACTAGCCTCGTACTTTGGTTTCTTGGGCGATGGGCGCGTGAAGAATGAGTCGATTGCACCGCGTTTCATGATGGCAAAGTTTCTGGATTGCGTGGATACAGTGAACTGTCAGAAAGAGCAAACGCTATAGTGTGGCGAAATCGTGATGCGCGCAAACATGGTATGAGACGAGCGCGTTCTGAGACGTAGTAACGGTATATGACGCGACAAGTGTATTTGCCACATTTCACGAGAAATTAACGCGTAGTCACCATAGACGCGATAGTTTTGTCAAATGAACGAGGTCAATGACGTAGGAGACTAGTGCAGCACAGACTACGAGAGCAGTGATTGGTTGATTGATTCAAAAGGAAACAGCGACTACCACAACGGCTGGCCAGCAGATAGACCGTTCATTTTCTCCATTATCATCTTAACATCAAGAACCCCAGGATTGCGGCTTCAAAACAACGAGTCTTACACGTCTTACCGTTTATCCCACTCCCATGATCCTTCATCGCTCTACGGCGAACTTCTATAACCTGTATGTTAGAGTATGTCACGATTGCGCCTTCTCCCTTCCTCATATTCTAACGTCTACTGCTTCGGCTTCTTTCTCTCTTTACTTGGATTCCAAAACGCGTCCTCCGCTTTCTTGTCTTCCGCTTCCTTGATCTTTAGTTTGTCAGCCTTATATCGCCGCTCCTCGGCTTGCATTTTCGCTTTGCATGTTAGGCAGCCATCTTGATTTTTAAGATGGTACTGTCCACAGCCGCCACAGCATGGCATTTGATGCTTTGTACAATACGAGTTATCGTCTGTTTGCATGCAATTACCTGGGCTGATGTCACCGATCCAGCAATTCTTACCAGGGCAGTGGTGTCTAGTTACCATCTCTAGGGGTATCTCCAAAATAAATCGTATTCTACAGATCTTAATGGGTTTAATAGGATCAATACTTGCGTTGAAAGCACTGAAGTAAGGCCGATTTCTGTTTTGGTTCAACGGTTAAGGATTTCGATGCCATCGCGAAGCTTTTATGCTGTAATCTTGATGAGTGATCCAGTGAGAGAGAAAATCAACATTGTAATAGAGATACATCACACTTTCACTGTGAAAAGAATAAGATAAGCTCTGTTAAGCGGTTTGCAGTTTTAGACACATTGTGGATCGAAGCACTTTGTTTGCGAAGACCATTGGATGGCTTTGTTGAATTACAATGTCTTTCCTGCCTCCCAAGCTATAACAAGATTGTTTTCTTTCTTTGAACATAAAGCCCAAGTTTCCAAGCCAGATTTGTCATTTCGACCATAACGCTTTCACTCAAAACTTTCACTTAACATTATGTCATCTCTTATCATGACTCCAAACTCCGTACACGAAGACTTTGCGGACGAAAGATCGGGGTCGTCGACCGCTCGTCATGACTACGACCCGTCTTACCACGAACCATTTGAGACATTCCGACACAAAATTGCCGCAGTGGCTTCCACCCAATTTCGACAAGACATCGCGAAGATCAAAGTCCAGCATATGAAGGGCGGCACTTACAATCGGGTCGCAGCTGTCACCGTTGCGCTGGAACATAAATTATTCAGCCTTGCATGGCTCCGCTCTTGGTTCCCGGGGACCTGCCGAACACCAAAGACTTCCGAATCCGAATCGTACGTAGTTCGCGTTCCTCGCGGTTTTGGCGAAGCCAAGAATTTTTCCGTGAACCGCGACATTGCCATTCTAAAGGCCGTCAGTACACTTCTCGAAATTCCGATTCCTAAGGTAGTGAGCTATGATCTGACGGCCAACAATGCTATTGGAAAGCCTTACATGATTCAGAAGCGCCTTCCGGGGCAAAATCTGGCTCGTTTGTGGAACGACAAGACTCTCAATATAGAGCAAATGAAGTGCATCGCTCGGCGCGTAACTGAGCTTGTCCCTGCCATTGCCGCAGTGGAGGGCCCAGGCGGCAATATATCACTTGGCGCATTGTCGTCCAAGCCTACCCATCTCCAAGTCGAAAGCCTCCACTTGCAGCACAAAGCTTTGGAAGACAAGTCGTTTACCTTGCCCGCACAACCTCAGAGCACATTCGAGCACCTTATTGAAACATGCAGGCGATGGAGCGAGTACTACACAACAAAGGGTGTGCCTTTTGACGAAATCTGGTACAACTTTGGCGCAATCATCAAGTCTTTGCACGCTCGTGGCTTTCTCAATGGACCGTGTGTGTTGGCTCACAGAGATCTCATGTCATACAACCTGCTTGTAGAGGTGCGCAGCGATAGCGATGTCGCAATCACTGGCGTCATTGACTGGGACTCGGCTGTCATCGCGCCAGAGTTCGTGGCCTACCGAGCTCCGTTCTGGCTCTGGACTGCATTTGACGTGGGCAGTACCCAAGGTGATGACGAGGCCACTGCAAACTTTTCTCCTATGACGGAGGAAACAAAAATCCTCAAGCAAGTGTTTCTCGACACTGCATCTGAGAAGTACAAGTTCTTTGCGTTTGCTCCCGAGGCGATGCTGGCTAGGCGTATGTACTTAATTCTGAAAGACGGCACTCCTACGGACTGGCACATTGAGGAAGCATGGAGAATTGTTCGTGAATGGGATGCATTACACCCGAGGGATGGCATTCAGTTTCCGGAGCCAGACTCAGATTTTGGCTTCATGTTGGATGGTGATCGTGAAGTCACTGATGAACTCTGAAACTTTTGGGGGGTTATGGGCTGTCGCACGTCGTTTATCAGTATCAAGAGCGGATCGAAATAGACAAAAGGCCATCCATGTATCAGGTGGCGCTCTTTCGTTTGGGCTTTGCATTGCTTCTTGGGGCACATAGATTCGTAGCATAATACTCACACCATGACTGAACATTATGGTCTTTAGAAAGACACCGTTTGCATCTGCACATCGTGAGCAAGCTATGTAGTAGATTCTACAATAGTATCTCATTATCTGTACACGATTCCCATGATTATTTTATTGGAGGCAAGATATCACGTCTAAGCTATCACCGCCTTTTCTAACATGTGATGATCTGTACAACTCCATCTGCATTGATATTGCGTCTTCCTGATCTTGTTTTATGTATCACAAGGACGCTTATAGAATTAACGTGGAAGGTATGTAGGAAAGACATGTATTTGAGCTTTGCATTTCGTATAACTACGGAAGACTATATACTTAGGAGCAAGCTTTGCCATGCACGTACATGGCTGCTACTGAAATACTGTCCGCTAGCTTGTGTTTGTATCCAGTCTAGATGCATCACTTCGCTCCCTACAAACCAGTACTATAGTCTCTTCATGGTCTTCGTGTATCATTGAAATCGTAAAGTGAATACATGAGAATCGTTATGGATAACCATATCAACTCAACGTTGATTGCGCGCAAGATTCTGACCATCGATCGATGGAATATTTCTCTCACTTTGGTGTCACAAGTTTGAGACACTGTGCTTGCATCACATCATATGTCCGGTTCAAAGAATAGTACTTTCACTGTCAAAACAAGACACAAATCACTGTGAACGTGCTATATGAACATTGAGCCCAGAAAAAACAGCGTTTATGTTTCCATTTACAATGCATAGTCCAAGAAAGATGAATTATACTTTATATATCTCTTATGACACAAGCACTAATCTTAAGCATACCACACATATCTGTAGGAATGACTTTAGATATACCTCGAGACTACAGTTTACAAAAGTCGGTGTCACCTCGCACTAAATTTCTACTCAGTGACCTAGCTTATATTGAAAAGGCCCTACAGAACTTCTCATTCAACCTGCAAACTAAATACATTTCATACGAAATGACCGACGCCACACCACTAGACTTGTTCGAACACGCAAACATTTACAGACTCGATAGAAGTTACTACGATGATGGAGAAAAGATTGCTAATCTCAAATCTCAGATCCTCCGACTTTTATCCAACTGGTTTCCCACCGCTGAGACGGAGCCGCCATCAATCCGACTCCTCGGCCAAGGCTCTTTCAACATGGTTGTTGGTGTTTATATAGAGCCCAAATGCATTCAGGACAATGGCACTGGATATAGCGCCAGGTTGTTAAGGCTTCTAGGGGTACCCCCCAAGCCGCAGACCTTTGCATTAAGAATCCCAATGGAATCCTGGTTCAGCATGGACAACCTATTGGGAAGCGAACCTATGGGTGATATCAATCAGGATATTGCTAATCTACGCGTTGTAGGCCGGCGCCTCGCACTACCGATCCCCAAAATCATAGAGTATGATGTGACGGACGCTAACGCCCTTGGCCGACCTTACATGCTGCAGAACTATATAGCAGGAGAGAGTTTGATGCGCCTTTGGACCGAGCTGAGTCTTAAGCAAAAGGTGTCAGCAATCCAAGAATTAACTATGATAGTGGAGAACATTGCTTCGGTCACTGCGCCAGCGGCTGGCCAGATTGCTCTCAGTAATGTCACTTCTCCCAGCGCAAAAATCAAGCTGGAAGAATTTCTTATTCCGACCAAGGACCAGGCAGAGCGTCAGCCGGATCGTGCGCTGCCAGATCGTTGCGAGGCATTGGAGGAGACGCCGTATGATTTCCTGATTCGTTGTTGCAGTCGCTGGATCCGACACGAAGAGAGGGCTCTACCAGGCAACAGCTTCACTACCGCCTTGTGGGAAATAATCATGGATATCATCCGCTCGCTCGATGAGAAAGGCTGGCTAGGAGACCGTTTCCATCTTATGCATGGCGACCTCTTTCCACGCAATGTCTTGGTTGAAGTTGTCAGCGACACAAGCGTCAAGATCACTGGCATTGTCGACTGGGATATGGCGTGTTTTGTGCCAAAGTTTGTCGCGTTTCATGGTCTGTTTTGGGCGTGGAAAGGCACGGATACTCATGAGACAGACGAAGATGAGGCATATAGAGGCGCTTGTAGCAAAGAGGGTGAGACGCTGAAGGAAGCTTTCCTCAATAAGACTTCCCGCGAGTATGCTATTATGGCGTCGGCTGACGAGGCTATCATAGCACGCAAAATTTTCAGGGTGGTTACTGATGGCCTACTCACACCTAGGCAGCGGGAACTGGCTATCGGACTTATTGACCAGTGGAACAAAATCTGCCCAAGAAGGTTTGCTCCGTAGTCTGTGTTGACTGTTCATTGAGTTTCGTAGGCATCGTTAGTATTCGGTAGCGCACAATGATATTCTCCCATGTTTCCCATCCTCGAGTTGAATGTAGACAAAGATTGATTGCATATGCAATAACATCTACACAGCATCGCTTCATCACAACTTACATATATCTCTCCATGGTCATATCAGCGCAAAGTGATGTAACAGCAATGGCCTCTCGGTGCGATCAAGAATCTGTTGTCCATCTCCATCATCTCATCTTTCATGAATTCAGAGATTCGAGCGCCGCGGCATTGCCGAAAAAATAGTGCAGTCGAGAACCGTAGCTCCATATATGCGAGGTGTATGCCTAAGCACACTCTAGATCCGCCACCAAACGGCATATAAGCTGCCTTCTGCTGGCTGGACATTTCGGATTTGTTCATAAAGCGATAACCATCAAACCTAATGTCTGTGTTAGGCTCTGAGGTGTTCAATAACCGCAGGGGGGTTGGAAGCTTACTGAAGCGGATTAGAAAATATCGAAGGATCTCGGTGGTTAGTGTAGGCTTGAGTGCTAACTTCGACCCCGCCTGGAATATGAAAGCCGCCTATTGTAGCACCCTGGCTAGGTACTATACGAGGTAGAGCACCAGGTGCAGCACCATACAGTCTCAGAGTTTCTTCAATAACGCTGTTGAGCAAAGGTGCAGCTTCGAGTTCAGCATTGCTCAAGTCATCGCTCAATTGCGACACCTCGTGCTCGAGTTGAGATTGCAGTTCAGGCTGCTTTAGGACGGCCCATACGAGATAGGTCAAGGTAACGGCAGTGGTGTCCGAACCTGCGACGATTAAGTTCCCAGCTTCTTCTCTTACGTCTTTGTCCGTCAATGATGCTTTCTGCTCGCCCTCGCTGGCTGCGTCAATCTGTGAGAAAAGATTCACCGAGCTTCCACCATTTTGGCGCATGTTTCGAACTGCAAGTTTGCCATGTTTTTCTAGCTCCGCACTGACTCTTACGATTTTTTGAATGTTTTCGAGTGGCACGTAACGGAGAACTGCATATAGAAGGGGTGCTTCAACTTGCAGAACTCCATCGACTAACGCATTTTGGAGCGTTGTGATGTAAGGTGTTTGCTGTCACATCGATTAGAAATCTTCAAGGATAGTCGGTCTTGTAAAGGGAACGACGGACCTTTCCCAATTCAAGCATGTGGAAGCTTTCTCCGAAGCTAAGGTGAGTGATGACATCTGTTGCCATGAGTGTCCACCACTTGAGAACATCAGCTCCTTTTGCTGCGTCTACAGCGTCTTGTTTGATTTTTTGTACAGCCAACGTCGCCTTCCGTCTCACTTCTACGTCCCAGTGGGTCTTCAGGCTAGAGTTGCTGAAGGCTCGCGCAAAAAGCTTCCTTCGAGCGGCATGAGCATATGGGTCACGCATAGCAAAAACGCCAGGACTTTGGCTGGGTGTAAGGTTCGAGTAGAAGGAAGACTTAAGAAATCCAGATCCGATTTTGTGGATTTGAGACACGCCTGCCAAGTCTGCAACAGCGACTTCATTCGGAGCAATCCGTACGACGCCGCCGTATCGTTTATGGAGCTCGTCAACATAGAAAATTCGTCGACCAGAAAGTACGTGAAAGCGAAGTACGATATTGGTGTAGTTCGAGTACCAGGGGCCAGGCAGCTTCCACAGAGGGGATGTTTGAGCTCTCCACAAAACCTTCCAGATATTAGCATGTCAATTAGTATTGCGCACCCTTCATACCTTGAGAAACCAAGCGCATGCGGCTAGAAATAGCGCTGTTGCTATGTGTTGAAGCGACACCATAGGAATCATCGTGGAAGCACGTCACAGAATATTCATGGCCATCACGGAGATGCATGACGCGGTTATATCCATCTCGGAACTCGGGATGTGGAGGCGTTTCTCTCTGGCCGCTCGGTGCTTCTACATACCTAATTTGACCGAAAATTGTTGGACGTCTCTCGACTAACCAATCTGAAGCACGATATACATGATTTAGAAGGTTATAGTTAAGGAACATACTCCCATTGGCCTAACTCTTTTGTTGCCTGATATTGAGCGCTACATAGATTCGTACAGACTTTGCCATAACTTTAGGTAGTAGGGTCTGTGCGTTTTTAGACATGGAGGCGTCGTTCAGGAAACGACGCTAGTGGCGATCACTCAGACTCGGAAGCGCTTTTGTCCGTTTTCGGAATTTTCGGAGGCTCCGGAGTTTTGGAAGTTGCTATAGTTCACGGTGTTCAAATCCATCTAGTATTTCAACACTACCCTTTGGTTTTTAGATTTACTCGCCGCCCGTGCATTGTTAACTCACTCGTATGACGGATACAGATCTGAGCGATAAACACTATAGCACTCGCCACGATCCTGAGGTTTAGAGCAACTAACGCTCATTGTATTCTACAACTGCTTTAATAACCTGTGCAGAGGCTGTCTGAGTGAAGATGCAGAAGAGTCAGCCGTATCACAAACTGCGGAGTTCAGCTTAACACTAACCAGCTTTCCATAATGCGCGTTTAGAACACCTAAACTTCAGTTTATGTTCAGTTCTTGATCTAACCCCCCGAATAAAATGGTTATCGCAAAACATAATAGGTTACGGTTAAGTGCAGATATTTTAGACATAGAAAGGTTAGAAGAGAGCGTATGTTGTATTATTTGTAACATCCTAGCATAGCTTATATCGAGGACTTCATACGGTCAGATTAACAATACAGTTCATGTTCACGACAGCGCTTGGCCTACGACACGTTGGCACGGATCAACTTGTTGCGAAGGTGTGAGTTGCCTACAAACCTAAGACCCTATCTCAAGTATCCTGTTACTGCAATACATAGAACAAAACATAAAGTTGACAATAAAAAAAATGCTCCAGCATCTCTTTCAGTTGTTCAGATAGTATGAGACAAAGTCTGAGAGGGTAGATAGTTCGTTAATCGTGCTTCAAGACTGACATATTAGCTATATACACCTGGTTTGATTTTGGTCACGTCTTACGGTATAGTTTAACAGTTCTTAGCTTCATAGCCATGAAAGTTGTCACAGCATTGCTTGAAGTTTTCAATATTGATTGCATCCGAATCGAAATAGGTTCCGGATATGCGGGCGCAGTAGCAAGTGCCTTGAGCAAAGGAAGCACAGAAATTATTCATCTTCGGCTAGTCGTTACTGACGCCGTCAGGGCCTACGCATCTATACGCACTTTCCTCACAATCGATAGCGACATCGACATCGACAGCGGCAAAGTGGATTAAGAAAATAGTGAAGAGCTTCATAATAAAGAGAGAGCATATATTTTTATGCGAAATGAAAATCGATACGCGTTGTGTGATAGGTTATAGAAGGTTATGAGTACACAAAGATACTTTTCAGCATGGAGCGAGCAAGTAGGTATAAGTAGCAAGAGTTGGATCTCCGCAAACCGCTAGCGATATAGAAGCTCCTTTCTGCACTCTGCAATAAGCTTATGATGACGTCTCAAGCTATAAAAGTTCTTTGGAAGCTGCAATGTAGCATCATTCCTGAACTTGCTTTAAACAGATGTGTCTGGTCGGCATTTAAATCCCGCTAGCAGCTGGTGAGGGCCACGAAAATAACAACTGAAAGTGAAAGTAGGACGGACCCTCATCGAAAACAGACTGAGCGAAAAAGCTTCACGTTCTTGTCGAGAACATGTCCGTTCGAATAGTTGAGGTGCGAAAGAACTCTATCTTAATGAGCTGCGGAATATCAGGATGGCGACAGCCGTGATTGAAGGAGACTTCACTCGGTTGCGGAGTTTGCACCATTGACCTTACATTTTGTTATGAATTAGAAGCAAACCATGATTCAAGTACGTGCAGATATTTTAGCACACGCAACTTCAACAGGACTTTGTACTATTATTAGCGTGGTATCCTAAACATTTCCTTCCGTAGTCTTGTACAGGAGCACGCCTCAGCACCCTTATCTGTAGCACCCTGTCTACGACGGTTGTACGCAGAAGTTTTACTTTTGTCTGCCAGACCCTAAAGAGCAAGAGTATACGGAATTTGCGAAATACTTGTTTAACAAGCAAGAAGAGCGGATGTAGGCAGCCTTGGAGATGTGTGTTACGTCTAATGCGCAGGCTCTTGATTCAGGATCAGACGAGAGATTGTAGGTTGGATGAGAGGCTTTGCCGTAGTTAAAGATTCGTGGTGGACAATCTGAATCTAACATACCTAACTGGCGGCGAGATTTAGCTTGTGACGGCATTCTATGACAAGCGGCTTTTCCGGCGCATGTGTCGCAACAGACTCGAACGAATAACGAATAGCAATTCATAGCGCGCGACGACTGGCAAGGCGCGGGTTGCTCGGCTCGAGCTCTACGTACGTACGTAGGCACCTGCAGCCGCTGCGCATGACGCTGAGGCAGATGCGCCTGCCACCTCTACCCCGCCGCAGCTGCAATCATGACTTTTACGATCCTCTTTTGTCGATGCACATGCTACTAGGCAATGCAAGCATGCAAACTGCTTACAATGACAGATGCTAAGCTAAATTAACAAAGCGAACAGTGCAGATGTATGAGCATGATTGGTCGAGTGGTACGACTCGCCACCTTGCTTCAGCGGTTTTCGTAATTAAAATCCTGAAGTTAGCCTGGCAGCATTTCCCACCCTCTTACAACTGTTTTAGTGTTTTTTTCACTCGACCAAGAAGATGAGTAGCCTACAAAATACTTTTCCATACCAACCGCTTTTCAAATCTCCCTCATGATGAGCGATCAGGACAAACAGTCAACCGCTGAATTCTATCATCGGGTTGCTATTTGGATCCTTTTTGATCCTCAACCTCAATCATACCCTCTATGAATCTTGGAAAGCGGGCCTAGTACCATCGAAGGGATACCTTCCTTGGTTCCGATGGGAATCAAAACAATGGAGTGGAGAGGATAAAAACCACGGAGCACCAGAAAGCAAGTATGATATTCTTGCCCAAGGTACCTCAATGGGGAGAATATACCACCCATTGTTGATTGGTGTTTGTGCTCGATGTATTGCACAGTAAAAAAAAGGTTGGGATACCGAAAAGCTTATTTGACATCGACTTAAGATATCCTGAAATAAGAATACATAACGCGCTGGTGCTGGGACGAGTGATTACGACTGTGGAAGTTCCTTCAGTGCAAGAAGAAAAAGAAATCGGTGTGCTGCGCGAAGCAATTCTTGAGGTCGAAGAGAGAATATCAGCAGCCGTGAGATTTATGGATATACCTCACACTGATGCGAAAACGCATATACGAAGATTCCGCGATTATCTTCATCTCAACTTTTGGGATGTTGATACAAGGAAAGACTCATCTTCATCCGAGCATAGCGCCGCGACATTGGAAGAGTTCCTTCAATGCGAAAAGAAATCGAGGAGAAGAAAAAGTCAACGACGCGGTCGCAGAGGTTCAGCTCATCAAGCAGACCGCAACGTTCCGAGTCCTTCTTAGATTGCGAAACTAAGCAGCTTCTTCAAACGTAGTCGCAATCATGTTATTGGATCAAATATCGTGGGGCACATGTTTGAAGATTCGCTACCTGCTTGGCGGTGCGGTGACAGACTGTATCTCGTCCCCGAGTGCCGCTAGGCCCTAGGTCTTCGACGTAGTGGCAGCAGATACCGGTACATGTATAGGGTATTTGTTTCTGATCCGGAATGACGACACCGCAAGCAGCGGTTCGATGAAAAAAGCATCTATGAGAACACACTCCTTGTATGAAGACAATGTGTTGTTTCGTAGGACAACTCTAATGATTGTTTACTGCAAGGCGAAACTGGAGGTAACACTGATTGTATTGAGTAGTGTACACGGCATTATAAGTAGTTTACATGAGCATTTCAAGCGGGTATATAGCGCCATGCTTGTTACATTTTTTCAGATTCATGGGCTTCTCCTAAATTATTACTTGAGCGAGGCACGTTCGCTGCCAGGCTTCGTATGAACGATGAGAGAGTAGCCGCGCGCAAAGCTAAATGAGAGTGTTAGAATTAGGCCCGCAGCTCTACCAAGTTATGAACAGTCCCGAAGAGGCAACTATGCGTCCTCACAAAGGGCAGCACCCATAGTGAAGCAAATCCGTGGTGGTGTGACTGCCCTTAGTCGCCTTGTTATACCGCGTTCCTGAACTCCCCATTCACATACAACAGCCGTAGCCGCAGAATGGCTTTATGCAAGAAGTTTAAGCAAACAGGTCTGTTGAATAGGTTACTGAAGTATTTTGTCAGCTTTTCTTGTGATTAAAGCCATTGTATAAGGCTCCATAGTATCATTTTCAATACTATGTAGGGTGGTTGGCGCGGGTGGTGTGCGCAGACATTGTACTTCCTCGACGTGGACGGAGCTTTTTCGACTGAATTACATCTCAAAATCTAGGTACATTTATCTGTGCATAGACACAGTAGATGTGCAGCAATGGACGAGCTAGAATCTCAGCCCGCTAAATACCTAGCACCTACGTAACGAGTTAGCGCTCTGAGCGGTCTAAGCCACTCTGGCTGCATTCGATCAGCTTGGAGGCTTCAGCCTTCCTTCATCAACAATCAACAACAAGGTGCTCCACAAGTCCCCTTGCACAAGCGAAACAAAGCTTCTACGTGAGTATCTCACTAATCGACATTGCACTCGCTTCGCATGCATCCCGAATGATGCGGCTTGTACAGGTAAAAGCCGACGGCAGCTTCAGCCTTACCACATATGAAGGCGCCTCGATCCCGCCGTATGCGATACTATCGCACACCTGGGGAAGTGACGGGGATGAGGTTACGTACGAAGACATGCAAAACAAGACTGGACGAGAGAAAATGGGTCATGCCAAGATGGCCTTCTGTGCTGAGCAAGTCGCAAAAGATGGCCTGCAACATTTCTGGATCGACACTTGCTGCATCGATAAGTCAAGCAGTGCGGAGCTCTCGGAAGCTATCACATCCATGTTCCGTTGGTATAAGAACTCAGAGCGGTGCTACGTCTATCTAACGGATGTCACGACCAACAAGAGGAAAGCCGACCAGGAAACGGCCCATCCCACTTGGATGTCAGCTTTCCGAACTAGCAGGTGGTTCACTCGAGGGTGGACTCTACAAGAACTGCTTGCCCCACAAATAGTCAGTTTCTTCTCTCGCGAGGGAAAGGAGCTTGGGAACAAACTGGATCTGGTGCTACACATCCATGAGGTTACGCGCATTCCTGTTTCCGCTCTTCGAGGAGTCCCTCTGCACGAATTTTCTGTACCGGAGCGGATGTCCTGGGCTGCTGGCCGTGAAACTAAGCGCGAAGAAGATAAGGCTTATTCATTGTTAGGGATATTTGGTGTGAGCATGGTACCAAACTATGGAGAAGAGGAGGAAGCAGCATTTAGAAGGCTCAGAAGAGAGATCAGAGAAATCACAGAGAACTATACCACACCTTTGGATGAAGAGGAGAAACAGCTATTCAAGAGTACGCTACGATTCGATTAGATTGATGCACGTCACACAACGATCAAGAATGCCCACGCTAAAACGTGCAAGTGGCTTTTGTGCAAGGCAGAGTATGCCGAGTGGCTCGATGCAACAAAGCTGCCTCACCACCATGGTTTCTTGTGGATCAAAGGAAAGCCAGGAACCGGAAAGTCAACCTTAATGAAGTTTGCTTTTGGTAAAACCAGCAAAACGATGAAGCACGGCGTTGTAGTCGGTTTCTTCTTCAACGCTAGAGGAGAGATGCTGGAAAAGTCTGTAATCGGAATGTATCGGTCGCTATTATTACAGCTGCTCGAACAAGTTCCCAGTCTGCGGTGTACTTTCAAGTCCTCAAGCCTATCGCCTTCAAGCATCAATGCAGAGTACCAGTGGAGCGTTAACTCACTCGAAGCGCAACTCGAGCAAGCCGTGTTGGGTCTCGGAAATACACCTGTCGTTTGTTTTATTGATGCGCTTGACGAATGTGAACAACGACATGTTCGGAACATGGTGTCATTCTTTGAAAATATTGGTGAGCTCGCGGTATCATCTGGAAAATCCTTCCGGGTCTGCTTCTCGAGCAGACACTACCCTGAGATCACGATCAAAAAAGGCCTGAGCTTCGAGCTCGAGGGACAGGCAGGCCATACTCAGGACATCGACAACTACATAGAGAGCGAATTGGAGATCGGAAATAGTAAGGTTGCCCAACAGGTTCGAGAAGAGCTCCAAAGAAAGGCTTCTGGAGTTTTCATGTGGGTCGTACTCGTTGTGGATATACTGCAGAAAGAGTACAACCGCGGTCGCATGTATGCCTTGGAGCAGCGGCTTCGGGAAATACCCAATGACCTTCATCAATTATTCCACGACATCTTGACACGAGACTCATGCGACAAAGAGGCTTTGGTCTTGAGTATTCAATGGGTCCTCTTCGCGAAGCAGCCCTTGAGTCCAGAACAGCTCTATCTTGCCATTCTCTCTGGAATCGAACCTGAACTGGTGTCCCAATGGAATCCTGGCGCTATTCCTGGGGAAGACACAGTAAGACGCTTCATAATCGATGCATCCAAGGGTCTCACGGAAATTACGAAGTCCAAATCCCAAAAGGTTCAGTTCATTCATGAGTCTGTAAGAGACTTCCTGCTGAAAGATGACGGTCTTGGGAGGATTTGGCCGCATCTCAGGGAAAATTTCGAAGGTCAAAGCCACGAACGGCTCAAGCAATGCTGTTCCACCACCATGCGCTCAAACGTGGAAGATCACATACGAGTTCCTAGTGACTTTGCAAAAGCCTTACCACAAGAGATTACAGACTCACGTGCGGCATGCACTCAAGCTTTTCCGATCTTGGAATATGCTGTGCAGAACATATTACATCATGCCAACGCTGCACAAGGAGCTGACATCGATCAAACGAATTTCATAGCGAATTTTCCACTCGATCGGTGGATCAGATTCGCCAACTTGTTTGAGAGGCATAAGATACGTAGGCATACCAACTCAATGAGCCTCCTCTATATCCTTGGAGAGCGCAATATGCCAAATCTCATCAGATCTTATAAATCTATAAACACTTGCTTCGACGTTGAAGAAGAGCGCTATGGGGCGCCATTCCTAGCAGCTATTGCGACTAAGAGCAAAGATGCTGTGTGCGCCTTTGTCGACGTACTCAACGAAGCAAACGGTCAGAGAAAACTCAGCCCAGAGTCTTACATACGTTTTTATCAGAGCAAAGACGGACAAAGTCTTCTCCCGCGGGGCTTTACATTTTCGAAACAGAAAAACATCATCGACTATCTTATCAATCTTGGCGACGGAGCTGCTTTGCATCTTGCAATCACGGCAAACGTGATTGATGTGGACGCGAGGAGTAACAACGGATTGTCGCCACTGATGTTCGCAGCGCAAGCTGGGCACAAAGATATTGTTAAACTGCTTCTGAGCACTAAAAAGGTCGACATTAACGCGAGGAGCATCGATGGATTGTCGCCACTAATGTTAGCAGCGCAAGCTGGGAGCAAGGATATTGTTGAACTGCTTCTGAGCACTAAAAAGGTCGACATTAACGCGAGGAGCATCGATGGATTGTCGCCACTAATGTTAGCAGCGCAAACTGGGAGCAAGGATATTGTTGAACTGCTTCTGAGCACTGATAAGGCCGACGTTGACGCGAGGAGCGTTCGTGGGTTGTCGCCACTAATGTTAGCAGCGCAAGCTGGGAGCAAGGATATTGTTGAACTGCTTCTAAGCACTGATAAGGCCGACGTTGACGCGAGGAGCGTTCGTGGGTTGTCAGCATTGATGTTAGCAGCGGCAACTAGGAACAAAGATATTGTTGGATTGCTTCTGAGTACTAGCAAGGTCGACGTTAACGCAAAGGATATGGCTGGCTTGACTTCGCTAATGTTCGCAGTGCAAGCTGGGAGCAAAGATATTGTTGAGCTGCTTCTGAGCACTGATAAGGCCGACGTTGACGCAAGAAGCGATGGTGGATTGTCGCCACTAATGTTCGCAGCCAAAAATGGGCACAAAGATATTTTTGGACTGCTCCTTAGCACTAATAAAGTCGACATTAACGCGAGGAGCATCTATGGATGTTCGCCACTAATGTTCGCAGCGCAAGCTGGGAGCAAAGATATTGTTGAACTGCTTCTAAGCACTGATAAGGCCGACGTTGACGCGAGGAGCGATGGTGAATTGTCGGCATTGATGTGGGCAGCACAAAATGGGCACAAAGAGATAGTAGAGATGCTACTTTGTAGTGGAAAAGCAAACACTGATGCAAGAGATGGGGAGGGATTGACACCGCTAATGTTGTCAGCTCGGCTAGGGCTAAAAGACATAGTGGAGCTACTCCTTGGAAACATCGAAGCTGGTATCAACTCGAAAGACAAGCATGGGCGTTCTGCTTTGTCCTGGGCTGCGTCAGGGGAAATGGGTATAACTCCAAGCATGCTTGGTGAAACGTCGATTCAAGATTATCAGATGCGACTCATGCTTCTTGAAAAGCATAACAAGAAGCGTCTGTTGATGGCAAGAATGGATATGAGCGCAAACGGCGTGTATATCAGTTCCAGATACGAGGTAGTTAGGCTGCTGCTCGGCAAAAAAGGGATCGACGTCAACTCCGAAGATGACAACGGACGTACACCACTCTTCTGGGCTGCGATTGACGGCAAGAGTGATTTGGTAGAGCTGTTGCTTAAGGCGGACAAGGTTGATCGTGACAAAAGGGACAAGTATGGATTTACAGCGCTGATGCTGGCGGAGAAGTACGGTCAAAGAGAAGTGGTCAGTATCCTGAAGCGCAAAACGGGTCTTGACAAAAGTACCGAAGACAAAGTGTTGTGACTTCCTTCATGAAGCTCCGCATTAGTACGAACGATAACTCGGGCGCCGATATTGGTGTCACGGCCGATACTGGTGCTGCCTGACCCGAAAGTCTGCAATATGGCCCAATATCAACGTTGTGGTCAATCATGATATGCATCTAGGAGGGCTGTTGTTGTGACATCTCTTCGTCACCAATGTTCTTCGATCATGGCACTGGCGCCAGACAGGACGGAAGCACCTTGGCAAGCTAGTTCACCTGAATATAATTTGGTGTCATCTGCCCCGGTTAAGATGAGCTCGGAAAATTGACCAGAGAATGAGGTGGGCTATGCTAGCGGTCTGGCCGACCGTGCAGCACTGACGAGGCGAGGTCTTGCTCTTCGCTGGGAATGAGTTCGCTGCTAGTTTCGTCACTCGTTCTTATCGACGGTTTATGTGAGTGATATCGTCGGTTGGCTTCTTTGCTGGTGCCTTGATCATAAATCCGAGCAGGTTTAAAATTGTTAATTTAGTTGCATAATCGATGGGGTCCAGTAAACGATTGATTGTAGGCGGGAAGCAGAGTTGCGAATGGTGCAGCCTCCACCTGTGCCGTACCGTCCTCTTCGTTTAACCTCTGCATTTGATGTTGTTGCTTCTCGACTATCGTAATCCGATATTGCCTTACTGTGTTTTTTCCTTGCGGTGCTCAACTTATACGTTATATAGCCCGTTCTGGTTGGATGTACGGAGCGTTTCTTTATCTCCAGAAGTCGCTTAGACCTAGATCAAATAGGAGTAGGTATTGGTGACATTCGTGTCTTACTTTCTGAGAAACAAGGAAACTACAGTGCCTTAGTTGCACATTTCGATTTGCCTATGATTAGTAACAATGAAGAGATGGCTTGTCCTACACGGGAACCAGGATGACGTTATTGGGTCATCCGAAGCCCCGCCCCGCTTTCCTCCCCGCATCTCTGCAGATGCGCATATGCACACTATTGACTAACCAACCGTTGCATCAAGTATACACGATGGCAGAGGGAGCGGAAATCGCAATCGTCTCGTTTGACAGATTCATCAATGGCGACGAGGCGGCAAAACACGCGGTTGCCAAGCAGATTTACGACGCATTCTCGACGGTTGGAT
The DNA here is from genome assembly GCA_002161795.1 of Curvularia sp. IFB-Z10. Taxonomy (NCBI): domain Eukaryota; kingdom Fungi; phylum Ascomycota; class Dothideomycetes; order Pleosporales; family Pleosporaceae; genus Curvularia; species Curvularia sp. IFB-Z10. The sequence goes on along the minus strand of JPSZ01000002.1, from coordinate 818,208 downwards.
GGGTGTACTTAAAAGACCATGGCATCCCACAAGAACGTGTCGATGAGGTGTTCAGATTGGTGTGTATTTTGGACTGCAAAGTAGTACCGAGTACTAAGATGTAACAGGTAAAATCATTCTTTGATCTTCCCTTGGAGAAAAAGTATACGTGGCGCCTCAAAGATGCAGAGATAAACCAAGGGTACACTGGCGATGGAGACGAAGCAAACGGCGGCATAGATCACAAAGAATGCTACGAGCATCGTCGATTCAAAAATCCTTCATGTCCTACAGATGACGATCTTCCGGGCTTCCGCCAGACAATTGACGAGTTTTACGGCCAGTGTTACAGCCTGGGCATGAATGTACTTAAGTGTCTCGCGATGGCCATGGATCTCGGAGACGATTTCTTCGATCACATTACGAAGCAAGCTGATCCGCAACTGCGCCTTCTCCACTACCCTTCTATTGAGAAAAATATCGTCGAACAAGAAGGACACGCGCGCATAATCCCGCATACCGACTTTGGTCTCTGCACCCTTCTTTTTCAAGACAATACTGGCGGTCTCGAGGTCGATCCTCTTCATACTGGCGAGTTCAAGGCAGCGCTTCCAGTCCCGGGAACTGTATTAATCAATATTGCGGATTTGCTTCAAAGATTGACAAACGATCGCTGCCGAAGCACTATGCATCGCGTCGTCAGTCCAAAAGGCTCAGGAGACATGCTGCCTGAGAGGTTCTCGATACCATTCTTTATCCATCCGGATCCTGATGTACTGATTGACCCAATACTCAAAGAGGAGGGTGAAGTGAAGAAGTATGAGCCAGTAAATGCGGGAGAGTGGCGGGTATGGAACACGCGGAAGAACTACCAAACACTGTCAACATGAATCTGAATGGAAACACTGCAGATAGCTGTTTGGAGGCATCGTAGGGGGGTTGAGAAAACGGAATTCGGTTTCCAGCAGCTTGGTATGAATGCATGTCTACTCTACATACCGGGGACAGGGCGCAACTTGTCGATGCTGAACAGTACATTGTGATACCTGCGAGACGCATCGTGGCGAATTGCTCTATTGAGCCCACATTCTCTCTTTTTGGGCCAATATTCAAGAACAAAGCCTTCATGCACCTGGTAAAATAGCAGCTATTCTATGATTGCGAGGCGGATCTTGCACCATGAGACGTTCGCTGGACTTGTCAACGGATCGAATGCGGCGAGGTAGCGCGTTTGGGATTAGAACAAAGTCCATGCGCTGCGCCCCTAGAGTAGCATGTCGCATCTTGTCAACAATCAGGTCCGTGGCATTCGATAGACCTTCACTGACCGAATTCACGCGCGAGGTCCAGACGAGGCTTGGGACTGGTTGCGCAATGCGTTCATTGGCTCATCGAGCGAAAGCCTAGCGGTTTGGCCTGCTGCTACCTTTAACCTTTCTTGTTACGCGCACAGAAAACAACAGCTGCTACGACAGGAATATTTATAGTCGTCATGATGTACAATCAAGCGTGCAAGGCGCAGTTTGGTGCGTTCTTTGGCCACAAGGCCGCATCAGGCAAGGCGTTTCAAGCCTGATCAGGAGGAAAGCCAAGGAACGCCCTTGCGATCTCATGCTTTGTTTGCGCACGGAAAACGGCTCGCAGCAGCACTGCCTCTGTGCTATGATTACGGACTGCTGCAAACATGCTTGCAAGACTTGATCATGGCCGTCACTACATCTTCATATCTCTCTGTTTTGGATACCATCATCACTACTCTACGATTGAAAGCTTAGAGTCAAACAATGACCTCGATACTTCGAACTCGTGTGGATGATTGTCCGGCAGGAGGCGTCTTCTACGTATGCAATGGCTTTCGTGGTTGCTGTACCATGGATCCTTGCATGCCGGGCAGCACCTGTCCAGCGGACAAGGACCTTACTCCAGGGCGATGCAAGTTTGCGTGCCGTCTAATTGATCGATGGAACTGACGCCATCCAGCTTCAGGTGCTATCTCAGGCACTCCAGCTGGCCCGTCCAGAAGCACAGTTTCTCCAACCACTACAAGCGATCTACCGAGCTCGATGATTACTACCACCAGAGCAGAAGCAACAGCTACTCCGCAGCCATCAACGAACACAGATTTTTCCCTCAGCCTTTCAGAGCCCCCATATAAGACGGTCACAGAGAAAGCGTCAGGGGCAACGCCATCCTCAGTCGCAACACCATCAACATCAAGTGACGCGCATTCGACACCAGTAGCAGCAATCGTCGGTGCAGTACTCGGTTCTGTTATTCTCTGCGCACTCATGTTAACCATTTTCTTCTGTATTCGAAAATGGCGTCTCACAAAAGTGTACAAAGCACCGGCATACCCCTCACCTCTGGTGGGCGGCGATATGACGCCCCAGCTTTCAAGTAAGTTCTATTACATTGCAGCTGAGACTTGAGGACACCAGTCTTATTCGTACTCAGGCAAAGCGTCTTCGCAATTTCAGCAAAAGGTGGCAGCACTATACAGGACTGATTCGATGGATCGATGTGAGCCCTCACAGTTAGACAGCAGAGAAATACGGCACCAGCATCGCTATCGCGACTCGGTTGGACGTTTCGCTGAACTTCCAGCAGAACCACTGCCATGGCCTGGCCATTCTGCAGAGAGATAGATGAGCTGAATATAGAAAGTAGTTTTAGTGGTTTTCGACACGAACGCCGCCGAGGTGACAACTATGATGTAGGTGGAAGACAGGCTCCGGCCAACAAGACAAGATTTCTAGGGTAATGCCAGGCAACGGGTGGTACAGTAGAAATGCAATGATGATAGTTCGAAAACGCGAGCCGCTTAGTCACATGCTGTGGCAGATGGTCAGCTGGACAAGAATTCACGTGCATATATAAGTAGCAATACGCGACCTCACCCAGCTGTCTTAAATCCGACAGGTTGATGCGGTGGAGACGCTGGAAAGAAAGGAATATAATTAGAATAGTGAGCAGGCAATTCAGTATCCAGAAATCAGAAATTCCATAGAACTTGCTAGGCGAACCGGACACGGTGCAAGGCCAATCACAGAATGTTGTCATGGGCCCCCGCTGACGTCACGCTTGGGCTGCCATGTCCGCGTGTTTGTAGGCGTCGTCGCAGATCAATTGCGCGCACCTAAAGTCGTGTCAACTTTACCCGCTTCATTCCCTACAAAGATTTCCTTCATCTAACCCTGTCACTATTGCTGCCATGTCTGAAGAAGCAGCATCATCTGCAGCACCCGCCGCAAAAGAAGCGCCTCCTTCCATACCCCGCTATTTTCGCAACGACGCGCCGCTCGCACGACGGGACCCTCACAAGCAATTACTAGCGTCTCTGGACCGGCTGATCACCGACTATCCTCCGCACCATATCCCCCCAGGTGGAGGCTTATACTATGGACCCATCTCGGTAGCCTTCCTCTTCTATGCGTTGCACGACATATATCCGGACTTGAAACTGGACGGCTATCCCTTGAACACATGGTCCGCAGCCTACATTGAGCAGGCGCAAGCTCACATCAAGGAATTCCCACCGCCTTCTCCCAAGAAATGTGGCGTCTCAAACGACATCATGTCGCTTCTTGCGCTGTACGCCATTACAGCAAAAGACCCAGAGACTGTCAAAGAGCTCTGTGATCACGCTGCAGTCATGCTGGAAGATGGGACCTCCAATGAGTGGCTGTATGGTCGCGCGGGTTATCTGTATCTCCTCCGGCTGGTACGCAGGGCCTTTGCTGGCAACAAGGAAATCACCGAGCTCATTGAGGATACCGCGGACGAAATTATCGAAAACATCATGGATAGTCCACGCCCTTGGAAATGGCATGGAAAAGCCTACGTTGGTGCCGTCCACGGTGCTATTGGTATCATTACACAAATCGTCCTCACGGATCCTGCATGGGCGCCCAAACTGGATGCAGAGCTGGGTGCTTTGCTCAGCTATCAGTACGAAAGCGGCAACTTTCCATCATCGCTGCCCCCAGGACGCGACAAGCTCGTACAAGTCTGTCACGGGGCACCTGGTGTCGTCATTTCCCTCCTTTCAATCCGAAAATACTTTCCCGGGCTCCACGACCGCATTGACAGGGTCGTAGCCAAGGCTAGAGAATGCATCTGGGAAAGAGGACTCTTGACTAAGGAGCCCTGTCTTTGCCACGGCATCACTGGAAATGCGCTTGCTTTGGACAGCAAGCAATTTGAACACTTCATGACCTACACTACAGGTCATGAGATCAAATCCATGGCAAAAGATGGAATGCTGGAAAAGTCAGACGATCCATCATCCCTATGGTGTGGTGAGGCTGGCCGTGCTTGGGCTTGGGCGGTCGCGGACATGGAACTGGATAAGCGGCTGCTCGGTTACAACGATGTTTAGGACTGTGCTTGGGCCGAAACCTCTTTCGGTGCACTTTACGACTTTCATGATTATGAGAACCGGACAGCTAATCGGCTGCCAGGGTGTTTCGCGCATGCGATTGTCTTTTATATGCTCATGTACGGATAAACCATTTAGTCGGCACCTTCTAGTTACACGAAGGAACTCGTTAGCGTCTCATTCTGGAAGCTCCAATACTGAAAACTCACTATTCCCGTTATCCTGCAACGTCCCACAACCGTGAAGACCAATGGATCAATACAAATCGGCGTTTCACTAGGCTTTGCCAACAGGACACGTGAATAACAACCGGTCAGGTAGCATAGCAATGCTTGCGTTGCACGCAATCGTTCTCATCGTCTGCACGTGTTTCTCCTCGTTGCCCACACACGTAGCCGCCACCAAGTCGCACTGCAAGCACGTATTTTTAACCGCATTGCACAACGACGTTTTCATCAGCGCTCTGGTGTAACCGAACTCTGTTATCTGTTCTCTGAACTTGTGATCTCAGACATGCAGCAGCAATGACAAATTCAAACAATACAGGCTCCAAGTTAGTCACTCATGGTAGACAATCGCATCACTGCAGACAGATAAAGATTGTCAATCAATTACGGCAAGACACCCGTGTGTTACAAGTTACGCAGTCTTGTGAGATATTTTGTTTGTGGTATGATCGTACTCCCGCAACTCATGGGACACAGTCGAGAGAACATCGCTGGGCGCAGCAATGGGTGTCTTCAACATGTCAGCGCTACTTCATACCTAAACTTCTTTCATCGACGCCTCAAAGCCTAGCACTCTCATCTGGCTGATTCTGATCCTACCTCTAGCGCATTACCAGATATGTTGGTGTTCTCCACTCTTATGCTCACCCCTACAACCTTCTTCTAGTCGGTCGCTGATGGCAATGTGTGTTTGCAGCAAGAGGTAACCCACCTTTCGCTCAGCTTTACATTAGAGACTTAGCGGCTATTGCCGCGCCTCGTGTTCTTGTTCATACTTGGCATGCCTTTCCAAGCCACGTATACCTAGAAAACTGTAAGTGGAATGTTCCCTGCTTGGCAGGATTTTTAGACAAGCCATCGTGTTGCAGTTGAGACTATCCACGCCACAACAATCACTGTAGTTGTCATCATAGTGATTAGTGGCTGATGATGCCTGCTTAATGCGAATTCGATCGCTTTCGTCAACGTTCACTATCTAGCTACGCTACTGAGTACTTCAGACGCATTCGTTCCACGTCGCAAGTATACACACACAAACGAGTCGTACTGCAAACCGTTATCCACACCTTTGTTGGATCGCTCATGGTGTTGGCTGTCCCATTTCGAACACTGAGAATGCGAAGCCTAAAGTATGAATATCCATGTACTTCCACTGACCGATCTCCAGCCGATAGCACCAAATTCTAAGATCATCCTCGCCCACAATGCCTGGCCTTCGGATGATACGATCCTTGGCATCTCTGCTTCTTGTCTCATATGCCGTATGCACACCAGTTCAACGTGGTGGGTCCCACGTGACCCGACAGCCTGGAGTGGGTATAGTCACTGGGGCTACTTCACGAGACGACAATGGTGACCTAAACTACATCCCTTCACATGGGATCGCTTACTGACATGGTGCAGGAAATGTGTATGTGCGGCATGAAGTCAGAGACTTGATGGAGAATTTCCCCGAACAATGGAGCTTGTACATTTTGGCCTTGGACAGCCTCCAGCGCCTGGACCAAAGCAATCCGTACTCTTTCTACGGCCTTGCGTGTGAGTGAGATACTATTAAAGCAGTACTATATACTGAGAGAGCCTTGTAGCAATCCATGGGAGACCATATCGGACATGGGGAGACGCACCAGGTTTACCGAACAAGATTGGCAAAGCGGGTTACTGTCCACATGACAACGAGCTGTTTCTGGGATGGCATCGCCCGTACCTTGCACTGTTTGAGGTAAGTGTCCCATCCTCACCTCTTTAGTCATGGTTTCAGCGGGGTATTCGAAATTAGAAGCTGACCAGAGACAGCAAGTCGTTTCCAGTCACGTACACGAAATAGCTGCAAGAGCGCCAGCAGACCAGGCTCAACGTTACCTTGCTGCCGCTGATGAGTTCCGCATACCATACTGGGACTGGGCTCAAGGTACGAAGACAGGCCCAGTACCGGATGTTTTTCTGTCATCCACTATTACGATTACGGATACAACGGGCATGCCAGTGGTGCTAGACAATCCGCTATTTTCGTACAAGTTCCACCCGTTACCAGAGGGATTCCACGGCAAGGTAAAACGAGCAGTCGTTCTTTCTGGATAGGCAACTGACAATGTAGCAGTGGCGGAAAATCAACTCGACCGTTCGATGGCCAGCATCTGACGACCCATTTGCACCGTCACGACCTTCGCTCTTCGCAGAAGCGTTTAGAAACCAGTCCAACAACCTCGTTGCGCAGACAGGCGTCGCCTTTCGATCCAGCACTTTCTCACGCTTCTCAGCCGCTCTGGAAGACGCACACGGTTGGGTCCACGGCGTTATTGGCGGAGGCTACCTTCGCGACACGCCGTACTGGGGCCACATGTGGCCGCTGGAGTACTCTGCCTTTGAGCCCTTGTTCATGCTGCACCATGCGTAAGTCTTTCCACACACAGAGAGAGAGTGTGTGTCCCGCGGCGAATCAGAACTGATAGAGCCATATCTAGCAATGTCGACCGCCTCCTCGCCCTCTACCAAGCCGCACACCCAGATACCTGGATGCAGCCCTCTACCGTCGGCACGCAAACCAACGTCTTTCTCGCAGACAACCAGCAAATCAGCGCGGATACGCCGCTTCTTCCTTTCCGCCGGGACACGGCTACCTTTTGGACTACCAACGCGTGCCGCGACACCACGGCGCTCGGGTACACGTATCCCGAGACGCAGCGCTGGAAGTTCGCCTCGGACGAGTCGTACCAGGCGCACGCCGCCTCTGTGATTGCGAGACTGTACAGCGGGCGGGTGCGGGAGCAAATGACGCACAAGTTTATCGGGGAAAAAGTCACCTTGTTTGGACAGTTGCTGGCGGACAAGTACAACGTGTTTACCGATTGGAGCGTCGAGACGCGCGCCCTTGCCGGCACGTTCCAGGATACGTTTCGTGTGCAGTTCGGGCTGGTGCCGGGCGCGGGCGAAGAGGCGGTGGATGCGGGCAGCTGGATGGTGCTTTTGCCATCTCATGCTACCGATGCTGGTGACGGCCCGGCAGCGGCGGTGGGTGCAGCAAGAGATAAGATTCTCTCCGGCACAACGAGTCTGACGGCTCACCTCGTCGACCGGATTAATGATGGCGCCTTGGCTAGTTTGGACCCTGGCGACGTGGTGCCGTTTCTCAGGCGGGCGTTGAGGTGGGATGTGTTGGATGTAAGTTTTTGTCGTGGCACTGGAGTGTGTGTGTATGTGTGGGGAGTGTCAGAGCTAATGCTTCTAGGATGACGGTAAACCTTTCCCACAGACGATGCAGAGTAAGGTTAATATCACGGTGGTGAGCACGCAATCGAGGATTCCGTCCGATAAGGGCGCGGCGATAGAGTACAGTGGAAGTGTGAGTGCGTATCCAGAACTTACGAGAGGGAACAAGACAGATGGGATCCAAGAGCTAGCTAGTGGCGTAGTGTACTGTTGATGTCGTAAAAGATTCTAGTATTCTGATTATTAATCTAGGATTGGAGACTGTTGGAGGAACTCGTTTCGTAATTCAAAACGGCTTTTATACATGACAGGAGTTATATGACAACTGTTATTAACTATTGTGTTTTTTTCTTTTCTCGGCGTTCATAGTTCTTAGACTCACTCCATCGAACCTTTCGTCTACGGTTTACATCCCTAGCTGTCCCCTCATGCCGTTCTCGTGTGCTACTACGTAGAATGCAGCAGTTGGCTCGCTGTAGGGACCGTGGCTGAGTGGGGCTTGGCTCATTGAGGGAATCGTTTTAGTAAGAGGCAAAATGAGTAGCTTGTGTATGGACGAGCTTGAGTAAAGCTGCAATAATTGCTTCTTTCAGCCTAGTGGAGGGATCCGAATACTGTTGTTTGCGCATAACGATCTAGACACGGGTATTTGATAACACCCGGATGTCGTGCAGAGGTAGCACTTGGTTGGTATTTATTTTGAGACGGTAAGGAGCATTGCGCATGCATTCTGAATAGTCTAAGTACATGCTTGGCCGCACCCGGTTTTGCAATGTGCCAGTCAAGCACATGTCATGAGCTGACATTGTGGAATTGGATAAATTTAAAAAGACCAAAGAGGAGGTCTGAACGCTTCGAGTGCAGAACGAGAACTTAGGTTTTAGAATGTCAGACGAGTAAACTATCCAATGACTGTATAGATATTTTCAAAACGACTCTCTAAGCGGGGTGTTGCGAGAACAGTGTTGGTACAAGTTGGATCGAGGCCTGCTAAGACGGCAGGCCTTTTTAGTTAGTTGTATCTTAACTCATGATTGTCGCAATTGGCTGCATATGTTAGGTAGCAGCGTCAAGCATGCCCAAGGTGGAGGCGCACGACTGAAAGCCATGGTTCGCATTCATCAGTAGGGGCGAGATGTTTGCTCTATAGTCAAGTAGTCGTGGTACTATCGAAGTCGATCCTCTGTCCAGGAAGTCAGCTTTGTGTGCCCGAGATCATTTTCCAATCTTTTTCAACTCACGCATTTTGTTGAGTTCGTCGAGGATCAGCTGCAGCTCGTCCTCGTCCATCTTGAGGGATGGGATGAGCGTTATGGCCTCCTCGGCGGTATCAGGGGTGAGAGTTCCTGGCGGGGCCGTCAGCAGCTCGTTGTCAGTGGCTTTGTCGCAAACATGTATTACCCAGCAGTGCCTTCTCGACGACAGAGATCTCGGGGTGGGCATCGAAGAGGGCAGCAATCGAGTGCAAGCTGTCTTCCTCCTTGTAGCGGGCAAAGGTATCGAGGTAATCGAGAAACTGGGTGATTGTGCTGGGCCCAGCGTCAGCGTCATTCTTTGCATGTCTTGCTGCTGTATGCGAGTGCTACTCACATGCTGTCGTTGTAGATGCGGTCGCGCAGCGGGTTGTTCTCAGGGTCCTTCTTCTTGCGTGCCTCGTGGACGGCAGTGACGACGGCGCGCGCCTCGGAAACGGACAGGGCATGAACGTCTTCAAAATCACCCAGTTTGATTTCGGAGCCCATCTCCTCCTCTTGCTGGACGGGCGGCTTGGGGCGCGAGACTAGCCTGGGGGCTTTGAAGACGGGTGGCTCAGGCCTCTGGGCCGCATTGTGCTCGCCGTCTCCCTCCATGGTGTTGGTGGTGGCTGTGGTGGTGGTGATAGGAACGGGAGTGGGATGGCGGAGGCTTGTCGCTATGCGAAACGTCTTTGTACTTTTTTGGCGGCGGTGGAAGCGGAAGCGACTGAAACTGGTGGTGTTGTATGGCTGCCGTGGGCGGAGACGCGGTGTCACGGGAACAGAAGCAGTGGTAGTAGCAGGGAGGATGGGTTGCGCCTGCCGATTAGATGTCGACTTGGAATGCCAGACGGGGAAGTCGCGACTGACGACTGACGACGGACGACTGCCGACTAGCGAGGGCCGCTGCCAAGGCCAGCCAAAGGGCACTCGGACACTAACGACAGTCAGCCCAGGAACCTTGAACCAAGCCTGAACCGGGCCTGAGCCAGGCTTGGGGCTTACTACTTGACGGCCTTCCCCGCCTTGCGCGCTGCTGCTGATGGCTTGGAATGGGTTGGGGTTCGGCCTGCAGACAGCCTGCAGCAGCCTGCGCCAGGAATAGCCTGCCCTGGCCCCAGGCCATGACGACTGGACCTGCCGTCTGCTGTGCGTTATGTACATGTGCATTGTACATATTGTACATATTGTACATATTGTACATAGCCACTCTAGTGACGGCCAGCAAGTGCTTTGTGCGCCCATGGCCACCGTCCACGGCCGCTGCAGACCTCACGGCGCGCTTTGGCGACATCCGAAAATAAATCCAAGGCGCCTCTAAGCCGCTGGTGCTGCTGCCGGCGTGGATCGCAATCAGGCGGCACCCAATGCGGCCTAGCGCGCCTCTCTATGGCCATGCCTCTCCTCCCTCCAACCCTGACCACCGCCTCAGGGAAGCACAAGATAGAACACACCCGCCAGCCTCACGCGTCCTCTCCGCTGCCCCAGAGCCGCGCCTGTTGCGACGCTTCCTGTGCCCCTCACCTGACGCTGCCTGCCCTGCTGCACGCACGCCACCCCGTCCATCTCCTGGGCCGCCCTGCCTGCGTTTCACCCAATCGCTCAGGGTCTTGGTTGGTCCTCTCCACCACCACCCCCGGCCAACCTAATCCCACCGCACGCCGCCCTCCCTCTCATCCCGCAGCGACCGCATGTCGTCGTCGAGCTTACCACCACGCCCATTGCGCTTAATTCCCACCATACATCCATCGCCCGCCCGCTGCTAGACGCTGCGCATCCCCGGAGAGAGAGCGCGCTCGCCAGCACACTGCCGCCCTGCTGCCCGTCAGCCACCTGCCCAGCTACCACCATCGCCTCACAAACCCTCGCATACCCTCGCATACCCTCGCCGCCACACCTCCCCCCACCACCACTTCGACTGCCATATCGCAACACGTGCCATTGCTATCTCGCCCCTGTCCGTCACCGCCTCGTCCTCAGGCACCCCCTTTGACCCCTCGGCTCCTGCCAAGCACCCTTCACCTCCCCCTACATTGTATAGGGAGCATCCTCGAAACTGGCGTAACCGGATATGGGAACACCAGCGGAGGGACCGCCTCCGATGGATTACCAGGGCGCTCAACACCAGCACAACCATGACCCGCACAGCAACGGCCTCGTGCGGCGAGCTACAGACGACGGAGCATCGTCGTCCAACTCCCTTGCGCCCCACGACCGCATGGGCTACCCCTCGCGCTCCGCAACCGACCCCGGGGAGCAGAATCAACCCGTTTCCAAGCCTAAGCGCAGCGGCAAGATATGTGGAAAGTGCGGAGAAGGTCTGACTGGTCAATTCGTGCGAGCCTTGGGCGATACTTTTCACCTCGAATGTTTCACTTGTCATGTAAGAAGCCCTTTTTGTCTTGTTCTTAGCAGTAACAAAGGCGCGTCGTATAGCTGGGCCATGTGCTTCGGAGTGGTGGACTGGCGCGTCTTCTCCCAACGACTCTGCTCCCTGGTGCACCAAATGACTGACTGGCTAACCGTCCTGTAGGATTGCAACAAGATTGTTGCATCCAAGTTCTTCCCCGTTCCCGAGAAGCCCCCTGGTCAGTACCCGCTATGCGAGACTGACTATTTCCGACGACTCGACCTGCTTTGCTTTGAGTGTGGACAGGCTCTGCGCGGCTCCTACATCACCGCCCTTGATCGCAAATACCACATTGAGCACTTTACCTGCTCCGTCTGCCCCACCGTATTCGGCGCCTCCGACAGTTATTATGAGCATGAGGGCAGTGTCTACTGCCACTACCACTACTCGACCAAGTTTGCCCAGCGGTGCAACGGTTGCCAGACATCAATTCTCAAGCAGTTTGTTGAGATTTTCAGAAATGGACAGAACCAGCATTGGCATCCCGAGTGCTACATGATTCACAAGTACTGGAACGTGCGGCTCCACTCGACTGGCCAGCCCGTCGTCGAGCATCTGCAAGAAGCCGACACTGATGCCACAGACGAAGTCCGAGAGACCGTGCGCCAGCAAGAGGAAGAGATTGAAGCAAAGGTGAATTGGATCTGGAAGACCTTGTCGGCCTTTGAAGAAAAGTCGGCCACCTGCATCTCCGACATGCTTCTCCATGTCAGCAATGGAGCCTACGTCGACGGCGTCATGGCAGCCAAGAAATTCATCGTGCACGTTGAATTGCTATTTGCAGCTGCCGACGCGCTCGACTCACAACTGATCGTCAAGACGCCCAAGGGACTCACATACTCGCGCGAATCAAAGCTTCTCTGTAAGAAGGTGGTTGCTTTCTTCGCCCTCCTCACTCAGTCCCAAGGTACGGGTGTGCGTCGGCTGGGCGTGACCCAGGAACTGCTGTCCCTGGTTACCGGTTTGGCCCACTATCTGAAGCTCCTCATCCGCATTTGTCTGCAGGGCGCACTAAAATTAGAGCGCGAAACGCGCACCTCTATTGGCCTGACCAACTTCCTCACCCAAGTCAATTCTCTTGATGCGCGACTGGAGGAAGAGGCCCAAAAGGATCAGGCTGCCGAGTCTGCTCGTCTGGTCCCGAGATGGGCGGACGCATGCCCCATCTGCGACGCCCAGGTCGAAGACAAGTGTCTGCACCTGAACAACATGTCGTTCAACTACAGTTGCATGGTTTGCCGTGCCTGCAATGCTGACCTACGCCACGATACCCGAAATGCTTACTGGATCCAGTCCAAGCGAAGCATCTTTTGTGCTGCTTGCGCAGCAGCAAGTGCAGACGCGGAAAAAGGATTCGAGCAGGTCACCAAACTCCGCCAGTATGTTCATCTGCTCAACGTTGCACACGCCCGCCTTATGGCCACGCTGCGATCCAGTGGAGCACTGCCTCATACTTCAGGTAAGAGAAGCCTCTCCTCGACCGACCACATCGTCACCACTCATCTTGACACCTCGCCTCAGATTTCTGGAGCCGCTATCGAGATTACGTTCGTCCCACTAATGAATTGTAGATGATCCTAATTTGGCAGGCTATGACTCTTCTCAAGGGCATCGCCTTGGAGACTCGGACGCGGATTCCCAACCGCCCCACCTACGACCAGACACTCGCTCTAAATCCTATGGCGGGACGCCGACCACGGAAAGCCAGGTCAGCCAAAATGCCGCCTACGAACAATCAATGTCGGATATCAAACGCCTTAGGTCGACGCGTCTCGACAAGCACCTCTCCAACACGATGAAGCGCGCCCGTGCGTCGCGCATCATCGACGGTCCCGAAGGACTGGATTCGGCTGGAGGAGAGGGGCAGTTACGAGGTGGCATGCAAATTGTCCAAGAACGTGAAGGAAACGAAACTGACGCCGTCACTCTCGCTGTCAATTCTCTTGCCTTGGACGACATTGCGCGTATGGCTGCCCTAGAACAGCAACGCGAACAACGACCCAATGCTTTCCGCGCTGGTGGTAGCGCGCTCCTTGGGCAAGGCGAACAAGGCAAACTACAGACTGGTCATCGTCGCGACTTGTCTAGCGGCCAGGACCTACAACAAATGAGCGAAGGCCGCGCGCGAACCTACTTTTCAGAGCTCTCGCCACTGGAGTACTTCAAACTCAAGGGCCTTGCTGTCCTTCAGCTTGGACTTTTGCTCGACGACAGTCAGTACAACCAAGGCGATTTGCTTGACCTGATTGAATCGAAAAAGAATAATTTCTGGGGCAAAATTGGATTTGGAAAAGCCTTCAAAGGCGACAAAACCAAACCCAAGAAGAACGCTACCAGTGCCGTCGAGAAGCCTGTTTCGGACAAGGCAACCTTTCGGCAGTCTCTGGAATATCTTGTAGAAAAGTTTGGAGACGAGTGCACAGAGGGCGTTGGACCAGGTGCTCTCAAGGTTCCAGCTTTGCTCCAAGACTGCATCACTGCGATGCGAAACATGGACATGTCCATAGAGGGCGTGTTCCGAAAGAACGGCAACCTCAAGGCTCTACGCGAGCTTGAAGAAGAGATTGATGCCAATGGTGTGCAGAAGGTTGATCTGAACAACAAAAATCCAGTCATCCTTGCCAATCTGCTGAAGCGCTTCCTCAGACTGATGCCTGAGCCGGTTCTGACATTGAAGTTATACAGACTGTTTATGGTCGCTAATGGTAATTGCTCGCTAAAACGACGTTCGTTTGTGTTTACTAACCTGAGTAGATATTGAAGACGAGGCGCAAAGAAAGAAGGTTCTACACCTAGTGCTGTGCTTGCTACCCAAGGCTCACCGCGATACCATGGAGGTACTGTTCTGCTTCTTGAATTGGGTTTCGTCATTCCACACTGTGGACGAGGAGACGGGTAACAAAATGGACACCTGGAACATTGCCACTGTCATGGCACCTAACATTTTGCGTGAGAGCAACGACAAGGAGGTTAAGAGTGTGGATCAAGGCGCCGTCAAGGTGGTATTTGACCTCATTGAGAATAACGATGAATTCTCCGAGGTATGTCACTCATGGTGTCCGCTTATATCAATTCACTCTAACTTAGTACAGGTGCCCCCTGAAATCATGGAACTGCTCAGCGATGAAACGTCTGATATGAGCGCCAAGGAGATTATGCGACAATGGGAGCAGCGTGGAAAGAACCCCATTACCGCTCACAACCCGCCGTCCAGAGATCAGAATGGTACAGCGTCCCGGAAGGACCAACGCAATGCACCTCAGATCACCACAGCGGATAACAATCCCTCGGTTCAAGCAGGCGATACGGCAGTCCGTCCGATAGCTGGAGCAGGTGGCCATGCCAGGAGTCAACACAGCCCAGCTCCAGGGCCCGACCGAGGCCAACCCAACGCTGGCTACGGGCCGAATCCACAAGCGTCAGCAGACAGTCATCGGACTGCTTCGCCTCATCGACACAGCTATCGTTCGCCCGGCTTCCAGAAACATACACAGGTCGGCACAGCAGGTGCTGGATAAGGTCGAATGATTCTTTTTCCAGATTCCTACCGGAGTACGTGGGCGTTGGTTCTCTCTACCTTTTTTTTTCACGGCTTGAGCGAAAAGCATCTCACTGAGCGGCGATACTATTCTATACCCCCTGGCCAGAGTCTACGTCATGACATCTAGACTGGCCAGTTCCTCTTCACGCATTTGGCTTGGTACAAGTTGACGACTGTTTGATTTGCATTTTGGTTGCATTGTGTGTGTGTCTGTGTGTTTGTGTCTTGAGTGTCTTGTGTGTGTGTCTCTCTCTGAGTGTGTTTGTGTGTGTTTGCGTCTGTGTGTATGTCTGCTCTATCTGCAGCAGCAGCACTTTCGAAGGAGAGAGAGAGAGACAGAGAGAGAAAGAAGGAGATTTTATAGCATCCATATAGGCGTTGTTTTCTGGGTAAAAAATCACACACACACACACGCATGCGCGCGCGTGCCATCTTACGATCCTTGGCACCGTCTTCACGCGACGCAAAAAAACGTCTATTTCTAGCACGTTTTGTAAGGAGAAGGAAAGGTGTTGTGAGAAAGCGAGAGGAGAGAGAGGAGAGAGCAGAGAGGAAGGGGAGTTGGGAAGCGGGTAAGCGGGAAGGTAGTACGTAAAACATTCATGTGCAATGCTGCCCCCTTTCCAAAGGTTGAAAGTTTAGTAGTTGCAGGGGGTGGGTTGGGTATAAAATCTGCAACAAGAAGAGAGAAGCATTGGTCTTATTTTATTTTTAATTTTTTTGCTGTGGATTTACTTTTGGGGCAATTCTAGTGAACTATTGCTCTGCTTTCCTTTTCTCTTCTCCCCCCACACCACCAACCGGGGGTTTCCATTTCTGCAGAGCCTTGAGATGTGTATGTGTACATATCTTGATAGGAAGAAATGATTTCTTTTGAGATAATTACTCATGATTTAATAAATAGTCGCTATCAGAGCAGATTGACTATGTAATTCGACTTCAAACTTTCTTACTTCCTCGCTGCAACGACAAATAACCTCGGGTAACCCAGCAAGACCTTGCCATCGTCCAGCGCCGGGTATGCATCTGCCAACCTTCTCTCATACTCCTTTAGAAAAGCCTCTTTGGCATCCTCATCCTCGATGCGGTTCAGATACGGCTGCAAGCCCGTGCCCTTGACCCAATCGACTATCGCGCCCGCATTGGCAAGTACATGTTGGTAATTCGTGCGCCAGATGTTGATGCTTTGGGCATGCGGCAAGAGAGCATTGTAGAATGCGGCTGGAGGCTCGATTGGATCGAGATCAGGGCGGTCGGCATCGCTCAAGTCGGCGATGCGAATGTTGGAAAAGGAGGCTGACCAGGGCTGAGCGGGCAACGTGGCCGTGGTGCGCATGAGCGTGTGCGAGGGCTCGTGGTAGTTGTCGGGTATTTGGATGGCGAGGACGCCGCCGGGCTGCAGGGACTCGAACAGCCGCACGAGAGAAGGGAGGCGCGTGGGGGTGCGTAGCCAGTGGAATACGGCATTGCTGAAAATGAGGTTTGTGTCTGCGTCGACGCTGAAGTTGGACACGTCGCCGGCGACGAAGTTTACGTCTTGGGCTCCTGCGAATTCGGCGTTGGCGCGACGCAACATGTCCGGTGAGGAGTCCATGCCCGTCACGCGGGAGCCAGGGAAGGCGTCACAGAGAACTTTTGTGCTGTTGCCAGGGCCACAGCCTAGATCGTAGATGCGGACTGATGGGGTAGATGGCATTAGGGGGGCCACTTGGCTGACAAGATCGTAGACAGCACGAGTGCGCTCATTGCCGAACTTTAGGTACTGCGTTGCGGACCAGTCTTTTTTCTTGTCTTGAGTTTTGTCGTTGGGTGTAGAGGTAGACATCTTGCGTGATGTACTAGTGAAGTCCCTAGTATTTGGAACAATGGGTGATGATTTCTGCCCTGTCTGATTGTGCTGGATTTTGGCTCTATTATATGTTTGAGGTTTTTGATGTGGCCGGGGTGAAGAAGTTGGTACAGAGAAGCAGCGTCGGAAAAGTATCCGGGGGGTTGAAGACGTGATGCGCAGAGTTTGCGTTGGTACAAGTCTAGATGGAGACATTTAGTTTAACTGCGGTTGTTTTGTGTTTGAGTCATTAAGACAAGGATCATTTGGAGTTAGAGGTGTGATGGTTGTGATATGGACACGGAAAACCCTTGGCGCCCGCAGCGGATGATGTAGTAAGTCATCGGAAGGCGCTAGCGATGGAACGGACTAAGCGTCCTGGAGTTAGCGTGCAGCTGCTTGACAGCTCCAAACCACGTCTTGTCTCTATCTGGGGAATTGCAGCTATCGGCGCTCTTCAATATGAGGTTCTACCTGTATCCATCTGGTCAGGCTTGACGTGGAGCGCTGCACTAAACGGTCAAGTGCCGAGGAATATCGCTTCCGAATCGGCTCCACGATATCCAAGCCCCAAACTGATCCGATCTGCAGCCTGACGGGCCGTAAGCGTATCGCTACGGCGCTGCATGTCGGTCACCGAAGAGCTTCTTCCATCTTAGGGTATACAAAGCGAGCCAAGGCGCAACTCAACATCCGATAGGCGCGAGGATGCTGGATAGCGTGGACATCCCTTGAAAGCATGCCCACTATTGGGCGTTACAAGATCTCGCACGGGTCACGGAAACTGTGCGAAATCGCAGCCATGAAATCGCAGCCTAGATTTTGCTGCTGTCAGCTGCAGAACCTATGGCAGTCACAAGGCAGCGAAAGTGTAAGCCATCAGATTCTCGGACCTTCTTTCATCCTACTCATTCTAAACAACATGTACGGCACACCGGACGGTCTAGAGTCTAGAGACCCTCCCCTTAAAAAAAAGACAGAAGGGGCTCCACAACATTGCAAATTGGCCCTGTTTTATGCAGGTGATCCCGGAAGTCGATCTTTTGCCCAAAAACGATTTCACCTTGCACTAGTTTAGAGCAAGGGCTATCCTCGCATTGTCGGCAAGCTGAACTGTACCCGCGTAAGATGCTCCCGCTCGCCAGCTGCCTATCAAAGAAACTATTTTGAAAGGGGATGATAGCGTAGGATTCGGGAGTGAGTATGTGGTAGTGAGGTGTGATAGCCTAGCCAACAACGCCACGCTGGATCTCAGCCCCAGTGGCCCCATCGAGGCTGTATCCCTTGACTTCTATCTTTGCATATAAAGTTCCGGAGCCAGATCTCCAGAATATGCTTCTTCTTACTGGTCTTGTGCGAAACCTTGCGCCGTCAAAGGATCGCTTTTTCCTTTGCTAATCCTTGAAAATATCGTTCACGGCTTTTCGATACTCAGTTTCTCTACCATGTTTCCGGTAACAATAGCCCTTGCATCTCAATTGGGTTCGTTAGTCCCAATAACAAGCCTTCTTCTCATTTGCTGTCTGGGCTGGAGCATCTACGCTAGATATTTTCATCCGTTGGCCAAGTACCCAGGGCCATTCTTCGCGTCTATCACGCGACTGTGGCTCATCATCGACGTCGCTCGGGGAAATTCCGAAAAGACGCAACGACGTCTGCATGCGAGATATGGTGCGTTCAAAACTATCGAAAGACGTGTGTATCATTGTAGTTAACGTCCATAGGACCCATTGTCCGGATCGCCCCAAATGAAGTTGCTATAGCGGATCCTGAAGCCATTCGGACTATTTATTCAGCCCATTCTGGCTTCACAAAAGTAGATATCTTACATGCGCGTTTCCAAAGGAATAGCACTAACTTTAGTAGACTGACTTCTATCTCCCCTTCCGAACGACATGGGGCAGATATCCAGATATTTTTACTAGTCTCGATGAGCGCCAACATGCTGAGAGGAGACGAATAGTGAATTCCCTTTACTCCATGTCGAACATTGTGCAGTTGGAAGAGGACATTGACAAATGCGTGCAACTGCTCGTCGCCAAGTTTACAGAATGTGCTATGAAAAGTTCGGTCATTGACATGTCAGAGTGGGTACAGTGGTAAGAAAGTGCACTTGTCAAGTATTTATACTTCATATCGCTTACTGCGCAAACAGGTACGCCTTTGACGTTATTGGCGAGTTATTCTTCAGTCGCATGTTCGGTTTTCTGAAAGGTGCACACGATTATGGCGGCTACATCCACGCCCTGGATCTTCTCATCCCCTTCATCGCTGTCGCATGCGCTTCGCCTACCTATCTGCGTCCTCTAGTCCTCATCAGTAGCGCAGCGGTGCCCCGGGTTTTCAAAGCGTTAAAAGCCCTCAAGTACATCGAGACCGCGTCCGAAGCATGCGTTGTGGAACGACAAAACCTCATCAACAGCGGCAAGGCCAAAGACTGCGAGGATATGCTACGGAGTTTCTTCGATATCATGAGGGAGAAGGGCCAACAAAAAGACTTTGGCTTCATAGAGGTCAAGATGGAAGCTTATGGCGCTTTGTAAGTCCCCCTCACGACATGAAGAGATGCAATTAGCACAGAAAAGAAAACAAGAACTAATCCATCGCAGTATAGCCGGGTCCGACAGCACCGCTGCAGCTATAACGGCTACCTTGTACCACCTCATGCGCTCGCCAGCCGCCTATGCAAAACTCACAGCCGAGATCGATCAAGCAGATCAGCATGGCTTGCTCAGCCCGGATATCCAATACCATGAGGCAATCGGACTGCCATATCTTATGGCTTGCTGCAAAGAAGGAATGCGACTTCACCCTAGTGTAGGTATGACGCTACCTCGACGCGTGCCGCCAGGCGGCTGCGTCATTGCTGGCAACTGGTTCCCCGAGGGAACACGCGTCGGTGTCAATGCGGCGGTTGTGCAACGCGACCGAGGTGTTTTCGGGCATGATGCAGATGACTTTGTGCCTGAGCGGTGGTTTCGAGCCGACGCAGTGAAGATGGAGAGGTGTATGTTTCAGGTAAGTGTTGTTCTTTTCTCTCCTCTCTAAACGCCTTAACGAGTGAATCAAGATTCTTTGCTAACAGCGTGCTAAAGTTTGGCGGTGGCGCGAGAACGTGTATCGGGAAGAATGTGAGTCGTTCTCTGCATGATATTCGATTTACCAAGTTGCTGACGAATCTGTTTCAAATAGATTTCGCTTTGCGAAATGTACAAAGTCATTCCGCAACTCGTTCGCTCGTTTCGCATGCAGTTGGCGGAACCAGGTCGAGAGTGGGAGACGCGGAATTATTGTTTTAACAAGCCGAGTAAGGTGTACACGACGATACGGTGTAGAGACAAGACTTTGCTACAGGCGCCTTGATGATGATGAAGATGTTGCAAGTTTCTTTTCTCATGGAATGCTGTATCGCTTCTAAACGCCGTGATATCCTTAGTCTTGCAAATAAGCAATCTAACGTCCGTCCCTGCGTGACGGGACGCCGCGGACGATTCTCAACATCACAAACTTAACAACAGCTTAGAAGTATAGATGTTCTCGGAATAGCAACCTTAATCTACAAAGTCTATTCTCTTTTAACGTTTTTTAGAAATAGATTTAGCTTAACCTCTATAACTACTTTTTCTGCCTCTGCAGTAAGCTGCTAAACCTGCTGCAGCTGGAGAGCGCCTCTACAGGCTATATACTGACGCCGCTGGTCTTGCTTTTGTTGTTGGCTCTGATTCTGCACGTAACTTTCTATTCTCTTCAGTAAGCATTATCGCGGATTGCATTGCAAGCTGAGCGCTTCTAGTAAGCTGGCGTATAGCAACGCTTGTTAGACTCTCTAGCTGCTAGCGTAGTCGCTCTTGGAGATAGTGCACCTGCAGCTGAAGCTGTGCTACTGTATGCGGCATTTCCGTCTGCGTTGCAGCGTTATTTTCTGTAGTTGTCTATGGTAGAGACGGTGTATAGATGATAGTCAGCCATAATAGGACATAACCTAGATAAGAAGGGATAAGACCTGTCGCCTAAAAGCCTGCCTAGATATTATGCTGCGTGAAAACGGTTAGCTAGATCTGTGTATAGGCTGTAAGGAAGTCTATCTTGTTAATGTAGTAGACGCCTTAGTAGGTGTAATGAGGGAACTGTTAAAGAGACACTAGGTGTTAAAAATATACAGTAGGGTGACACAAAAAAAGACCACAAGAAAAAGTTACTGTTTTTAAACTAGTATAGCTAATCCAATATTCACGCTAGACTAGTAAAGGTTAGCTCGTTTTAAAGCCAAGTGATGGGAGATTAATCTTGACGTATTACCTAATGCTTAGTCAGCACTTAGAAAACGTAAGATCTCGCTAAACATCAGCTTTTCAAAATACAGAGGTTTAGACCTTTATTTCTATATTAGTAAGCTATAAATTTCTAGTTTTTAGATCTAAAATATGATTATATCTAATATAGTAATACAGTGGGGTGACAAAAAAAACGCCAACTCGAAAAAGTTCTAGTTTTTAAAGGTTTATTACTCAGCGAATATTCTAGCTATACCTATAAGAGTTAATTCGTTGTAAAGCCAAGATCTTCTAGTTTCTTCTAGTGGACCCACCTTATGCTTAGTCAGCAATCATGAGGAAATATAGCTCTCTGAAATTAGGCTTGATTAAAATCGCAGTTTTAGCAATGAATTACTAAGCAGTAACTAAGTGTTATACTCTTATAACAGTTTATATATAATAAGACTAGTGTTATCTTTCTTATATATAGCTCTTATATTATATCACTTTATATTACAATAGTTATAAGAAAGAAATAAATATCTAGGTAAAAAAAAGCTAAATTCTAGATATATCCTATCTAGTACTTAGTATACCAGCCCTTAGCGTTTACTAGGCTTTTATAGCGTCTTGGCATAGATAAAATACAGTTATCTATATCCTTTTGCGGTATTTTAGCCCACTCTTTACAAATTGCGGTAATAAAAGTATTAACGCTTTGCTCACTAGTTCCAACGCCAAGAGATTGAGTAGATAGCTTAGTAAGCCGATCTTTTAGAAGACTCCAAACGTTTTCTATAGGATTTAGATCTGGGCTATAGGCTGGGTGCTCAAAAATCTCAATTTGATTTCTTTGAAACCAGCTTTGGACGTTCTTAGCGGTATGGATCCTGGCGTTATCTTGCTGAAATTTCCAACCTAAATAGCCTTTTATTAGCTAAGTAATCTATATATCTTATATATATAAATATATTTATATATATAATAGATTTAAAGATAATTATTAATAAAAACAGTAGTTTTCTTACCTGGCTGTATCCGAGGTTTAATATTTGGTATAAGACACCTCCTTATATAATGATGATTGCGGTGTTTAATAGTAGTATATGGCGTTTTAATTACTACTAGATCTGATCTTCCACCTATCCAAATAGCTCCCCAAACTTGGATAACTATATCATGAGCTATTACTTAATTAGTAAGCTGGCTTTTTAACAACTAAAAATATAAAGAAAAACTAGATCTAAAGTAGATTATTTTAGCGTAATAAAGGTTTTTAATACTTACTTGTATTCTTAGTAGAATAAATCTTTTGATTTTGACTAGAATTTTGCCGTTTTCTTACGTATTCTGATCTAGATCCGTGCCCACGTTCTATACCAGACTCATCAGAGAATATAATCTTAGTAAAGTCAATATTACTAAGCTGCTTTAGCATTTTCTTGGCGTAAACTAGCCTCTTTTTAGCCTTTTCCTTATCCAAAATTGGTTTTTTATAGGCCCTTGATATACTCCAGCCTTCAGCTTTTAGAACTCTTTGTAAGGTTCTATTAGAAACTTCTAGATTATTTTCTCTTAATAATCTCTTATTTGTCTTTTTTGGGCTTCTAGTGATATCCCTATTAATAGCTCTTTTTGCCCTAGCAGATACCTTCGAAATTCTTCCTCTGCTATCTTTTTTTTGCCAAGAAATATCTTTTTTTTTCTTTTTAATACGCTTAATAGCGCTATAAATTGATTGTGGGCTCTTTTGGTAGTAGGATATTATATTTTTTATTGAGGTATTTGCTTCAAGAAAACGATTGATTTCAGCTTCGAATTTAGAGAATTTTGGATCCATAGCGAGAGAATACAGTTGTAAGTTGCTTAGGGAGAAAGGATAATAATATATAGTATAATATTACTAATAGCTGACTAAGCTATTGCTTATATAAGCAATAGTGGGAAATTTCGATTTTTGATATCTCAATAATAAGATAATATACTAGAGTCTAATAGCTATTTACGTAATCCTTACTAAGCCTTGAATAGCTAGCTTAGTTCCTAGGTTAATATAAAAATAGACTGGCGAGTGATTTAATATCCTAGTTTTAAGTTTCTCAATATCTAACTTTAGAGAATTTTAATTACTCTCTATTCCTGACTAAGCAAGATGTGGGACCGTTAGAAGAAACTAGAAGATCTTGGCTTTACAACGAATTAACTCTTATAGGTATAGCTAGAATATTCGCTGAGTAATAAACCTTTAAAAACTAGAACTTTTTCGAGTTGGCGTTTTTTTTGTCACCCCACTGTAATAGCTAAATTTCTTCTTATTCTTACTATATTAACCTTTAGGTCGCTTAGGTCCTTTGCCTTAGTTAATATTATTAAGGTGTATAGGTTCGGCACTATGCCTAGTATAGGCTTCTAGGGTCCTAGGTATATAGGCTCGCTGTCTTCCTATATTAGGGTATAAACGTTGGTTATTTTATTATCTAGGCTAATTGTTCGTATTTTCTTAGATGCGTATTCCCTAATTAAATAGTTATTCTTCTAATGCGAGTTTGTATAACTCGTTGTCTAGCTTAATAGCTTCTTCTTATAGTTTTATAAGGTTAGTAACGTTAGTTCTAGTTCTTATAAGTTCTCTACGTATAGATAGTTTAAGACCTTATTAGTATATACGCATAAGAGCGTTATTATTCTATTTAATCTTAGTTAAGTATTATTAGAATAGGGTAGTGTAGTCTATAGCTAACTTAGTTTACTTTAAGGTCTAGATTTTCTATTCTATAATAACTAATTTCTTAAAGGGTAAGAAGTTCTATTATATCTTAATTTTAAACGTATCTTAATCTTTAACTAGATTAGTATTCTTAGAATCTTTAATAGAGTTATCTATGTAACGCTAGATAATAGGGTTAGCCTATTTCTCTACGTCGCCTTGTAGGTAAGTGGTGGCTAAGATAACCTTATTATTATCTTTAATCTTGTCTCTAGCTAAGTAGAAGTAATAGTTAACCTAGAGAAGCTAAGCTTTAAGCTTACTATAATCGCTATAGTAAAGGTTAAGTTTATTAGCGCGAATTATAGTGCCTCTAGTCTAGAAAATGTCTAGGGTATCTACTATAATATCGCTTATTATAAAAGTATTTAAAGTGTTAAGAGTATAGGATTTTAAGTAGAAGTAATATAAGACTTTTAGTGTTAAGACTCTAAGTAGTTAGTTTTTGTGGATAAGATAATAGTATAGTAGGTATAGTTCTTTATAATAATCTATTATAACTTATAACTTAAGTTAAATATAATAAACTATAAGGGCTTATTGCCTATAACTATATACTTATACTTTATGCACTCTACTTAGTTGCTTAGTTACGCTAAGTAGTACTAATTACTAAGTATCTTGCATAAAGCATGCAGAGTGCTTAGTTGCTTAGTAGTGCTAAGACATACTAATCACTGAGCAAGTCACGTGACTGTGACTTGGCAAGGAAGGCTGCGGCGCAGCGTCTCGGGTCGCATCCTTCAACTGTTACTGGTCCGAGGGCGTAAGGCCTTTCAGGATCGTAACACACAGATAATAGCGCAAATAGTGCAACTATTAAGCCTAATAGCTAGCCGCCTAGAAGCACTTAAGTGAAACTAGGCCAAAAGACAATTAGAACTAACCTTAGGAGTTAATACCCCTCTACTATTACTAATCTTAGCTGTGGAGCCTATAGCTATTAAGTTAACTACGCGTAAGAATAAGTTCCCGCACCTAGAGCCTTTTAACAGAGATAGGCTAAAGTACGTGGCCTTTAAGTATAAGACGTAAGCTAAGCTTAGATATAAGTATAAGGGAGCGCTAAACGTCGCTTAGATTAAGTACGTAGTTAGTAGGTATACTAGAAGAGCGGTAGACGTGCTCTTACCTTAGGCTATACAAAATTAGAATAAGAAGAGTATTATTAACCTCTAGAGTTTTATAAACTAGTAGTTTAATAACCTATACTAGAAGTTAAGGGCACTTAATAAGCTCTTAAATCTTAAGCAGAGTAAGCTCTTAGTAAGAGACTATTATATAGAGTTTAACTGACTTAAGATCTAGTTAGGGGAGTAGTTTAGTAAGGTAGCTAAGAAGAGTATATTTTTAAAAGGTCTACATGCGAAGCTATAAGAAGCGTTAGCAATAGTAGATAAGGACCTATCGTTTAAATAACTAGTTAATAAGGCGGTAAGAATATCTAATAACTGTAGAAATATGGAAGCGAGGCTGCTTGTCCTATAGCAGACTCAGAGGTAGACGTTGCTACTTGTTCTACTATAGACTCAGAGGCAGATAGGAAGGTTCTAGAAAGAGAGAGACAAGATATGTGCTAGGGGAGAGGAGAGAATTGATTGACTAAACTGCTCTGTCTATTTTCCTCTAACCTCTACAGTGCTATCTACTAGATCTATCGCTATTTATCCTTCTCTAGTAGTATCCTTCTAGTAGCTTCTACTAGAGTAGCT
Source organism: Curvularia sp. IFB-Z10 (assembly GCA_002161795.1). Lineage (NCBI taxonomy): Eukaryota > Fungi > Ascomycota > Dothideomycetes > Pleosporales > Pleosporaceae > Curvularia > Curvularia sp. IFB-Z10. The sequence continues at coordinate 792,665 of JPSZ01000002.1, read as the reverse complement.
TTCGTGGCATATTGACGATCGTAATATCTCTTGTCTCAGATAGATAGCTCTGTATCAAAGTAGCTCCTAGTGATCGATCAGATCGATCAGATCGATCACAGAATCCAGGTAGCGAGAACAGCTGAGTAGCTTATTCTCCAACAATAACCTCTACTAAGCAGGACTTGTCTAAGTACGCGCGATAAACTTCTAAATAGTAGAACGCCCTACTACGAAGGCTACTTAGCGCGAGGTTAGTCTAGAGGCTATAGATTAGGAGTCTTTAAAGGTTAGCTAGATATAGGAGCATAGGAATAAAATAAGGCGTGCCCTACTCACGTGCTATAACTGCGGCGAGCCTAGACACCTTACTAGATACTGCTAAAGCTTAACTTAGGTTAAGAGAGCGAGAGCTACTCTAAACAAGAGCGAATAGGAGCTTAAGAGGAAGTCTAAGAAAGAGCCTAAGGACCTATTAAGTAGCGATTTAGAAAAAGAGCAGCTCTAAGCTAAAGTCTTAGCCTAGAGCCTCTAAAGATAGATTGGCAAGTACGTAGCAAATAGAACTAGTTTTAGTAGAAGCATATACGCCCTCTACTAATTACTATAGACTTTATTATAAATAATATAATATACGCTATTACGCTTATTAATTATAGATACCTATACTACGCGCTAATTAATAAAAGATTTGCTTACTACTACTATCTAGAGCGCTTTTAGATCCCCGCTTAGATAATTAAAGGAGTAAATAGTAAACTATTAGAGATTAATAAAGTCACTTAATTTTCGTTTAAGATGTATAGGTACTAAGAGACTGCTTATATATATATAATAGATCTGTCCTCTAGTAAGAATGTGTATCTTAGCTAGAGGTAGATAGACTACTAAGACGTGTCTATAGCCCCTACTAAGAAGAGTATTTTTATCCACTCGCAAGGAATTTAAGTAAGATTAATAGAAGAAATCTCTAAGTAAGAGATCTAATAAGTAAACGTAGCCACGTTCTTAGCACTTATCTACTAGTATAGAAGAGTACTAAATAGTATTTAGATTTTCGTAGTATTAATTGCAGATATTAATAAGGCCTTATAGCCTAAGAAACAGGTAGACGTAAAAGCGCTGCTCCTAAGGCAGTATTAGGAATATTACAACTTCTTTAACCTAAAGAGAGTAGAGAAACTCCTACTACACTAAGGACCTAGTATAGACTATAGAATTAAACTAGATCTAAAGAATACTTAGCCGCCCTAGGGACTATTATACAGCATGTCCTATGGCGAGCTGCTAGTCTTACAGAAGGAACTCACGTCCCTACTTAAGAAGGGATTTATACGCGTAAGTAGTTCGCCCGCAGTAGCGCTAGTATTATTTACTAAGAAACCTAGAGAAGGACTTGTAGAAACTTCTCCGGGCTTATAACCTGTAGAAGTGTGGAAGTAGAGGCTGCTTGTCCTACAGCAGACTTAGAGGTAGACGTTGCTACTTGTTCTACTATAGACTCAGAGGCAGATAGGAAGGTTCTAGAAAGAGAGAGACAATGTTCTA